>JAHZTW010000001.1:261969578-262079296 GCA_020283515.1 Alliaria petiolata
TTTGTTCGATTCAAGTGATACGGGAAAGTCTTCTTACTACCACTCGATTGTGTAGATGATGAAACTTGGATTTGAATTTTTATTGTATAGTTAGTTTTGTTACTTGTCACTGAAATCGAACTCTTATCTTCAGAAAATCGCTTTTGATTGCTTGTTTTGTCGTTGGGAAAAAAATTCGTTCGATGCTTGCTTATGGGTAGTCTTAGAGATGTGTGTGTTTACATAATTTATTTTGTGTTTGAAACATGTAGAATTGGCTTTAGGCACTGGATATCGTCTCCCTCCACCCGAAATCAGAGATATTGTCGATGCCCCACCTGTCCCGGCGTTGTCATTTTCACCACATAGGGATAAGATCTTGTTTCTCAAGCGTAGAGCTTTGCCTCCGTTGGCAGATTTAGCCAGACCAGAGGAGAAGCTTGCAGGTGTTCGAATCGATGGATATTGCAATACCAGAAGCAGGATGTCATTCTACACTGGCTTAGGAATCCATCAGTTATTGCCTGATGGTACATTGAGTTCAGAGAAGGAGATCACTGGCATTCCAGATGGTGGTAAGATTAACTTTGTTACATGGTCCAATGATGGTAAGCATCTGGCTTTCAGCATCCGGATCGATGAGAACGGAAATTCTAGTAAGCCTGTAGTATGGGTAGCTGCTGTTGAGACCGGAGAAGCTAGACCACTATTTAAGTCGCAAGATATCTATCTGAATGCCATTTTCGAGAGTTTTGTTTGGATTGATGATTCCACTTTGTTGGTGAGCACAATCCCTTCATCTCGTGGAGACCCACCAAAGAAACCTTTGGTCCCGTCTGGCCCCAAAACTCTGTCAAACGAGAAGAAGAATGTTGTCCAAGTTAGAACATTCCAGGATTTGCTTAAGGATGAATATGATGCTGATTTATTCGACTACTATGCCACGTCACAACTAGTGTTGGCTTCTTTGGATGGTACAGCAAAGGAAGTTGGGCTACCTGCAGTATATACGTCGTTAGACCCTTCGACAGACCATAAGTACTTGTTAGTTTCATCCCTTCACAGGCCATATTCTTTCATTGTACCTTGTGGTAGATTTCCAAAGAAGGTGGAAGTCTGGACTGCTGATGGTAAATTTGTAAGACAGCTATGTGACTTGCCCCTAGCCGAAGATATCCCCATAGCCTCCAATAGTGTGCGGAAAGGAATGCGTTCTATAAATTGGCGAGCAGACAAGCCGTCAACCCTCTACTGGTAAATATTTGAGATTCAAAGTGATTCACATGTTATACAGGTTCCAAAATGTGATTTGGAAATAATTTATTTACAACTCTCTGAGATATGCAGGGCAGAAACACAAGATGGAGGTGATGCCAAAGTGGAAGTTTCACCACGTGATATAGTTTACATGCAGTCTGCCGAACCACTGGCAGGAGAAGAACCAGAAGTTTTGCACAAGCTTGATCTTCGCTATGGGTAAAAACTAAAAACAGAGCAGATGTTGTAGACTATCAATGCCATCTTCTATCAACAAATCAAACTAACTTCATGGTTCCTAATCTAACGATGGATCCGATTTTATTTCTGCAGAGGGATTTCTTGGTGTGATGATACATTAGCTCTGGTTTATGAATCATGGTATAAAACACGACGGACAAGGACATGGCTTATCTCTCCTGTATCTAACGATGTCAGTCCACGCATACTGTTTGATAGATCATCAGAAGATGTGTACTCAGACCCTGGCTCAACCATGCTGAGGAGAACCGCTGCTGGAACTTATGTAATAGCAAAGATAAAGAAGGAAAATGATGAAGGCACTTATGTCTTACTGAACGGAAGTGGGGCTACACCACAAGGGAATGTACCCTTCCTTGACTTGTTTGACATGTAAGCCCTACCTGACAAAGGCTTCTCTTGGTTTTATTGACATATTGTGGTAACTGGGAATGTTTTGTACAAAATTTATCTAGAAACACAGGCAACAAAGAACGGATCTGGGAGAGCGACAAGGAAAAATATTTCGAGACGGTTGTGGCCTTGATGTCTGACCAGAAAGAAGGGGATTTGAGGATGGAGGAGCTTAAAATTCTAACATCAAAGGAGTCTAAAACTGAGAATACCCAATATTCTCTCCAGCTTTGGCCTGATAGGAAAGTACAACAGATTACGAACTTCCCTCATCCTTATCCCCAGTTGGCTTCGTTACAGAAAGAGATGATCAGGTATCAACGAAAAGACGGGGTTCAACTTACTGCAACACTATACCTACCACCAGGCTATGATCCATCAAAAGACGGTCCTCTGCCTTGTCTGTTTTGGTCTTATCCTGGTGAATTCAAGAGCAAAGATGCTGCTAGTCAAGTCCGTGGCTCTCCAAATGAATTTGCAGGCATTGGTTCAACTTCTGCCCTTCTTTGGCTTGCTAGAAGGTATCAAACATTTGCCAATTCTATGCTTGTTTAACAATGATACTGTTTTTTTTTGCTGTTTCTGTGTCCTGGAGTCTATTTTGTTGAGCTAGTTGATTGTGTGTTAGCTTATACCATCTGGATTCTTCTGCATTGTGCAGGTTCGCTATATTATCTGGACCTACTATACCTATAATTGGTGAAGGTGATGAAGAGGCTAACGATAGGTACTATGATATTTACTTTTGACAAGCTGGTAGCTAAAACATGGAAACCAGTTTCATTTTATTGATAAAAGTTTCCTGTGAGCGTAAGGAAACTAATTAAATGGGTGCTAGTGACATCAAACCACTCAAGTTTTAGATCTGAAATGTGCTTGAGCTTCACAGGTTCTAATGTGAACAACAAAAACAACATTCTCAGGTATGTAGAGCAATTGGTTACAAGTGCCGAGGCTGCTGTAGAGGAAGTTGTCAGGCGTGGAGTAAGCATTGCTTGATCCCAATTACATCATTGCTATTGTTTTAAACCACAAAAATGTGGAAATTAAGTATTTTTTGGTCCCTCATAAAAAGGTGGCTCATCCAAGCAAAATTGCTGTTGGGGGACACTCCTATGGAGCGTTCATGACTGCAAATCTCCTTGCTCATGCTCCTCATCTTTTCTCCTGCGGAATAGCTCGATCGGGTGCTTACAACAGAACACTCACGCCCTTTGGTTTCCAGGTGCCACCATGACCATCTTCTTTCTCGTCTCATTCTCTGCTTTCGGATAGATAATTGGCTTATCTCTGTCTGGTTAAACTATAACTAATTCTGAAAAATTTCAGAATGAGGACCGAACACTGTGGGAAGCTACTAACGTCTATGTAGAGATGAGCCCATTCATGTCTGCTAATAAAATCAAGAAGCCAATCTTGCTCATCCATGGTGAAGAAGACAATAACCCAGGAACGCTAACAATGCAGGTTATAACTTCAATGAAAAATCACCGGAAAGGATAAGATTCCAATCCACGCCGATCTTATCTGCATTGGTTCTCTCTAACGACTTTCACTTCATATACTTTGTATAACAGTCGGATAGATTCTTCAACGCACTGAAAGGCCACGGCGCTCTTTGCCGCCTTGTTGTTCTTCCTCACGAGAGCCATGGGTACTCAGCACGGGAAAGCATTATGCACGTTCTCTGGGAAACTGACCGCTGGCTTCAAAAATACTGTGTTCCAAACACATCAGATGCAGACACAAGTCCAGACCACTCCAAAGAAGGATCAGATTCTGCAGATACAGTAGCGACTCCCACAGGAGGTGGTAATCCGGAGTTTGGTGAGCATGAAGATCACTCCAAGCTAAGGAGATCACTTCTCTGGTAAAAATGTCTCACTATTCCCTACCAGAAAACAAAACCACAAGATTTCTCAAGTTTGATCAGTTTGTTGAAATTTCTGGTTATTTATTTGTTTTTCAGAGTCTCTGTGCCCGGTTTGGTCACCAAAGGCAGATGCAGCATTCGAATGCACTTGCAGAAACAGGGAACATAGCAATGGCAGATGCAACATAAACTATTTTTTTCATAGAACATTCGGATTCATAATAATGCGAAACTAAAAGGTCACAAAGTTGGAATCACTTTCTGACAAGTGCAATAATACTTCCATGAATAAGTTTCCAGAATATTCACCTTTTGTGGTTTCTCAGACAACAATACAAAACAAAACAATAGAGATTTTATGTCTGAATCAACATCACATTTGAGTCTGTTTAAGATCAAACAAATCCCATTCTCATATTTATTTATTTGTTTCAAAATCCCAACTCATCTCAGCGTAACTAAGCAAAACAAAAACCAGAACTCGAAGTTTTGGAGCGGTTTGATTACTCTTCGGCGGCAACAACACTGATCTCGCCTCTCTCAAGCAAGTCATAGAAAGCTCTGGTTTTCCTCTGTTCGTTCCAATGGTGCATCTTCCAAAGACCACCAGCAGCTAAACCGAGTGCCATACCGATAATTAACTCCTTCACAACGCTAGGCCCTTTCAATGTGGCATGTGCAACCTTGTGTCCTGCCATCTCTTCTTTCCTTTATTTTTTTCTTTTAAACCTACCAAAATTATACATCACAGCCCCAAAGATCAAACATGAATCAGTAGTAGTCACCAAAGCTAGAAATGCATTTCACAACCAACTCGTATCTAGAAAAGACTGGATCAAACATAACCACAAATCAGTTTCATTCTCAACGTATACAAACATAGTATAACCCCAAAGATCAAACATGAATAAGTCCCTACAATCTTCCCAAAAAAAAAGGCTAGAAATGTAATAGACAACCAATTCATATAAAGACAAAGATTGGCTCGCTTCTTTATCAAAACAGTTTTCTTCTCAATAGATACGAGCTTATATATTTATTTTTTAAAATGAACACTTTAGATCAATTGTCCATGGATCAATCAGTGATTTGTTAAAGCGGGATATCAAAGACTTTTGATTCAATATCAATGAAGCGATCCAAATTTACATCCTTTTAACAAATAAAAAACCAGTCTAATATCTTCCCTCGGACGAAAATGATAAAAATTTCGTGAAAAATAAATACTAAAAGAAACCCATGAAGCTAACCAAAAATGGAAATCTGGATCCCTTAGATCGCCGTAATAAGCAGAGGAATTGATCCGAATCATTTAAGTTAGAATTCTCATGGGTAACTATCTGAACGATTAAATCGACATAAACCAGAAATGCTACAAAATCAAAAGCAGTGAACAGAGATCAACAAAGAGAGATGGATTTGGGGATTTACCAAGTCGGAGTGAGGAGGAAGACGACGGGAACCAATGAAATGAAGAGGAGGAGGATTCTTCAGGTGCGGAAACTGATAAATTTGCCCACTTAAAAGTCTACTTTTATCGATGTTTTAATATTCTGCCATCCAACTCATTGGGCTCGCATATTAGCCCGGCCCATTTGTTTTTAACTTTAGTTTTTTTTTCCCCCGGCTGACTACAGTTTAATAATAATAATAATTAAAAAACGACAAAATATGATATTCTAAAGATATCTTTGGTGATAAAGTCACTCTACTAAAAACGATGGTTCTACTTTAGATTATACTAAAAACGATGGTTCTACTTTAAGCTTCAATGCAACAACATTATTTACAAAAAAAAAAGTCTTGCATTAAATTGGCAAAGAGACAACAGTCTCAGGATGTATAATTATTGGTATTGAATTCTAGATACACTTTCCGGGCCCAATATACATTTAACGGGCCACCAAATAGCGGGGCCCACTTTTTGTGATGTCTTAGTCGAACGTGTTCGCTCAACAACTCATGTTCCACACTTTACTTAAGGTGGTCTTCGTCGTACCCAATCTCTAACCGTCTCTTTCTCTTCTTTTTTTTCAAAATGTCGCCGTCGTTTTGCCCCGGCCGTTTCTCCGTCGCTCTCTTCCTCGTTATCTCCGCCGTTCCCTTAGCTTACCTCGTTCTCCTAGAGCGAGCCGTTCCTTCGACGCACGTCTTCTCTTACCAGAGCTCCGGCTTCTTCCGCGAGTGCGCTAAATGGGACGATGTAGGTCGGAGATTCCTCGTCTCCTTCATGGACGGAGGCGGAATCGGCGAGGTTGTTACTAGAGATTCCGGCGGTGACAGCGACGTTCTTGAGGAGGTCACTTTGGTCAAAGACGCTGACCTCGCCGGAAACGCTTCCCTCGGAATCGCTATCGACCGCGACAGGAACCGTCTCCTCGTCGCTGTCGCCGATTTGCTTGGAAATCAGTATAGCGCTCTAGCGGCCTATGATATGTCCACGTGGCGTCGTATCTTCCTCTCTGAGCTTAGCGGCCATAGTAAGCTCTTCTAATTTATCTGCATTGTGTGAGCCTCGTTTCTAGTCCCTCGTCTGTTTTTGACCGTCCGATTGCTGAATGTTTGATGTCTCGAGAAAATCAATTCGAATGGGTAAAACTCTTGCAATTTGTGAAACAGTTGAAGATTAGATTCAAAGTTGGAACATTTATCTGATGATAATTTCAGTTTCTGCGTTTCTCTCTCTCTCTCTCTCTCTCTCTCTCTCTCTCTCTCTCTCTATTGATCAACCAAACAAACACCACATAACGAAGGATTCTTTGTCTTGTTTTCAATTTGTTCGATGAATGTAGGTGAAGAGAAATCATTTGCAGACGATGTAGCTGTTGATGCACAAGGCAATGCTTATGTTACGGATGCAAAAGGCAGTAAAATCTGGAAAGTTGATGTCGATGGAAAGCTTGTGTCCACCATTGAAAGCCCTCTCTTCACTCCACCCGGATGGTACAATAACCTGGTCGCTCTTAACGGCATTGTTTATCACCCGGACGGGTTCCTTATCGTCATCCACACTTTCTCCGGTTACTTGTACAAAATCGACCTAACCGCCGATGGGGATTATAGTAATCAGGTCACTGTAATTGAAGTTACTGATGGCTCATTGAGGTTTGGAGATGGGCTTGAGTTGTTGTCTCCCACCAAGATTGTTGTTGCAGGTACATCTCCCATAAAGTTCTGATTTTTTTTAGACAAGTATTGATTGCATTTGGATTATCGAGTTTTCTTCTTAATCTATTTTTGTGTGTTTTCAGGTAATCCTTCTGCGAAATTGGTCGAGAGCTCAGATGGGTGGCGGACCGCTTCTGTGACAGGTTGGTTCAGCAGCGGTATGGTTCATCGGTTAGCCTCGTCGGCTACTGTGAAAGGAGGAAGAGTTTATCTAAACCACATTGTTGGGTTTGGGTTTGGGTCTAAGAAGAGACACATACTTGTAGAAGCTGTGTTTTAGATTCTTAAGTTGTGCTTATGATCTCTTTTATGTTATGTATTGAAATCTGATGTAAAGCCTGTCTTTATCAAATTTCTTTTAATCTAGTATCAGATAAAAACATTCATCAGAAGATCTTAACATATTTCTCATTACAAAAATCAATTTGAACCTTCGTAATCGGTGAAAAAAAATACGCATTCCACTAGTGACTTTATAATCAATTGTTACTTACACTTTAGCGTCACCTTCAACGTCATAATGAACAGGAGAAGCCGTAGAAACAGGAGGAGCAGTAGAAACTCCACGTGGATCTCTTCTTCTACCTTGTTCGAAAAGCAAAATCATCCCAAACCACAAAGACCCTTTAACGATCCTAACCATACCAATCGTCACAACCATGTAGTATAACCACCAATTCACAAAATCAACCGTTCCCACATCCAAGCTAACGTCAACATTACCATCGATTGGTAGTAACAACACCAACAATGCTCTTTTAGCCTCTGCCACACCAACCAAAGCCTCTACCTCATCCCGAAGCTTCCACCACCACAACGTCCCACAGCTCACGGCCAAAGCCACTCTCTCCACCACCGTCTCTTCTGCCCGGTGGTGACCGGCGTCTCCTCCGATCAACGTGCTGTCCACCACCGGTCTCACGATCACCCTACACCACAGAAGCATTACCTCGTGAAGACCAAAGAAAAACACGAGCCTGCTCAAGAAATTACGTTCGCCTCCGAAGATTAAACCGTTGGAAGACGTTCCATCCAGGCCTAAACCAACGGAGATTTGAACAAGGAAAAGCGTGAGCCACGCGATTGTGACATGCGGATAAAAGGGAATCGAACGGTTGGGATCTGTAGCTGTGATCTTGGTGGTTAGACCAAGAACTAGAGTGTAGACGCTTATTGAGGAAACGACGGCGTATAAGATAGCCGGATTCGTGTAATGAAAGATAGAGAAGAAGAAGGATGATTCCGTTTGCGGCGGAGATTTGATCAAGGAGAAGAGGAAGGAAGCCGAAGAGAGACGGCTAAGGAGAAGGAAAGAGAGGGGAAGGAGGAGGCTGAGGAGAGTTGTTGTCACTAGCCGGAAAGGCTTAACCACCAGCTGCTCCGCCTCTCTCCGCCACTTTCCTCTGCCGGCGATACTCATTTTCATCTAAATGCGGAAAGAAGGTTGAGAAGTTAAGGAACATAAATCACTTTTTGTGTTATTTATATATATATATATATATATATATATATATATATATATATATATATATATATATGTATGTATATACGTATGTCTAAGAGACTCATGACATTAATTAATTANAAGAAGGTTGAGAAGTTAAGAAACATAAATCCACTTTTGTGTTATTTATATATATGCTTCTCTTTTTTTTGGTTTTTGGAAATTGAAGGTTTATGTTTGAAGGAAAGATCAAAGAGTGGGTGCCATGTCTATTGTTTCAAGTTAGGTTTGATGAAAAAGAATCATTCATATAAACAAATTTTAAAAATACGTTTATATTATAGTATGGAGAAATACACGAAGAGATTACCTGATTATTTAAACAAATGGAAGAGTGATGAGAAATCATAGCCTTTATTCTTTCCATTGTCTACACAAATTGTCAACTAACCCGAACAAAATTATGGAGAAAGATAATTTTAAAAATCCGGAAGTTATAAGAGACGCAAACACAGCTAGGAAACGATGACGTACTGCGAGTCCACGACGCTCGCACACGATAATAGAGCAATATATATATGTATTTTTAGTAATTAAATAAGGGCGATACTGAGATAGCCGTTGGAGATTTGTATAAATGAACGGCATCGATGAGATTATTTGGTAAAAGGCAAGAAGCCAATGGACGGCTGCGATATCGTCTCGTCACAAAAGAAAATGAACTATCCGATCAGACAAGTCTGAAGAGAGCAAAGTAAAACAAAACTAAAACCAACATGTCTTTCTGTATAAAAAAAAAATCAGGAAGCTTAAGTTCTTCTTCTCCTTCCACCGAAGGAAAAAAATCAATCAATATCTAAGCCGGTGGGGTCTGTTGCTGCTGCTCCTCAACCGCTTTGTAGCATTTGAGGCTGCACAGAGGAACATTGGTCTTTGAATGACGATACCTGTAAGGATTGGTGCACGATGGACCCGCACAATTTTCCCGCGGAGGAGGATAACTGCACAACACAATAAAAAATAATACTTGACATTGTTTATATGATACGGTTCGACATTTGAACTCATGAATTCCTTTATCTTTATATGAAACGCTACAACACAAAACAGAATCAACCAAACAAAAGAAGCCTTAATTCTAGAGCATTCCTTAAGGGACATTGACTCATGAACTAGTTCTGATTTTGAGTCAATCCATTCACAGATTTTGGGATAAAGAAAAGAGAGTGCACCATACATGGATGGTTTTTGATCGAACAGGCTAGGCACTTTGTCAATGGGAAACGAAACAGTAGTTCCGTTAGGACCCATTATTGTTCTGATGAAGCTTGTCGAGGCCATTTCCTCGTGAGCAGCTTTCTCCTGTGAGCAGTTCAACGCAGTTTTCAGCATCTCGGTTTTACTTACAAATAACGCATAAACAATAAGGTGGTTTATCGTGTGCATTTCCCAATACCTGAGCCAATTCATCAAGACGTTTCTTAATTTTGTCTTCACGCTTCTTCCTGCTCGAATCTTGACCTAGAATTTTTCTAATGGCCTCTGCCTGTAAAAACAAAAACCAAGACCATCCCTCACATGGATTTGCCAATAATTTTTAAATGCACATAGCACGGACACAGAGAGAAAAACACCAACCTCAGACTCCCTTGCAGCCTTCTCAATCTGAATTTTTCGCCTTTGGGCAGCTTCTGCCTTCTTCAGTTGCTGCTCCATTTCTGTAAGATTCTCCTTCTTCCCTATTTTTCAACACAATTATGAACCTTTTTTGCTAAAGATTTATATTTGTGAAAGAAGCAAAAGGATAAAAAAACTTACTTCTCGATGTTGTAGGAGGTAATCCATCTGGAAATTCAATCGCGCTTGATCTGCCAGATGCAGAAGAAGCAAGTGCTCGTTGGCGGCTAGTCAAAGTTGATTCCCTCTTAATCTCATTACCAATCTCTTTTTCATCAGGCACCGGTTCAAGTTCCTCCGCATCATCATCCATGTCTCCGGGCGCCTTTTCAGATGCAGTTTTCTTCTTACCAGAATTTTCCCCATTTGTAATCCCAGACTCAGTCTCTTCATTACACACAGAGACATTCTTGTATTTCAGTTTTTCCAAATATCGGATCTCATCATCATTGTCGTCATCGCTATCAAAAACCCGCTTCTTTGGGGCTCGTTTGCTCTTGCGAACCGAGCCAGTTGGCTCCCCTTGTTTTCTCCTCCCCGTCATAGATTCGCCTTTCTCAGCGTTCCAAGTAACTCCCTCGAGATCAGCCTTCTTATCTAGAGGGGAATCACAATCATCTGAACTTTCCTGCCATTAAATCAAAATTTAATGGAAAGAGATATATTAGCTTACAGTATCTAAACAGTCAACAACAGCCTAGCACAGAAATTAAGACACAATCTAATCCTTTCCAGGGTAACAAAGTGAAATGCAAAGAAACAAAACATTTTCCAATTGTTGTCCATAAACAGCAAAGCATTTACAATTTTGAGCCTAATTTAACATACTCTAGTCCCCGAACCCGAGAAGATTATGGGCCGAAGGCCCGAAAAGAGAGTAGCATTTACAAAAAAAGATACTCAATGCAAAAGGATGATAAAGAACTATATAAATCTGAATGGGATGCTAGACAATTCAACAACTTGAGCTTTAAATGTATACCAAATTAGGATAATTTACCTCCAAATCGTTGCTACACCGAGCAGTATCATTCACCGGTTTTGAAGACTTTCGAGATGAACCATTAGCATGAACCAGCCGAGTCACACCACCGATCTTAAGCTTCAGTTAATTTGTTTCACAAACCAACTCACCCAAAACAGATTCCTTTCCATTGATCATGTCATAACCTTCGACAACCAGGCATGTGTTTTTCCAGCTGGCAGGTGCGAGTACACCTTCAGTCGAACGATTGTTTCTATTGATGATCTCTCTCCGCCGAGAATCATTGTTTCCTCTTTCGGATTCTGCGATAGATTCAGCCCTTGATATACAGTGGCTAAGACTAAACTCTTTCCTCCTAGGGTTAGTATCAAATGCCGGAATGTCATCACTCGAGATCTTGCTGAAACTATCTGAAGGTGTTAGGAGATTGGATCCCTCAGGGCGAGGACGACGACAAGTCAGGCTACGTTTCTTCCTCACCATATTCTTCATACCGTCGTAATGAGCACCACCATTACCTTCCATTGTAGAGTATATATAGGCATATACACTCTCTTCGCTCTTAACAGATTACTTAACTTGAAGATTAAGTGATGAACTGAGAGATCTCCAAGCTATAATACTGAGAAACAGAACATGTAAGTTGTTAGACCCAGCAGAATAACAACGAGCAGCGTACAATCACGCAAACAGAAGGAATCACAAAAGGAATTTCACCGAGTGTATCATCAGAACCCGAGATCAATTAAAACGAGTGTGATATTGACAAATACGGCCTCGAGTTAAATTTTTCCTAAACATAGGTACGATCTTTCGCGGATCCACAACTTTCGACGAATTGAAACCAACACCAAACGATCGAATCAAAATCAAACGAAAACGAAAACAAACAAACTCCAAAAGCGAAGTCGATAAACACAATACGATCATCACTAGAAACGATCGAAATCAAATCAAGAGAGAGAGAGACCGCGAGAAATACCTGGACTGCTCAGCAAAGACGAACCAGCGTTTGATGGCGGATAGAGAGGATGATGATAAGAAACCACATAAGTAGAATTTGGGAGAAAAAATCGAGGATTGAATCCTGGAAGAATTAGGGTTAGGGAAAGGGTTGGGAATAAGAATTAAGACAGCGAGGGAGTAAAGAGGTGAGAGACTAATTATCTCCTCGTTCACCATTTTTTGGCTATTTCAACAACAACCCACACACACACACACACAAAAAAAATTAAGAAAGGAAAAAAATCCAAAGATCCCTTTTTTATCGGTTATACGGGCTTTTGCTGCTCCCTTCCCCTTCGACTGCTAGACTCGGTGAGCCGACTCAGAAGGTGACTCGAGTCGAGTAATTTTTGTTTCCTTTTCCTTTCCCTACATGCGGACTCTCTCATCTCTCTCGTTTGTTTCCCTTTTTTCTTTTCTGCTGCGCTCAATTTCTCGTTTTTAGACCTGCCTGTGCGCATGTTAAGAAGATGCACGTCGGTGTGTATGTTAGCCCATGCCGCTTTGTCTTCTTCGCACGTGACCGCGATGTTCCGATGCAATTAAAAATGGGGCATAACAAAAGATACGAAAAAAGTGTTCCAAATATAACCCATGTTTGAGAAAACAAAAATGAGTGACCTTGGAAAAAAACCTCGATTTTATTATGTAGTTATTCCATTTTCGAGTGAAAAATAGCGTTAATAATTCGAGGTATTTTTAGTAGCTTGTTGTTGTTATTTTTTATTCCGTGTATTACACGGTATAATAATTTTTTTTCTTAATTTTTTGCGCGCGTAAAATTTCAAAATTTGTTATTTTCTCATATTTGTAATCTGATTCTAAAATATTTCTCTTTTTGTAAGAAAAATATCATTCTCTTTCTAATATTGATATATGAAAGTTGTCAGATATTTTTAGTAGCTAGTTGTTTTTATTTTTTTATTTTAAATATTTAACGTTATAGTAATGTTTGTGTTTAATTTATTCTGTGCGCTAAATTTCAAATGTTATTTTGTTTGTAATCTAATTTTAGAATATTTTCATTTTTGGAAAAAAATTCTCTTTTTAATATTAATATATGAAATTCGTCACAAACAAATATATATAATATATCACTGTAAAACTAAAAAATGGTAATAGTTGAGTTCAAAATGATAAAGTTTAAATAAATTTACAATATTTAAGAACTAACCGAAGATTCTAACCGTCAAAAAAATATATACATATATTAATGTAAATTAAACCGTTTATAATTAATTTTCCACCAAAAAAAATCTTTAATGATAAAAAAATTGCATCTTCCACTACTCTTTTTTTTGCCGGTTCCATCTTCCACTAATTCTACACAAATCCTACTAACGATTTTAAATTATTTATTTATATTTATAAATTCTATCATCCACAATCCAGATCAACTAAAACTTGAGATTGTTGGATTAATTAAATGATTTTGAATGATTTACATGTTTGTAAAAAAATAAGTCTAGTTTGACCATTAAAGATGTAGTAATAGGTTCAATTTAGTTTGACATCATAATGCAAATTAGTTAGTTTTTTTATAACTTTTCGGAAAAAAAAAATTCATTTAAATTTTTTTACATTTTCCATAATATTTATGGAATTTTAAAATATTTATATGTGATACAATTGTCTGAATCTGAATTTGTTGTTTTCGGATATTTTAACATTGGACATTTGATCCTAATATTAATTTAAACATCATATATATATATATATATATATATATATATATATATAAATATATATTATATTATATTAATATAAATCTGAAATAAATATTAATATATATAATAATATATAAATCTGAAATAAATAAATCAAGAATAAAATTATTTTTGTTTTTAATATTATCTGAAATATCATATTCTGATAATAAAACTATGATATCTAAATTTAAAAATCTCCTATATTAAAATTTTAAAAGAGAGCCATAACCCACCTTATATAAATAATTCCACTTCTAGATAGATATACTTAGCCAAAACTCTGATAGTTTTGTTTTTTTATTTAAATGATAATCTTTTTTTTCTTAATTATCTAAGTTTAGCTAAATTTCTTTTAACACTAAAAACACAAATAAATATACGCACACGTAGGATAAGAACTGGCATTTACCAGAATAGACAAAAAAAAAAAAAAATTGAATTAGACACAATTTTTTTTTTGAATCCAATGATCACATCTATAAATAGATTTAAGAGTTCTGGATTTTCTGAGACATGGCCAAAATATTGCTACAGAGCTTCTTAATGAGCTCATCGAGAGACGCTGTCGGCGAATCTACACCAGGAACGTCCATGAAAGCATCAGAGCAAGTCGACACATCGGAGATCGCCCCACTCATGACCGATTCCAATCTCTCGTAATTGCCACTGTCCATCGCTGTCCTCGCATCTTCCAAGCTCGAGATCAGCGAGTCGTAATTTTCGACGCAGACACTCATCGCCTCTTTTACCGGCATCGCCGTTTTATTGTCTTCCATCACGCGCTTCGCGTAGTCGCGAGTTGCATTCGCCTTTTTGAACAGAGACTCTGTTTGCATTCGCATAACATCCATCGGCTCAAATCCCTTTTTCTCTTCGCTGGCACGTTTTTGTAGATCTGGGAGAATTGCAGCGAGACACTCGTTGTTGTGATCAGTGTCTTTGCAGAGATCCTTCGCTGTCGTGTCGATTTTCATGGATGAAAAATCGAAATTATTTATATGCTTAAATTTCGGGGCTAAATCTTCTATGTTGGTGACAGAGTTGAAATCAATGTTGATATCTTCTTGTGTGGTGTTAATGTCTTCTGAGATGGGCCTTGGTGCAGAGGCTGGAATGGTTGAAATTGCCGATACGGGCGGTTCGAGCAATGAAACATCAGGTGAAGAAGTAGGGACTTGAGATGTATTTTGAATCAAACGACCAGTGGCTTGTACGTTGAATACGATGGAGAATATAAACCAGATAGTAATCACGATGAAGAAAATTGCTTTGTAAGACTCTTTAAAAATATTTAAAATTTGTTAACTGGTGATTGCGGTATACAATTAAGCTAAATATATTGATTGGTTTTAAAAGTGACGAATTTTGGGAAAAGCTAAAATTTATGAGAGGAGAGAGGTGCTCATTTTTGCTCAATATCCCAAATTTAACCATATTATTTTGTGTTTCATAATTTTCATTTGTATGAAAATATATTATGGATTTATAAAGAGTTTATAGATTTCAAAAGTTTAGAGATTTGTTAAATTTGTAAAGAGTTTTGTTAGATTTGTAGAGAGTTTTATGTATTCAGAAAATCTTTCAAAATACATTAATGTAATGATTATAAAAATTTCATGTATATCCAAAGTATTTTGAAAGTTTTGTTTTATGAGTTAAATTGGTAATAATTTATGTTCCAATAACTCTAGATTTTGACAGAATGATAGAATCATTAAAAACAAAACTTTTTGAATAACAATGGATTTTATATAGAATTTAAAAATCATCACACCAATAATAATGAATTTTAGTAAAAATATTATAATCCATAATCCAATAACAATGGATTTTGAAAATTCTAACAATCCTCCAAAATCCTTGTACCAATAACCCACCCCACCCCTTAGTATAATCGAAGAAACCATGCGGCAACTAGAAATAGTTTCAAAATTATGACATTTGCGTGCAAATATAACATTTGTTCAGCTGTTGCAGGAAAAAAGAAAATTAAGACAGTAATTCATTAATTGGGTCTGCTATAAGATAAGTGCGTAACAAAGGCCCATTACTGCCCCAATTATATAAACTTGGACAAGTCGGCAAAGCCGGGGAAATCGAGATTGTCTCCTTCCTCCGATTTACATACTACCGGGAAAAACCACGAAACCCTAGAATTTGATAACAGTTGAGCTCTTAGCTCAAAGCTAGAGCCGAGAGAGGAAATCAAAGCAAAGGATGTCTAATCGGAAGTCCGGATTTGAAGGATTCGGCATAAATCGGCAAACTACCTACAGTTTCGAGCGGTCTCAAGCACCGCAACGTCTCTACGTCCCTCCGTCCTCTCGCGGCGGAGATAACTCCGAAGATGCCGATCTAGATAATATTGATTTTATGGAAAACGAAGAGTCCGAAGAAGACGTTGAGAACGGCGGCTCTGCAGCAGCGGATAATGGTGGCGGTGATGATGAGATCGATCCACTAGACGCCTTTATGGCGGGAATTCACGAGGAGGTGAAGGCTGCTCCACCTCCTAAGCCAAAGGAGAAATTGGAGAGGTACATGGACGACGAAGATGACGATCCTGTCGAGAGTTTCCTGAAGGCGAAGAAGGATTTGGGGCTCGCACTAGCCGCGGACGCTCTTAACGCAGGTTATAACTCCGACGAGGAGGTGTATGCTGCAGCCAAGGCGGTAGATGCGGGGATACTGGAGTACGATTCCGATGACAATCCGATTGTCGTGGATAAAAGGAAGATCGAGCCAATTCAAGCTTTGGACCATAGCTCCATCGATTACGAACCGATTAACAAGGACTTCTACGAGGAGGTGGAATCAATATCGGGTAAGTCTAGTTACATGTTACTTGATTCTTTGAAAAAATATCTAAATTGAGTAAAATATCCAAATTGGGTTTCTGTGTTAGATTGACTCGACTGATCAAATTTCTTGATCCAGGAATGAGTGAACAAGAAACGTTGGACTACCGTCAGAGTTTGGGAATTCGTGTGTCGGGTTTTGATGTTCCTCGGCCAGTGAAGACCTTTGATGACTGTGGATTTTCCTCACAAATCATGAGTGCTATCAAAAAACAAGCTTATGAAAAACCCACAACCATCCAGTGTCAGGCTTTACCGATTGTGCTATCTGGTCGAGATGTTATTGGCATAGCCAAAACTGGTTCAGGAAAGACCGCAGCATTTGTTCTTCCCATGATTGTGCATATTATGGATCAGCCAGAACTTCAGAAAGAAGAAGGTCCAATTGGTGTCATATGTGCCCCAACCAGAGAACTGGCTCATCAAATATTCTTGGAAGCGAAGAAATTCTCAAAAGCATATGGCCTACGAGTCTCCGCTGTGTATGGTGGAATGTCTAAACATGAACAGTTTAAGGAACTCAAGGCAGGATGCGAGATAGTTGTTGCTACACCTGGAAGGTTGATAGACATGCTAAAGATGAAGGCTTTGACAATGATGAGAGCAACATATTTGGTTCTTGACGAGGCTGATCGGATGTTTGACCTCGGTTTTGAGCCACAAGTTAGGTCTATCGTTGGCCAGATTCGTCCAGATCGCCAAACTTTACTCTTTTCAGCAACTATGCCGTGGAAAGTTGAAAAGTTAGCTAGGGAAATCCTTTCAGATCCGATAAGAGTCACGGTAGGTGAGGTTGGGATGGCCAATGAGGATATTACACAAGTTGTCAATGTAATACCGTCAGATGCTGAAAAACTTCCTTGGCTACTTGAGAAGCTACCTCGAATGATTGAAGAAGGTGACGTATTAGTGTTTGCTTCTAAAAAAGCCACGGTTGAAGAGGTTGAAGCTCAGCTTACTCTAAATGGTTTTAAAGTTACTGCCCTTCACGGTGATAAGGACCAGGCATCACGAATGGAAACTTTGCAGAAGTTCAAATCTGGAATCTACCATGTGCTAATTGCGACCGATGTTGCTGCCCGAGGTCTCGACATCAAATCACTTAAGACAGTGGTTAACTACGACATTGCAAAAGACATGGACATGCATGTACATCGTATTGGAAGAACAGGCCGTGCTGGTGACAAAGACGGGGTTGCCTACACACTTGTTACGCAGAGAGAGGCTAGATTTGCTGGTGAATTGATAAACAGTCTGGTTGCTGCTGGTCAGAATGTCCCTCTAGAACTCATGGATCTCGCCATGAAGGTAATAACAGCTCCTCTTCATTGATATCATTCTATTGAAATATGCTATAATTTTTGCTTTCTAGTATCTACTCTCCATGCGGTGATTGTTCATCCTACTAGCTTCTTCCCACCACTCTAGTTTCATTTTTGCATAAAACAAAAGCATGATTGTTGAGTGAAATTTACCTTTGCAAATCAATAGGATGGACGATTCAAGTCCAAGCGTGACGGAAGAAAAGGAGGTAAGCATATTTTAACTCAATTATTCAGTATTATATCCTATTGCCAAAAACTGCGAACAGAAACCGTTCATTCGAATTGAATCCGAAAGGGAAAAAGCTGTTTGCATATGCGTTTTTGTCCAAGTGAGGGAAACCATTCAAAAATTTGTGCATATCTCTAAATCTCTTGTTACATAGGTGGGAAGAAAGGTCGAGGACGAGGTGGAGGAGGAGGTGGAAGTAGAGGAGTACGAGGAGTTGATTTTGGTCTTGGTATTGGATTCAACTCAGAATCAAGTGGGTCACCGTCTCAAGCTGCACCAAGTAGAAGCGGTGCTGCAGCAAGTAGAAGTGGGGCGATCAATTCCGTGAGAAGCGGAGTAATGGCCCAATTCAAGAATAGCTTTGTGGCTGCTACGCCATCGAACCCACAAAGCCAAGCTTATCCGAACAAGAGACCATCCCTAATGGGATTTGTCTCTGGTGGGACCATTGGTGGGGACATGGGTAGAACTCAGAGTCAAACTCCCCCAGTAGTAGCAACTCCTCATAACGCTTCATTACATAACTCAAGTCAAAAGAATCCACAGAGGTTAGGTTTGATTCCTTTTAGTTTCATTGTTTTACTAGTGAGGTTTGATTTGTTATTTTAGTTGTAACGACTGGTTTTATTTGATCGTGTTATTGCAGTTCTGAAGATCGACCAAGAGAGAGGAAAAGAAGATCTGGTTGGGATAATTGAGTAATGGTTGTTGCAAGTGTTTTTACAATCTTGTTGTATCTTTGAATTATTATTTGTTTCAGCTCTCGAATATCTACATGTCACATGTGTTGTTTGTTAGTTGTTACTACCTACGAGAAATGATGCAAAAGATAAATAAAAATTTATGCAACTGCAAAGATCGAAAGGGTTCAAATTACAAAGTAATATAACATCAAAAATAACTTAAAGCGAGTTTCATACGCTTATTTTTCACATGTCTTGAAGCAAAGTAACGGACATGATCTCTATTGGTGATTTTGGTTGATACTGCTCATCCGTCTCAACCTCCTCGATCTCGTGAACGACGTCTTGTCCCTTTGCAACTCGACCAAAGACTGTCAATTTCTCGTTCAGATCTGTGATCTGAGCAGATACAATGAAAAACTCGAATCCTCCTTGCTCGTTTTTAGCTTTAGGAGTTCCCACCATGAATTCTTCTTGTTTTAAACTGATCAAGACACACAAAGTTTCCATCTTTAGTAGGTCTGAAACAAACATACAAACAAACAAACAAAAAGTTTTACGGTTTATTTGTACCAACCTGGTATCAAGATTCTTCCTTTGGAGTGCCCAATCTTTGACAGCATCAAACTGAGCAGAGTCACCAGCTTGAATCACAGAATGCTTTACAACTCTACGGAATAAGAATCCTTTAAAATACCCATCTTGACTGCCCACACCAATGAGAAACACACACAAAAAATTTACACACCGAGTTATGTGATGCCTCAAGAGTAGGAGAGGCTAATATGTGTTATACGGATCCTGAAAAAGTTTTGCTTACCATAATTTCATGAACTGGTCAACAACATTGGGAGCAGTATCCTTGAAGAGCTCAATGGTCACAGAACCTTTGCCCGTGTCCAAGGTCTGGAGATGAAAAGAGAAAATGATACGTTGAAGGGAAACAAAAAGAAAACACAAAAACATAGCGGGACAAAAAAACTCACAGCAAACCGTGGGACATTGGTATTCTTCATTCCCGGGAAGGCTGCATCCTACACAGGACAATCCCCGTCAAACACAAAAGGGCATAACTATTGCAGTAAGAGCCATAGACAGACTCACAGAGAATAAGTACCTCAAGAACTGATCTACCATTGTGCGTTGGGGTCTCAGATCTGAAATCCACAAGAATTCCTCAGTATTTTTCCAAGAAATTATTAACACAGATGGTCTTGGAATAGTATAAACAGGTTCAACTAGTCCAACAAGCATATGGAATGATAGAATCAAATCTCAGCTTTCATAGAGTCATTAGGAAGTAGAGAGAGAGTGAGGAACCTCTGGGTCCAACGTCTGTAAGCGGAGAAGAGGACGAAGATAACCAATAGCACAGCCAAGCTGTAAATGACGATGTTGGTTATGCTTATACGAGACGGTCCTTTCTTCTTCTTGCTTTGCTGCAATAGAGCTTGAGGTTTGATCTTCGCCATTACTTACACCAAAACTTGAGATCCCAAAAACCTTGAAGAATAACAAGACGACCAACACG
This sequence comes from Alliaria petiolata, assembly GCA_020283515.1. NCBI lineage: Eukaryota > Viridiplantae > Streptophyta > Magnoliopsida > Brassicales > Brassicaceae > Alliaria > Alliaria petiolata. The sequence goes on from JAHZTW010000001.1 coordinate 261,989,956, forward strand.
AATCATCATAATCAATAGGAATAATCGGACAAAAGCATCAGATTCAGCATATCAAGAACAAATCTATGGGATCGATAAATCTTCTTCCCCGATCTAGACACGACGAGCAAAAAAAATCCGATGCGACGAAAATCGAATAATTCCAAAGGTAATCTCAGATCAAATCAGAATTTCTTTAAGAAATCGAAATCTGGAACCTGAACTCGAGTAAAGACATACCTTCGTCTTCTTCGTCTTCTTCGTTAGTTACAAGCCAAGTTAGAACGTTGAGAAGTAAGTTTGTGTTGTTGTTTCCGCAAAGTGAGTGATTTCTTTTTAGTCTGCTGCGAATCTATTTGCCTTTAAAGTGATTGGCGATATAATCGTCGAGAGGCACTTGAATTTAAAAATTGACTGGTATGTTAACCTTTTTAAAAATAATAATAATGAGACACTAATTTCATTATTAAACTTTGTTTTTGTGCCAAACAAATAACATTCATTCTTTTTTTTTCCCGGAAATTTTTCGATTTATGTGATGCTAAAATTTAAAATGGGATTCTAGAAGCCTGTAGTGTTTGATTTGATAGCACCGTTTTGTTCTTGATTTTTGATCAGGTGAAATTAGGTTTTATTTACCAAATACTCATCTAAAGTTAAGCCAGTTTTCAAAAAAAAAAAAAAAAAAAACTGCTCTTTCCAATTCTGGCCTGTAAACCGAATTTAATACTGGTTACATTGACAAGATTTCGAAATTCCCACTAAACTTGCTAGAGTAAATAATTTTTTTTAAAAAAAAGATTGTGTACAATAGATAAATAATTGATACAAAGAAGAGTTCTGGTGGATTTTTATTTGTCTAAATGACCAAGGAAGCGTTTTGGACATCACCAGAGTCTTGTTGCTCTAAAACAATTGAGCAACATAAATCTCCTGAAACTCTTGATGGCTCATCGGTGACCTAGCCCCAATGGTTTTTACAAGTCTCAAAGTTTATGCCACTTTCATTACACATTTTCTATTTACCAAATGCTCCGACTCTTGAAGCAATTAAACATCTTTTACCTTAAGTCTCTACTCTCTAGTAGCTTTTTTTCCAAAATACTTTGTTCAGTGAGATTTCCTGTATTAAAATAGAGGAATGCAAATAGGGATGATATGATCTCGTGAGATGTAATATTAGCTTCCTTAATAAAGAGAATCAACTGTTGTTCATTACCTGAGACATATTATGAACAGGTTGTTTCAACAGTCACTCTCGTTACCGGGTATACTAAATTCTTCTCCTGATCCTGAAAAACACACATCACGTGAAAGATTGGTGTTTACTCATCATGGAAGTCCAAGTGTGTCAATCCGACACATTCTAGAAATTATATATCTAACCGCTGTGGATAACGATGGTTGTTGGAGTTTGGTCGTCTTTTGCAACGGATGAGACTGAACTTGCTCACTGTTTTCGATTTCCCCTTGGCTCTGATTGTTTAACGGGGGAGATACAAGTTTTTGATCTTGTTGCCTTGTTTGCTCTTCGAACCATCTCTCAAACATGGAGTATTCCTCAGGTTTCTCCCACTGGGTGTGCATCCGTATAATCAGTCTAACTAGACATGCCATCAGTGGAGTACACAATTAAAGAGGGAAGAAGTATTACCGTGCTTTCGCAAGTGACACAATGGAAGTAATACTTGTTCCCATCAGGACAAGTGTGTTCACTCCAATCACACTCAGGGCTCACTGTATTATGGTCTTCAAGGAAGGCATTTGAATGGCTAGAAATCTTCTGACCATCGCCTCTAGTCTACAAAAAAGTAGTAACAGATATCAGATCAAGCAGATGTATAAGAGAGATTCATGAAACCTAAACCGTCTAAATAAACTCGTGGTGATCCGTCCACCATTAGCAGACCATACAAAAGGAGTACCTCCACGCTGGCAGTCTCAGAATTCTGATGCTTCTCAAAATTTCGAGGTGGAGTGTCTTGATGCAGCGGTTTATGAACCTCGGATACTGCTTGAGCATTTTGCTGCGGGAAGTGATTTGGCTGTGAAGCGAAATCATGATTCTGAACGGCTCTAGGGGCTGCAGGTTCGTTGTTTCCCCACTGGGGATATGGTTGTGGGTGCCAATTTGGGTCGAATTGTTGCATTGCAGGTGGAGCATTAAAGTTAGACCTGTAGACAAGGAACAGTTGAAATATGTTGAGATGGATATATATCAACAGGTAGGTACTATTGTGTTAATCCTGCTGAAAAAGTTTTAAAAGTAGATCCTTCAAGAACTATAACTAAGTGGCAAAACAATAAGTGATGCGAGCCAAGAAGATGAGTTTGTAATTGAATAGAAAATTAGGAAAATCCTCAAATAAATAATGTAGAAAAAGGAATAGGGAACAGTAATAAAACCTTGGTTCCCCTAGACGAGGTTTTTTAGGATCTGCAAATCTAACAGTCAGAGGCTGATCAGAACCCTGAAAGGAAGACGGACGGAAATACAGCAAGTCATGAACAGTGGAGACCAAATAAAAACTGAGAAACAACAAAGAAGTGTCTGAACTACCCGCATGGTAAAGACTCCATTTAAACCTTTGATTGCCGCTAGTGCCATCTCCCTACGAGAAAACTGAACAAATGCATACCCTACAGAGAGCAAAGAAGTTAGTTATAATCAGGTTTCATGCAAATCTAGAACATCACATTAAGACAGAGGCTTCGAGAAAGAAGAAAACTAACAAGATATGAAAGCGATTTGCATATAGCTCCATAGTTCATATAAAATCATGTTTTCTAAGTGCTAGTTCAAGGAAATGTTTCCAGGAGAACCATCATAACAGTTTACTAAGTGCAATTATCTTCGGTTTCTAAGGGCTATATGGAAATTTTTACAATCAGTTATTCAGCATATGTAGTATTCCGAAACTACTAGAGGAGAAACTACAAAATCTGAACAATTCAAACTAGGATGTCTGCAGAAAGCATGATTTCAAAGTCAAGCACCAAAAAACGCAAGGGAAACAATGGACATACCACGGCTAATCTTCATGTCATCGAGTGCCATATAAATATCTTCAATGATTCCATACCTAGAAAATACCTGAAAAGAGGACACTTTGAGAATTTGTTCACATTAAAATGAAGCCAGGGAGAATATATCAAAAGTATGAAATTTACCTCATGGACTTCCATTTTTGTTGTTTGTTTGTTGAGGCATCTAACATATAGTTTATCTGGGATTTGAACTGTTGAAAACCCTAAAGTCCAGATGAAAAGAGAATATAAAAATGAGAAAAAGAAGAGAGCATCTTTCCTACTCAGGAACTCGTGAAAGTTGCTCAAATACTAACAAAGGTAAAACATGACTTTTGTTTCAAAAGTTCCCATATTGATAAACTAGCAACCATGTCGTCTTCATTGTATCTAAGAGTATGAAAGGCGCAGTCTTACCAGTCCGTTCACGTTCTGCGTCGGCAAATCTGACCTTGACTGGAGCCATTTCCTGAAATAATGAAGAAAAAAAAAAAGCTTTTGAAAAGAATCCCACATCAGCGGAGGAAATGTCTTAAACAAAGCATTGCAGCAGCAAAGACCCACCCCAGGAAAAGTATACTGATCTGTTAAAGCTGCAATAGCGGCATTACCCTCTTCTAACTTTTTGTACTTAACAAAACAGTAAGCTGCAAAGGGTACATGCATCATTATACATAGAGGATGTCATAAGCGACGAGAAGCAAGAACATCAATGAAAGGCAGTAAAAAAGGAATATGCTCTTCAAGTAATTGTAAGTCACCTGCTCGTTCACAGGTCATCTTATCTTTGGGTAGAATGATCTCGGTGACATTACCATATTTTTCAAACACCTGACGAACCTGATATATAACACAGATTGTGTGACACAGAATCTCAAGGAAAACATTTAAAAAAAAAACCATAAAAGTAAGCCAAGAAACTCACATCGTCTTCCTTTGCAGTCTTTGGGACCGGCGCAACATATAACTTGGCAATACCACCATCAGCACTAGGATCTTCAAGAAAACAGAAAACAAGATGAAAAGAAAGCATCAAGAAAGAGTATTTTGGTAATGGTGAAGCACTAAAAAAATCTAAACTTTTAGTCTACTATAGATGAAGCAGAGAGAAGAAAGAAATAAAAATCAAAAATTGGAGAAGGACCTGGGGTAGCGGATAGAGAGCGTCGCTTCTTTAAGCTGGCAGGGGAAGGAGTAAAAGCAGTAGTCGGTGGAAACGGCGGAGCGTCAACGATCATGTTGTGCTGTTGTTGGGCCCCGGCGTAATGGTTATCAAAATGCGGCTGATTGAAACGCTGATCTCTGTTGTCGTTTTGGGGGTATTGGTGGAATCCAACGGCGGCGATATGGTGGTGCGGCGGATGAATCTGATGATGATGATGAGGAGGAGGGTTGTAGTTGTTGTTATGATAGTACGGAACTTGTGGTGGTGGTGGACCGGGGAAGGCGTTCCCGACGCGTCTCTCCATCCTCTAATTGACTCGATTAATCGAACTCGTTGCAGTAGTCTCAGATTGTGTAATCGGGAAACTTCTCCGGCGCCGGTATAGAGAGAGAGGCGAGAGAAGAGAGAGAGAGATAGTCAGTCGGAAGGTTTTTTCCCGAACCGGTACTGTTAAGTTTTGATGTGGTTCGGTTAAATAAAAATAATCTAGAGTGCTGAAACGACGCCGTTCTGATCACTATTTGTCGTTGAACTCTTGAGGAGGCACAGTTTATTACTACTATACTTTGGATGGATCTGAGCTTTTTGATTGGAATGGGAATTCTGAAACCAGAGGTACAAAACCCTGATTGATTCATCGTCTCCTTCTTCATGATGCTTGTCAAATCAATGACACTTATCTTTGCTTTTTTATTTATATTACGTCTCTTCTTTGCAGGTTGGTTATAAACTGTAAAGGGATTAAAGTTTTTCGTTTCACATCAAACCAAACCGAAACTGTATGTATGTGTGTTTTTTTTCTTCTTTTTTTTCACTGCCAACTTCGATTTCATTGATAAGAACAGCGTAAAAAGAAAAACACTACTACATATACGAAAACTTGTGTTATCACTATAGTAGTGATGGATGAATTAAAATCTTGTGATACGTCTTAAAATTTGATAGGGAGCTTATTAACCCAACCTTCTTGGTTAATGAAGGAAATATCGGTGAGGCTAACAAGGTTTTTTGCACTCGCCTTCTTGAGCCATGGCACTCTATGTGACGTGTCCGCTCCTGCTCCGCTGCAATTATACTCCACGAACGTTGTATGTCCCCTAATAGAAAGAAAGAAAAAAACCTATAGTCAGAAAATTTTCAAGGTATCATATTAAAAAATGTAAAACAGTGAGAAAATTAAAGATTATGTATATATATATACTCTTGGCCTTTAGCTTTCCAAGCATCCCAACCAATTGGCAAAATAGAGTCGCAAAACTTTGAACGATAAAAGATGACACGTGCGTAAGGTTTCCACGCTCGTCCCAGTAACGCCTTGCCGTTTCCGGTAATGGTGCAGCCCTTAAACACGAACCCTCCGTTATCTTTCGCCGACTGCCTTCCTTGCGCCGTTATCGTCCCGTACGTTCTGTCCGGCGCGTAGATTCCCACCGTTATATTCAGCGTACATCCCTTTTTGTTACATTCACCATTATTTTCTTTGTTAACAAAACGGTTATACCGTGATTCGATGAAGTACAAACAAAACGGTTATTTTCTTCTCTCGTTTGTTTAGTTCTTTCACGATCAATATAAACCAAACCTGTTTAAAACTTGGTGCTACTTTTTTCGAATCTTTTATTCTTATGTCTATAGATATACCTCGAAAAGGGATTGGGCATAACCAAAAATGAAATCGATGCCACCGGAGATAACACATCTTCTGTAGTAATGTCTGCCTAAACAGTCATACAATGTATCTTGAAAACCTTCGAAACTAGAATCGAGCACTACGTATTTGTCTCCACTAGGCATGGGCATTTTAATCGGACCCGAAGAACCGAACCGATCTGAACCGAACTAAAAAGTACCGAACCGAACCGAAACTTGCATAATAACCCAAATGGATCCTATACTTCTATATCTGAAGAACCGGACCCGAACCTTGACCGAACCGAGAACCGAATGGGTATCCGAAATACCCGAAATACAATTATATACTTAAAAATATAATTTATACTTAAACTCGAATAACTAAAATATTTAAAATTATAATTATAAATCAAATATATTAGATAATTTTAGATTAAAATAATCAAAATATCGAAAAAATTTTAGTTATATTTGTTAAAATATTTTTTTTTTTGGCAAAATTCAACAAAATAACCGAAATATATAAAATATTTGAGTTTTTGTAAAAAAATATTTAAATAAATTTTGAGTGATTCGGATACCCGGAACCGACCCGTACCCGACCCAAAAATTATAAATATCTGAATGGATCTCATCCCTCTATACCCGAAGATCCGATACCCAAAAGATCCAATCCGATTGTATCCGAATAATCCGAACGCCCACCCCTAGTCTCCACGCATCGTCGCAGCCACCGCCGGTTTAATTGGTCTCTTTGAAGAAGTTATTAATCCACCAATATTATACGTATTCTACACACAAAATTAAAAAAAAAATGATTATACATATACTTCTTTGTAAATTATACAATCAATCAAATAATAATTAAAAAGTTTTTACGATTATGAGAAGAAAAAAGGAAAACGTACTTTGAAAGTTATTCCAGAAATGATGATATTGTCAGGATAGGCAGTGAAAGTGGAGCTAGTGCTGGTGAGTTGATGATCGTCGTAAGCTATTATCGTCTTTTCAATTCCTGCGCCTTGCATATATACGTATCCTTTACCCTCCTCTGGTATTGTTATTTTCTCTCTACAATATTACATTATAAAACTTCGTTAAATCGTATCTAATAGTAAACAAATGTGACAAGATAAATCATGTAAAATAGTGGGAAAAGGTAACATTTAAATATACATTATTACATGTAAATGCCTTTTTGTATGAGAATACGAATCCAATCTTGGTTTTGAAAAGGGATTGAATCGATTGCACTTTGAACCGTTTTGTAGTTTCCTCCGCCGTTAAGATCGACCGTTATGGTATTAGTTATTTGGCTGGAGATTCCATTTATATGTTGATAATAATTCTCGGCGGCGGATTTGTTCACCAATATGATCACCACCATTAGACAGTACACGATGTAACAGAAACTATAAAATGTCACCCCTTTCATTTTTTTTTTTTGGGTAGTATTAGAAAGATTTTATGAAAAATAATGACAAGGCATTAACTGCGTGTTTAGTTTTATAGTATGACATTTAATTAGTTTGAATTAATTAGTCAGAGAGAGGAACGAACATTCAATGCATGCTACTTTCTTTTTCTTACCATTTTTTTTGTTACTGTAAATTGACTTTTTATTGGCGAGCTCTTGGGTTAAGAAGACTCTGAACTAAATTTCCTAGACAATTGTATATTTTTGATAATATACAAGAACAAAAAATATAGTATTAGGTTATTTGTTTTTTCATAGTTTTTAGTGGCGATACTTATACTAAATATAAATATAAACTTTTAAAAGTGTTATTCGACTAAAACATTTATATTTTAATAGATTATGGAGTTCAATTTGAATCGACAAATTCACTTAAAATCCAAATTAAGGGTTACTGTTGGAAAACAAATAGGTACTAGTTTTTCTTGGTCAATTAAGTTAAGCACAATTATACTTATTTTGTATATTCAGTTATAGGCAACGTATCAACTTACTGATCTTTCGAGTTATTATAATAGTTGACAAAGATCTTCCCAAAATTTTGACCACCTGTTAGACTAAAAACTGCATTACAGTTTACATCAATGCTATACAATTGATCCCAAAGTTCCTTTCTAAAATTGGCGAGCAAGAAAAAAATGTTTACAATATTTTTTTTTTAAAAAGAAATCTAATGCAGGTTGTACTTGAGTTTGGTACATAACTATTAAAAGTAAGGACATAGTAACAGTTATGATCCACTTTGCTCTAGTGACTTGTGAGAAGAACTATAACAAGGCTTAGTTATGAACAGCCTTTACTCAAGATTATTAATCTATCCTTTGAACAATATTAAATGGTCTAAGCTGGCAAAGTTTCTAATGAAAGATTCTGCAACATTAGTGAATGCATATGCGAGGGAAGTCTTAACAGAGCAAGTTTAAGTCGTCTGCAATCAGATCCAAAAACTTATTACAAGTACTAAAGTCAAAGATTCCAAGTAAATAAATCATAAAACATAAATATATCTAAGAAACTTTGATATCCATAAATAGAGATGATAATTTTGTTCATGTTCCATGGCTCGCCAATCGATTCATACCAAACATGGTAAGAACCAAAAGTGGTAATAGAAAATGAGAGAGATTCAAAACAAAGGTATTTTGCCGAAAGTAGAAAGGTAGATCTTGATCTCGAATCGCAATTAGATAAACAGCATCGAAAATCTTATAACAAAAATTTGAGTTCAAATCGAACACCAGATCTACAGAAAATTGAAAAGACAGATTACGAGTTTGTGCGTGAATCTAATCCAACAACAAAAATCGGATTTGATAATCTACTACATAAGCTTTCGAATTAGATTCTCGCACAAAACATGTAATATGACTCTTCTAATGCCAATCGTCATCTTTTCGCCGACGCAAAAAGCAGAGTAAGGAGAGAGCTTCCTTCTTATCAGCTATACCTAATTTTGTATCGTCAACAGTTAGAAGCTATCGCAGTGTCCATTTATGGATCAGGGCATAAACGCTATATGGGCCAATTTCAAGCTCACTCTATTCTAAATGGGCCTTATACCCAACTGTCATTTTTAACTTTGGCCCATAAATTACAGTGCCGTTAGTTAAAACTTAAAATTAAACTATGATAAAATTAAAAGGGGTGTATTGGATTAGGAATTTTAGAAGATTTGGTGATTCTTTTAAAATTACATGTTATTGAACTAATGATTTCTAAATGTCTTACCAAATCCTATGTTATTCAATCAAGAATTTATAAAAAATAAATCAAATCCCCTGTTATTGGAAATATTTTAAGTTGTGGATTTTAGAGGATTCTGAGTGATTTTAAGTGGTTTTGGAGGGGTTTGTTAGTTAAAAATATAAAAAATCAAATCCCATAGTTTTATGTGAGATTTCATAGACTTTAATAACAAATCATAAGAAATTTCCTAATTCGCTTAAAATCATCTAAAATTTCATTAAAACTCAAATCATTCCAAATTCTCCCAAATTTCAGTTTCAATACATCTCCCAAAATGAATACTATTTGTAATCGGAAAATCTTGAGCTTTGATTCGGTCTATAGTTTTTGACCTTCTTTGCTTTTCTAAATTTAGGATAACAACTACTTGTATTATGAATCATTTGGTAGATCTTAATTTGTAAACCATTTATTGGAAAACATAACAATTCAACTTAGATTTGATCGATATGATCTTCTTCTATTATTTTAGCATCTTTATTGGATGACACATATATACCTTTTTCTTTTGTTAAAACTACTATTACAGTATTACCAACATTAAAATCCATAGAATAGTTGTACTACTTGCAACAATTGTATTCGGATCATACTGTCCGAAAATTTTGAAAGTTTTCTGATATTAAAAAAAAAAAGAAAAAAAAAAAGACATATGTATTTGGGATATATTTTGGATGGCCTAGACGAATATTAGGGAGGATATAAGATTAGCATGTGCATTCACGTTGAGATTATATACACACAACGTGCTAACAAGCGATCAATCTCGACCACTAAACTTTCCATCATGGCTACTTCATTTATAAATTCCTACCTTAATTAGTTAGGTACTTTTCACGTTACCCTTGAAACCCATAATAAACTATATACACATACACTGATCAATCATGCTAGTGTTAAGCTAATTCTCATAATCTCATTTATTCAAATTTATATATTTAGTTATGAGACGTACATATCTGTCTAAGAGAATTATTAAGTACAACGTTTCGTGTTGACGGGACGGCGCTGGGAGATACATACATTGAATCTAATAGTCTCCGAGTGTGCTTGATCAACATCGCTCCACGAATCTGCTTCTTCTTCAACTTTTTTTTGTTTTGTTCCTTTTTAAAAAATAAATAAACACACAAACGCATGATCTTTAAGATGCTTCAATCAAATCAACTCACTAAAATAAAAATCCTAAATATTAAGTCCACAAATTCAAAGAAACATTGAAGATATCCGCATGTTCTTATGTCTTTTTAAATTGATTCCTTATCCCATTTCCCAACATCGTTATCTACTTTGTCTAAAAAGATAAAACACCTAAACTACTCGGGATTGCTTTTGTAATTGTATCATTAGTTTATTTTTAATTGCTCATTAGTTGCGCCGGATTATATCAGCAGCTGTAAATAATGAGATACAAGGACTCGCTGAAAGCAAAAGCATTGTGACAACCAATTAGTCATATTTTATCATATCTATCGAAAAGGAGATCAATTCAAACTAAATATGCATTGTAGCAAAATCAAAACATTGATGTATGTTTCTGAAATAGTTTATGAATTAGACAAAAACTGGAAGAGATTAATATTAAATCATTTGATTTCTATAGCTGAAAAATAAATTAAATGCATAAACAACATCCATAATATATTTTCTTTTCCATCTTATCAACTTATATATTTCAATCACCACCTTTTTTTAATACATTGACTGCGTGCATTGATTAATTGTAAGTTAGATTGGAATTTCATCTAGAAATAATAAAGTATATAAAACTACGTTCATATAATGTTGACCCGCCCGACTTTGGTACTAATTTGGCTGCAAAATAAAAATAGAATTATAAATCGCAACAAAGAAGGAATAAGACAGGGTGTTTATGGTGATGTGAATGGGAAGAAAGTTGGTGTTTTTAAGCATATAGGAGAGAGTTGGGTGATGATGAGAATCATGTGAGTGCATGTGCATCGAGTTGTATTTTGGTGACATGTCCTCTTATCTAAGCTAAACCCTAATTTTCCATCGATAACAACATTTAAAAACACAAAACAAAACACCCTTGTGGACACTTGTCCAAATATCATCCAATTCTTTTCGGATAGAAAAGAGAACCTTCTCAGAAGCTGTAAACTCCATTTTAAGTTATAACTAAAGGTCACTAAACTTTATCTATGTCTATATAAACTAAGGCCGTCTCATATTTGCATCATATTATATCATCTTTACAGAGTTCTGATCACTTGTCTATACAACATTCTTTCACCACATTAACACCAAAGAAAAAAACATTCTTTCGTCAAATCATTTACAATAATGGGAGTAACATTAGAAGGACAAAGAAAGGAATCAATTTGGGCTTTGATGAGAAGACAAAGAGCTCGAAGGGCACTTGTGAAGAAGACCATGATCCGACCGAAGAAGAAGAGTCTAGAAGCTTCTAGAAGGCCGTGTCGCGCGATTCATAGAAGAGTCAAGACGCTGAAAGAGCTTGTTCCCAACACCAAATCATCAGAAGGGTTGGATGGACTCTTTAGACAAACTGCGGATTATATTTTGGCTTTGGAAATGAAAGTGAGAGTTATGCAGACAATGGTTCAGGTTTTGACCGAAACTGATTGTGTTTAATGACCTTAAAATACTTTTTTGTAAATCTTGCTTGGTTTTTTAATCTTTATTATTTATGATACGTGTTTTAGTTTTTATTTGTTCGTGTTTATTTTTGTTATCTGGTGTGATTTTGTCGTGTGTTGTGCTATATATAAAAGAAGTTGGTTTACGTTGCTGATGTATGTTCCGCAAACACAAATATAATGATGTTTTGGGAAACAAAATTCTGAACATAACCAGTTCATGTATATATAATTCGACAATGAGAGTAGATTTTATGCGCAATCATTAACAAAAAACGAAGAGTTGTAGAATTCTTGTAAAAAGAGGTGTATAGATAAATAAATAGAAAAGAACAAAACAAAAGTTTTATAAACAAAATCAATGAAAATTATGTTCAGTTAGAGAAATACAAATGCAGGGAGGCCAATACGAAGTGTTTGTTTACCAATAAAACGAAAGACGAATGTGTATTGAGAGAAGAACGTTTTTAACGTTGGGCTTTGTAGGTGTGGAGGCCAGGAATTAACATAACAACGTTTGGGTCCATGTAATGGAACCCATCCATTTATATAGTTCGATTACTTTTCAATAGTTTATTTCTATAGTTATTAGATAACGGAACGGGTAAATTAGTCTCTTCCACGCAACAGACTTCTCCAAATTCTTCTGACTCCGAGAGTTCAACTGCTTCATCTACCAATTCTGTATATCGTATTCCATACCTTTAACTTTAATATTAATGAAAAAATCAATCTTGAAATGCACAGGTCATATGTAGTACAAATATCAATATTAGTAAATTTGCAAACCGTTTTTAACGATGTCATATGTATTGTAGTTTTTTTAACCCTAAAAGAAATGGTAAAACTGTTACCATTTCAAGATAAGTGCTTTTAAATTATGCCATTGGATCGTGGGTGGTGATAGTGATAGATAACAAGTACACATGTTTGATGGCCACGTATATAACTTAGTCCTTTTATTTTATCTGATACGACACGAATTTGTGAGATGAAATGGACCAATTTTTTTTAAAAAAAGTTCGACTTTGATTTGGGGTTCCACAATTTTACGTATTCACACTACACGTTTATTCGGTATTCTTGCGTACACATATATAGGAGCTCTCGGCTTTGGCAGATTATTGGACTCAATATATTCATTAAGAATTTTGTTTTCTTATAATTAATTTTGAGCCTTCCAAATTATATTTTGTGATATTTTGTTCTTTCCTTAAGACTTAGTATAGCACCAAGTGATTCAAAAACTATGAAGGATGACTCGAAAACAAAAAATGTTGGATTAACAATTCTCAATGAGCACTTATATCATCATTGAATTGAAAAGATCTCATAGGCAATCCAGGTAGTATTCATGAATCAAATTTTATTTCGTTCGCATAAGTTCATAACTAGCTACAACATGTTATATATATATAGTGACTTAGCTTTTGGTTTTATTGTGGATGTGTTAAGTGTTTTTTTAGGAGGGGTATTTTTAATGACTCTTCGTTAGTTTGTACTTGATTCCTAAAACTTGTGATTAGTGAAATGAGAAGGAGGATAATTCTACTAGTACTCTAGCACCTTCAATAATTCAAAATTAACTCTCTCTCTTTTTTTTGGAATGTTAGAAAATGAAATTAAACTAGGTGGTCGTCCAATATGGCAAATATAGAAACTCCTTTTAGTTTGTTACTTTCAAATTCATATGTACGTGCGTTAAAACTTAAAAGCGGCTTGCGTGTCTTGTTTTGGAAAAGTGCCTAAAGCAAAAAAATTTGATGATATACAGTTTAACAGTAATAAAAAAAAACGGCATTAACTAGTAAATTTTGTATGATGCATTAATACGTAACTAAACATAGTATATTCTGAAAATACGTGTTTTGTTGGAGATTACGGTCAGAAATATACATGTTCAAAAGTTACTAGTATTAAAATGATATTAATGACTATAAGTTAATGACTAGCTACCATCAGACAGGATTTATATTAATCAGCATCATGTTTGATGCGGCGATTAATAAATAAAATAAGATCCCAAAATGCGTTTACTTTGACTTACGCCATGTGCAAATACCAACGCAACGGTTATTAGTTAATTATTATGTTTTTTAACTCATCCACAGCTTCATTTTAGTATTAGAAACAAAAAATCTTAAGTGGGTCAACACATGAGATACGAGCTGCGTTTGTGTATTTTTTTCAATTAAATTAACAAAAAGGCATTTAATTAGGGATTTGATTGCTACTTGTGAATTCACGAGACACAAGTATCCAATAAAGAAACAACGTGAAGTATCCCTTGATTCATGCCTCCTCGAGGACCTCGACTCTTTATAGAAGGTTTTCTCTTGGTAGGGGACACGTTTGGATTTATAAATATATACACTCACACGAAACCATTTATTTGACGTCAATTGATTACAGTTATGATCTAAAATGCATTTTAATATCCAATTGATAAGCATCAAACTCAACCAAATAAGACTATACCAAAGGCAATTAAAACTACAACTCTATAATAGCTTAGTCTGTACATTCTAATGTTCTACGCATATGACGTATGACAATATATGTTTTTTCTCTTTATTTCGAGATATTTTAAAAAGATCAGTAAAGAAAAAAAAGGTTTGAGACATCCGTGTCTAAATGAAACATATTAGAAAAATCATCCATAAACTTGCGATGCCATGCGTATCAAAACACCAAATTTGTGTTGTGTGTGTAATGGTGTGTAAATGAATATAAATATAAAAATATACATACGTGTCCGTATAGTGCAACGTCCAATACATAATTAGTAAAATAATTGTTGGTTGATGGGCTTATAAATAATTCAAATTTCAAACATTTGATCAAATCATGACTACATGATGTATATTTATTAATCCCAAAATAATAAATTAATGTTTAAGAACCGTCGCAGCATTAGGCAGTATAGTGGAAGACTGGTGTGACTCTTTATCTGTGACTCGTGACCGGAGTGAAATTCAATACTTTATTCTAACATTTATTTTGTTTTGGGGTTCTTATCTAGCTAATTTTGATTGTTAAAGATGATTTATCTAGCTCTTTTTTATTATAAATTTTCATTAACTTCTCTTTTGTTTTCTATTAATTTTATCCACTACGTTTTTTTAGATCCTAAATGTATCCACGAAGCAACCTAGTAGAAAAAATACAAATAAATAAATATTCTTCTTTATCCTTCGGTGATACGAATCTACTTTTCTATGATCCACCTTTAAAATATTTGAATTGCACGTTTGAACCCTTAATTTCACGTTCATCTTAAATTTTTATGTGGATGAATCGAACGAAATATAGTTAGCAAACGAATTTATCGACACAAATAATATAGTATTAAGACAAATAATTTATTCTTGCCCGCAATCTAACGGCACGAAAGAACAAAGGATATAAATGAAGGATGAAGCTTGGATTCGAGAAGGTGCCAGGTGGACTCTTTAAGGAATCGGACCCACAAGCCGACAAAACAAGACACGTGTAATATTTGCAAACGTAGGGTAGTAGGAGTAACATACGCCACCATTGATGTGCGCAACCCGACGCTAACACCGAGCCGCGCGTCTTTGGGCCGACCTCTGATTGAGACCATTTTTTCTAACTTTCCCATTATTAAAAATAAAATAAAATACGTCACACGTTAAATAAAAGGTAAAATGCGAAACACACACAAAAATGTTTTAAATTCGGGAAAAATGCCAAATAATACTCAAACTATTTCATTCTGGCCAATATATACCTCAACTAACGACCTAACCAAAAAATGTCTCAACTACGGTTGACTTTTTCAAAAATATGTTAACTTTTCGTTGACTTGGCCAAATTAGCACACCGTTAACTCAACTAACGGAATCATTAGATGCCGTTTACTGTTAACCGTTTAATTGAAACGACGTCGTTTTGGACAGAACGAAACGACGTCGTTTTGTTTAATTTTTTTAAAAAAACACGACAAGCTTGGCTCGAACTCGGGTTTGGAGGAAATGAGAGGCGTTCTCTTACCACTGAGCCAGCGGCATATATTGGTATATCATCAAAAGTTATAAGATATATTAAGTTATTTTTCTTGTTTCATTATTTAAGAAAATAAGTTTTTTTATGTTTTTCATTTAAATTAAAGAAATTGTATGAATCAATTACAAATACTAAAAGGAAACCAAAAATTAGTTTTTAAAAATAGAAAAAAATAAGTTCTTTTTCAATTACTAATACCAAAAAAAAAGTCAATTTATTTATTAAAAGGAAAATAATAAGAACTTATTTTTCTTTTCTATTTTTCTTTTGGTATTAGTGATTGGGAATTAGTAATTTATTTTTCTTTTGGTATTAGTAGTTGAAAAAGAACTTATTTTTTTTTCTATTTTTAAAACTAATTTTTGGTTTCCTTTTAGTATTTGTAATTGATTCATACAATTTCTTTAATTTAAATGAAAAACATAAAAAAACTTATTTTCTTAAATAATGAAACAAGAAAAATAACTTAATATATCTTATAACTTTTGATGATATACCAATATATGCCGCTGGCTCAGTGGTAAGAGAACGCCTCTCATTTCCTCCAAACCTGAGTTCGAGCCAAGCTTGTCGTGTTTTTTTAAAAAAATTAAACAAAACGACGTCGTTTCGTTCTGTCCAAAACGACGTCGTTTCAATTAAACGGTTAACAGTAAACGGCATCTAATGATTCCGTTAGTTGAGTTAACGGTGTGCTAATTTGGCCAAGTCAACGAAAAGTTAACATATTTTTGAAAAAGTCAACCGTAGTTGAGGTATTTTTTTATTAGGTCGTTAGTTGAGGTATATATTGGCCAGAATGAAATAGTTTGAGTATTATTTGGCATTTTTCCCAAATTTATAAATTCATTCTCTCTCTAACCGGGAAATAATGACACAGGGTCGAATTTTGCAAAATGGTTACTAAAAAAGGGGGAAAACAAAATCATGGAAGCATGCAAAAGGAGAGCTAAGTTTGCAAGCAAATTATCCGGGAGTGGGTCACCACTCATTCTTCTCCCATGGTACACCACACGTGCATGCTTCTTCTTTTTTTTTTTTTTTTTTTCTTAGTTAATTCTAAATATAATTTGCAAAGCCGAGGTAAAAAAATTCAAAAGGATAAAGCAATTTCTGTTTAGAAAATCGGTAAAGAAACAAAAAGAGAAATTCAAATCTTGACTTTTGTTACCTTTATCTTTTTGTTTTTGCCATCGGGATCACCGCTCTGGTTTTATAAAAAATTCATGAGGCATGCAGGAGTTATATAAATCTGGGCCCTTAACTTTAATCTATTTCGGATTTGCTTTGGGTCCACGGATTTTATAAGAAAATTGCCTTAATACTAATCTTTTTCATCAAATTATGTATACCTCTCTTATATCTCATATATAATATAGTACGCCAATAATTGGTGCTACGAATGAATAAAAAAACAAATTTGCTCGTCTTTTATAAACGACGTGATTAGAAAATCCAACGGATTGAGTATAATAAGTAGCTGCCATGGGCTTTATAAATAAAAATCATGACTCTAAAATATCTATATTTGTCAAGTTAATTATTAAATTAATTTCTGAAAATTTTGAAGCAGCCACAGTATGAGAAATGCAATCCACGGTTCTACGCTGTACATACGTGCATGTTCGTGCCCCTGGCTGAAGTATATATGTTATATATTAACCACACATTTTATAGGGTTTTGTAGATTTCGATGGCAAATATGTACAATGTGTGTAACTTTATATAAGAGTTTTACACGTTATTTGAAATTTTCCTTACACTGAATATTTGTTGTTCTTTGTTAAAATGGCATTAATTTCGATCACAAGAAGTTGTACCAACAGAAAAAAAAGAATATTTTACCTGCGCAGCAGGCTTTTATCAGATTTCTTTTTGGCATAATCACATTCCAAAAGACAAAAGGAGATGTGAACACGGTCCATTAAATTCGCCCTTTTATATTTATATATGAATATGATACTATAATATCTTATTTTCCACCCCATTAGTTTTTATTTTTATTTTTAAAATGCTTCTTTCCTCATAAAAATAGTAGAGGCATTCAATGTTGATGTAATCATGCATGTAAATGGTTCTATTTACAAATTTACAATTGATCTTTGTCTAATTACACTGAAACAATACTGTAGATTGTGGTCGAAATCAATAGTCACGGACAACGGTCTCACCGCCCAGAAATGTTTTTTCATGGCTTTGAGAAACAAACCACATCTCATCGGTGAGATATATCTATCTATATTTTTAAATTTTTTTAAAGAAATTTAAAGGGCGAGTCTTTTTGAAAGAAAAGACAAGCTTTCGTGTTCACATTAATTAATATTCCCATGCACTCGCTCGAGGCTTTTTAAAAATAAAATCTTCGAGTTTTAGCAACAACTAGAATTATTTCCGTCCTCGTTCGTTCACACTAGCGCGTAAAAACCGGTTAAGTAATCGAACCAGTCAAAACCGGGCGTATGAAAGCGTACACTGTTTTCTCTGACTTGCGCGTTGACCGGTGACTACAATTTTGAAAAGACTTGGTCGGTGACCGGTTACTGTAACTTTCCGTACTGTATAACAACCTACTACTGCCGGTTAGCATAAAATCCATTCCCCCATTTAACACAGTTACAAATATCAAATCCTTTTGACAATAATTATCCTCCTTTCCTCTCTACGCCAAATCTCTCTCACTCTCTCCTCTCTTTTAACCCTAAAAGCTCTCTCCTTTCTCATCGCCTCTCTCTATCTCTCTCGTTTTCTGAAGGATCGATCTTCTGTATTGGTTTCTGTTTCTTGTGTCGATCTCTGTTTTGGTGCGATTACTCTGTTTCAGTGTTTGATTGATTGGTTTTAATTAATCTCCCGGGAAAGAGACAGAGAGAGAGAGAGTGAAGAACAATAATGGAGTTTACGGATTTCTCGAAGACGAGCTTTTATTACCCGTCGTCGCAGAGCGTTTGGGATTTCGGAGATTTCGCGGCGGCGGAGAGGAATTCCTTAGGGTTTATGGAGCTATTAGGCTCTCAGCAACATCACCAGCTTCAGGACTTCGCTACGGCTCCTTTTCCTCATTCCTTCCATCTCGAAACGCCCCAACCGCAAACGCAAACGCAACCATCGGCGAAACTGTCTTCTCCTGTTTCAACTGTCCTTCCAGAGAAAGTAGTGACGTCAAAGGTGGAATCTTTGTGTTCGGAACATTTGTTGATTAATCCACCGGCGACACCTAACTCCTCGTCGATTTCGTCGGCCTCGAGCGAGGCTGTTAANTCCAGAGAAAGTAGTGACGTCAAAGGTGGAATCTTTGTGTTCGGAACATTTGTTGATTAATCCACCGGCGACACCTAACTCCTCGTCGATTTCGTCGGCCTCAAGCGAGGCTGTAAATGAAGAGAAAGCCAAAAGAGAAGACGAGGAGGAAGAAGAAGATGAACAGGAACAGAAGAAGAGTGTGACTAATAAACAGTGAGAGATTCATTCTGTCTCCTTAATTTTCACATATTTTTTTTTTCAAAATGAGCGGAAGCTGTTCGAGAAAAAGACTCACAGAGAAAATGGTTTCATAAAGTAAACGTATTTTTGTATGAACAGGTTGAAACCAAAGAAGAATAACCAGAAGAGACAGAGAGAGGCAAGAGTGGCCTTCATGACAAAGAGTGAGGTTGATCATCTCGAAGATGGTTATCGATGGAGAAAATATGGTCAAAAAGCTGTCAAAAACAGTCCCTTCCCCAGGTAAAAAAATCCATCTTTTGACCATGTTTTCCGTCTTCATAAACAAACCGAAGAAGAAGAAGAAAACTCAAATCACTGTTGTTTCAAAATATTTGTGTGTTAGTTAAAATTACTTCATTAATATTGTAAAAAGAACAAAAGATTTGAAACTTTCATAACGCAACATCATTCAAAAGTTATAAACAAACATGAAACCTAATTAATATGAAAGATTGATAAAAAAAAGTACACTGATGTTAAATAACCCAAAGTTTATGAGGCTAATTTTGGTGTTTCGTTTGCAGGAGTTACTACCGTTGCACAACGGCTTCATGTAACGTGAAGAAGAGAGTGGAGAGATCATTCAGAGATCCAAGCACTGTGGTTACAACCTACGAAGGTCAACACACACACATTAGTCCACTCACGTCTCGTCCATTATCTACTGGAGGCTTCTTAGGATCATCAGGAGCTGCTTCAAATCTCGGAAACTTCGGATTTCCTATAGAGAGCTCAACATTAATCTCTCCTAAATTCCAACAACTTGTCCATTACCACCACCAACAGCAACAACAAGAACTGGTGTCTTGTTTTGGAGGGGTTAGCGAGTACCTTAATAGCCACGCAAGTGGATATGGTGGTGATGATGATCGTGTGAAGAAGAGTAGAGGTTTGGTTAAAGATAATGGACTTCTTCAGGATGTTGTCCCGTCTCATATGTTGAAGGAAGAGTAGTAGTAGTATAGTCTCGATGGTATTGTAATTTTTAGTTATTCTAGGTTTTTGTTTGTAAAATTGTCTAAATCAAAAAACGGATCGGATCATTCGTTCTCATGAGAGATGTTTCCTTTTTGGATCTAAAAAAAATTCTGAAGGTAATGTCAAGCACTGATGATTTTTCATCGATGAAACCATGGAATAAAATTTTAACAAAAACTAAAAAAAAAAATGTAATTACTAGGCAAGAAATTTGTTAATTTACAACAAAATTATATAATAAGAAAACGAAAAGACTTGCTATATTAAAAATATTGGTGGCACTGGTATAGTTAACACTAACATTTTTTTTTTTTTTTTGAACATTAGTTAACACTATATAGTTAACACTAACATGAATCGCAATTTTTGTAAATATTATGATTTGCAAAAACTTTTAAATCGCATAATTATTTTTGTCTTTTTGTCAATTACCGATCACAGTCTATATAATTATGGTCGTCTTTTCAAAATTTGTTATATGGGCTTTGCATGAACTCTATGTTCATAGATAGGCTTTGTAGTTTGTGATTTAAAAAAATAAAAAAAATCAAACCAAATATACGGTTCTAATGCGTTCTAGGGATTCAGGTTACTCTAACTCTATTCAATGACAGAGTCAATTAATATTTCTTTTGCGATTATTTTTTTGCCTTGCTTCAGTTCTTGTCTTGGAATCTGAAAAAATTAGCTAGCTTTACAATTTAAGCGAGATAACTAAAGAGGAATTTAATGCGAAACTGGAAGCATAAACTCAACCAGTTGTACCTACTCTTGTCTATGTTTTGATTGACGTTCGTGATTTTATGTATTTAAATTTTATTTTATTTACTGCTATTATTCTTCATGCTGTTTCATGATTACACTACGGTAAAGAAAAAGACGTGTGCACTGTATTATGTCGTTTGCTGTTTTCATTTTTTTTTCCTTCAAATTTTAAAATCCAAAACGAAAAAAAAAAGAGAACAAAATTTGACACTCGCTTCACCAATGTTTCTACTTTTGAAAAATAATGACATGTGACGAAGACTCGATAGTCTCCTCTTCTTGGTTAATTTAAACGTGATTAGCTTAGCGTACCATTCTCTTTACTTAAAAACGCTTTCAAGAAAATTTAGGTAACAAATACTACTAGTAGTTCAAACTCCATTTAAAACGCATAGTTATTTTTTAAATCGGAATATATAAATACTAACTCGAGGTGTTAGACAAATTATTTACCGAATATTTAGAATTTTCACAGTTTATAAAAAAAAACAGAAAATACTACTGATATTTCATTTTATAGACTGATTTGTTTTATCCTTCTTTTGTTTTGCCTAAGTATAAACGACTGTATTTTTTTCATAAGCGTTTATACATCGAACATCTTGAAAAAAATTATAAACTAGCAGTACAAAAAAATTATGTGTTTGTAAAATATGCTTGAGCAAAAAAAAAAAGGTGTCTTTTTAATTGAAATTTTTAACATTTGTATATAAACGCTAATGCAATTTCCTTTTTCTTTTGCCTAAATACAATCGAACCGTGAACCCAATGCTTGACACCAATTTGGCAAATCTTATAACCGTTTTGAGACATAGCGATAACAATCAAGTTTGTGTATTGCTTTAAGTGCATAGACTCGTTGGAAAACGGTAAAAAAAAACAAAAAAAACAAATCCCACAAAGAAATAAACAAAAAGTAAAAAGCAGAGAAACAAGTTACCATGCAAATTCACTTCTTTTGTTTTTCTTCTTTTAGTTGCTTTTGCGGCCATGTGTGTGAGTGAGAAAATGTTCAATAGAACAGAACAAGGAAGCAAAAAAAGAAAGAAAAACAGTCTTATGAGGTAATACTACTTTTTGTCTTTTTGTCTAGTGAGTGCATAGCAACGCCATTGGCTTTAGTATGTCTGTATTGACCTTAACGTGAGTGATAATCCCAAACCAAAGGTACATAATCATTGTCCCAAACAACGCCACGACTGCAACCGAAAGCAAAAGTACCCAAACTCTCGATGGCTTAAAAGTAAATGACTAAAAGACAAACTTAAAGAGACCGACCCATTGGTTCAAGGAGGCAACAACTTACAACCTTTGCTCATTAGTCACCCAATTGGTCCCTGGAAGTCTCCAAGCAGTTTCTACTCGTAACACATTTTCTACTGGATCTAATAAGATTCTCAAGCTGCAAGAAAACATGCAATAGCAATAATATTTACCAAAAGATTTGATTCTCGACGAAATTAACTTCCTTTACCTCAAGTCTCTTATATGTATAACATTAATACCAAAAAAAAAAGTGTCTCTTATATATACTTTTAGCTTCCTTAACAAAGAGAACCAAGTGTTATATTACCTTTTATGAACAAGTTGTTTCAATAGATAGCCTTGTTACATGATGTACTAAATTGTACTCCTGATCTTGCAAAAAAAACAGCGCATGAAAGGTTGGAGTTTGCTCGATCTTCGTCTTCATCTCCTTGTATCTTTAAATTTATTTAAATTTGACATATTTCTTTCAAAGTTGTTTAAAAAAAAAAAAATTAACAGAGAAGAGAGTCCGTTAAAAAAAACACAAAACGAGATAAAAAGGCCACACATGTGCCAAGCCACATAAAACGTTGTCTATATTGAGCGGGATTTCAACCCAATTTAAAACTTGACGGGCCTTGGTTCCTGAGACAATATTGGAAAAATGAGGGATTACATTTGTAAATTAGATCGTCTGAAGTCCTCGCGCCACAAACCCTAGCTTTCCTTTTGCCGCTGCAACGGTCTCGGAGCTGCGGCGGCAGGTGTCAGCAATCTGATCAACAAATGGAACGGAAAGGCTTACTCGCAGAGGTATTACGAGATCCTGGAGAAGAGGAGAGATCTTCCGGTTTGGCAGCAGAAGGATGAGTTTCTCCGGACTTTGAACTCTAATCAGACGCTCATACTCGTCGGTGAAACTGGGAGTGGCAAAACTACACAGGTGACATTTCAGTTATTGATCTTGCGAATTCTGGGTTTATTGTGCCCAAATCATAGGAATTTAACAGTAAAAGGCTGTTTTATTGTACAGATTCCACAGTTTGTTTTAGATGCCGTGGAGGCTGAGAACACAGATAAGCGTAAGAAATGGTTGGTTGGCTGCACGCAGCCTCGTAGAGTTGCTGCAATGTCTGTGTCTCGTCGTGTTGCTGATGAAATGGATGTAGCCATCGGAGAAGAAGTCGGTTACAGCATCCATTTTGAGGACTGTAGTAGCTCTCGTACCATGCTCAAGTGAGTGTTTGTCTTTTCTTTGGCGGCTTCTCATTTTAACGTTTGTGTTGTGAATTGTGATCTGACCATAACCTTTCTCCCTCACCGTTACAGGTACTTGACCGACGGTATGCTGTTGAGAGAGGCAATGGCGGATCCGCTTCTAGAGAGATACAAAGTTATTATACTCGACGAAGCTCACGAAAGAACTCTGGCCACGGATGTGCTGTTTGGTCTACTGAAAGAGGTCTTGAGGAACAGACCTGACCTTAAGCTAGTTGTGATGAGTGCAACCTTAGAAGCTGAAAAGTTTCAGGAATATTTTAGCGGTGCTCCTCTTATGAAAGTCCCTGGTAGGCTTCATCCAGTTGAGATCTTCTATACACAGGAACCTGAGAGGGACTATCTTGAGGCTGCTATAAGGACCGTTGTTCAGATACACTTGTACGAGCCACCTGGAGATGTACTTGTGTTCTTAACTGGAGAGGAGGAGATAGAAGATGCCTGCCGTAAAATTAATAAAGAGGTCAGTAATCTTGGAGATCGAGTGGGGCCTGTCAAAGTTGTGCCTTTGTATTCTACTCCCCCACCTGCGATGCAGCAGAAGATTTTCGACCCTGCACCAGAGCCGTTAACAGAATGTGGTCCTGCTGGTAGAAAGATTGTTGTCTCAACCAACATTGCTGAAACATCTTTAACCATTGATGGGATTGTTTATGTTATTGACCCTGGATTTGCGAAGCAGAAAGTCTACAACCCACGGATCCGTGTTGAGTCATTGTTGGTGTCCCCAATATCAAAGGCAAGTGCTCACCAGAGATCAGGTCGTGCTGGTAGAACTCGGCCTGGAAAATGTTTCAGGCTTTACACAGAGAGGAGTTTTAACAATGATCTGCAGCCGCAGACATATCCTGAGATATTGAGATCAAACCTTGCCAACACAGTCCTGACGTTGAAAAAGTTGGGTATAGATGACTTGGTGCACTTTGATTTCATGGACCCCCCTGCTCCTGAGACACTGATGAGGGCGTTAGAGGTTTTGAATTATTTGGGAGCATTGGATGATGAAGGTAACTTGACAAGGACTGGTGAGATCATGAGCGAGTTTCCCTTGGATCCACAGATGTCAAAGATGCTCATAGACAGCCCTGAATTCAACTGTTCAAATGAGATTCTCTCCGTTTCTGCAATGTTATCAGGTACGTCCTTCGCCATGGTGATTTTTTTTTTGCTATATTGTTTGGGCAATTGGTCATTGTGCATGAGACCTCATCTGCAAGCATGGACATCTACTGCATACAAGCATGTCATGTGTCTGCATGATGAAATTTATTTGTGTGTGTGTGTTTGCCATTAGAGTTAAATCTTAGAGTTAGGTTGTCATAAGCAGCTCACTAGTTTGGGTTCTCCTTGTCAAATCTAAGTAAGTGCTGATGCATCTAGTTGCAGTTTCTCAGTATTCTCTCAAGCAAATGGTATCGTCTCTCTCGCCTCTCTATGCATCTGCTGACCTCTTCCATGGGCCTATTCTGTTATAAAACCAATTCTTTCTCTAGTACCGAATTGCTTTGTCCGGCCTAGAGAGGCTCAAAAAGCAGCAGATGAAGCTAAAGCTAGGTTTGGACACATTGATGGAGATCACCTCACGCTGCTAAACGTGTACCACGCCTACAAGCAAAACAGTGAGTTATCTTTTCTCTACCTTGTGCTTTTCTATTTTATAGCTCTGGTTAAGACAAGAAAGTTGACCTCGGCAAACCTGGACACTTGAAATTGTCACAGATGAAGACCCAAACTGGTGTTTCGAGAACTTTGTCAACAGTAGAGCAATGAAGTCTGCAGACAATGTTAGGCAGCAGCTGGTGAGGATAATGTCAAGGTTTAATCTGAAGATGTGCAGCACGGATTTCAACAGCCGCGACTACTACGTCAACATAAGAAAGGCCATGCTTTCTGGCTATTTCATGCAGGTGGCTCACCTGGAACGCACTGGCCATTACTTGACCGTCAAAGATAACCAAGTATGTCAAAACAGAATCCATTTTTGCATTCTATTACAGATCAATTTTTCACCCAATTAAAGAGAGAGTGCTTATAACTTATATCTGATGGGCAGGTGGTTCACTTGCATCCATCCAATTGCCTGGATCACAAACCGGAGTGGGTGATTTATAACGAATATGTCTTGACTACGCGGAATTTCATTCGCACTGTTACAGATGTCCGCGGCGACTGGTTAGTGTTCATCTCTTGTTTCTGTTTTCTTTTTTTTCTTTTAACTCAACCTTGTGAAAACCGACAATCGTTGCTTTTGTATACAGGTTAGTAGATGTTGCACCGCATTACTATGATCTTACCAACTTTCCCAACTGTGAGGCAAAACGAGCCCTCGAGAAGCTTTATAAGAAGAGAGAGAGGGAAAAGGACGAGAGCAAGAGCCGAAGGTGAAAGACCGAAGAGAACCACTCTTTCTGCGTCGACTCTAGAGAATCAAATCACTCGGGCAAGAAGAATCTCTTAGTCATAAGACCATCTTGTTTTGTATAAGCTCATGTTGGATACTTTGTCGTTTGTTTATGTTCAATGAAAGAATCTTGCTTTACTACTCAAAATGTGTTTGTTTTTAAAATCTCGGTTTCTTTGAGATTCTTCTCAATAAGTTGATTGACATATTACAAAAGCTCTGTTTCACAACTCTATAAACAAACACACAAAGCTTTCAATCCAGCTACTAGCGTCTTGCTTCTTGGCTATGGTCTTCTTCATCAATCTCTTCAACTCCATAACACTAGCCCAATCTCCTTTCTCGCCATGAACTCTACTCATAACATCATAAGCCGCGGGATGCTCTCTTCTCAGCCTCCAGATTCCCTCAGCAGCAACCTCACCCAGTTCCAAACATGAATGCAATCCGCAAGCGTTTGTATGTATGTATGTTTGTTTATCCCAAAAAAAAAAAAAAATTGTATGTTTGTTTCGGTGTTCACAAAAAATGCACATGTTATAATTTCTAACAATTGAAAGTAATCATATATGTATTTATTGGGTCTCTTGTTCTACATGCTAGTGTTCTCTCCTAGTCATTGATAAACTTTGAAGAGGAGTGACGAAGAAAAGTGTAAGCCACATACGACCATCCCTACCGAAATTCCGCTACTTGTATTAGAATTTAACGAATTGAGAATCTTGTAAGCAACATCAGCAAATTTAGGGAGTGTGTATTGTAGCGCCTCTTGTTTCCATGTTGCCAAGTGTTTGTTTTATACCATATGTCGGTGTGAGGCGCCACTCTTTCCAATGGGTTAGGTCAAGGAAGAAGACGTCCGGAAGAAGTCACAGAGCTACCGAGAAAATTTCATTATTCAGGTGCAGATCAGGAATCCCCGTAAAAATTGCATGCAGAAGAGGTTGAAAAAGTACACCATAAATCAGATCGAACTTGAATTTCCTGAATTTTCCGCGAGTGTCAAAACTGGAGCAGCATCCAGGAATTTCCAGCTCAGTTTCGTTTATAGAGGCTATCAAGTGCTCGAGGAACATGGCATTGTGAGCTCTTTTCCTAACGCAATACCAAAGCGTGCATTGTTCATTCGGTAATCGGGTCAGGGTAGAAACGTAATACAGTAAAACCTCTATAAAATAATAACCCAACATTTTATTATTTTATAGAGTTATTAATTTATAGAGATTTTTTTCGATTTGAACTCTAACAATAGCAAATTGTTTTCAATAGTGCAAAATTTGTTCTGGAGATATCGCATCAATGAATTTGGAAGATGAGCCGAACATATGATCCATACCAACGCTTTCTCATTTTTGCAGGACATATGATCTGAAAAAACTGAGAGATGAACATAAATTTGATTACCGAAAAATTCAAATATCTGCAGAGAAAGGAGAGAGTGAGAGAGACGAGGGAACCTGGAATTTTGATTTCACAAATGGTAATAACAAAATCCGCATGTAGGTGAATTGCGCGTATATGCAACCTAAGCTGCATGGAATCAGAAGCGGGTACGCGAAAGCGGAATAGTATGGAAACGCGGAAGCGGCTTTTTAAAAAAAATTAGGAAGCGTGTATGTGTTGGAATCGTATGAAAACATTATATTATATTAATAAATAATGATAAATAATTCAAATTTAATTAGTATATTTTACATAATTCAACTTAATCAAAAGAAAAGATCAAAACACTATTTTTATTCTTAATTTTTTTAAATTCATCAAGCAAAATCATTTAAAATTCTTTGTTATCGAAAGAAAGATTAAACAACTCAATTTTTTTGAGATAATCTTATCAATTTAATCACTTTTGATATTTCATCTTGATTAAAATAATAGTTTATATATATATAAAAGATGAAATATATTATATACATATGCTTTTTTTAATAAACGGAAACGCAAGCTTCCAACACGTTTAAAAAAAATATTTTTGGAATCGTTATGAAAGCGAGATTCCGAAAAATTCCGAAAGCTTCCGATTCCGATTCCGATTCCGAAGCGGGAAGCGAACCTCGAGAGAAGCTTCCGTGCTACATAGTATGCAACGCAGCAAAGTGGACGATTTTGCCCTTATCATTTCTTTAGAATTTACATGCTATATAGTCTGTTCGATCAAAATTTTGGCACAAATGATTAATTTGTTAAAATATTCTCAAATGTAGTTACAATAAAAATAATTTTTTTTTTGCTTATTTTTTAACAACAAAAAGATTGGGTTAATAAAAAATCAAATTAAGTGTCATAATGTGGGAAACGAGATTACGTCATATAGATTCCACAAAGACAAAATGTCACACTCTACCCACTGTTTTTGCTTTGTAAGAAACTAAAAATCATTTAAAGTTTTGGTAAATCTATATACATTTCATGTTAATTAAACTACACGCCAGTTTTCTATTAACTGAAATTACAAAATGCGACAGATTTTTGGGGCATAAGAGAGTAGGTCCAGAGAATCACTTGTCCGTGTGGAACTGGATAGGATATCAGAGGAATCTCCGATATACAATCAAACCACTCAGATCAGTGTCTCAAACAAAAACTAGTTTTGTATAAGCTCATGTTGGATACTTTGTCGTTTGTTTATGTTCAATGAAAGAATCTTGCTTTACTACTCAAAATGTGTTTGTTTTTAAAATCCCGGTTTCTTTGAGATTCTTCTCAATAAGTGGATTGACATATTACGAAAGCTCTGTTTCACAACTCTATAAACAACAAACACACGAAATGTCCGTTTCCGATAATCTTTAACTAAGAGCTTTCAATCCAGCTACTAGCGTCTTGCTTATTTGCTTTGGTTTTCTTCATCAATCTCTTCAACTCCATAACACTAGTCCAATCTCCTTTCTCGCCATGAACTCTACACAGAACATCATAAGCCGCGGGATGCTCTCTTCTCAGCCTCGAGATTCCCTCAGCAGCAACCTCACCCAGTTCCAAACATGAATGCAATCCGCAAGCCCCGAGCAAAGCACCCCAAATAACAACATCAGGCTCAAAAGGCATTCCTTTTATCAATCTCTCTGCTTTATCCAAGTGACCTGCCCTTGCCAATAGATCCACCATACAAGCATAATGCTCCTTTTCTGCAGCTATCCCAAAGCTACCCATCAACAAGAACTGCTTTTCCCCTTCTCCCACTAGCCCGGCGTGAGCACAAGCCGATAACAAGTTAATGAAAGTCACCTGATCAGGCTTGTAACCGCCTTCGATCATCTTCTCGAATTCCTCTAAAGCATCCACTCCTAATCCATGTCTTGCAAAACCTCCTATCATCGAGTTCCACGAAGCCGGATTCTTCATTGGCATCAATTTAAACACACGTGAAGCAGCGGTAATATCACCTGACTTGGCATACATATCTATGAGCGAAGTCGACAAGACTACGTCACAAGCCACTCCACGCTTTGTGATCATTGAGTGCACTTGTTTGCCCATAAGAAGCGACGAGGAAGCTGCACACGCTTTTAATACAGTTGAAAACGTGTAGTGGCTTGGCCTATTAATCCAAGATTCAACCATTTCCCGAAAAAGCATCAACGCTACTTTGAATTCCCTGCTCTGCACGTAGCCATTGATCATGACGGTCCAAGAAAAAACATTCTTTTGACCCATCTGATTGAACAAGTCCCTAGCTTTATCGATCTTCATGTTGTTTATGTATCCAATTAACATTGTGTGCCAAGTAATAATGTTCCTCGCCGGCATTTCACCGAATGCTCTCTCACCATCTTCCACAGAAGCTAATTTCATGTAACCCATAATCAACACATTCCACGAGACCACATCCGTCAGCAAAATCTCCTCGAACACTCTCTCTAAACCCCTGAAATCCCCTAAACTTGTGTAGCCTCTTAACAAGGAAGACCCAGTGTAAACGCTTAAGCTAAGACCTAATCGAACAGCAAGCGTGTGGATTTGCAAAATAAAAACCTT
Organism: Alliaria petiolata; assembly: GCA_020283515.1. Classification (NCBI taxonomy): domain Eukaryota; kingdom Viridiplantae; phylum Streptophyta; class Magnoliopsida; order Brassicales; family Brassicaceae; genus Alliaria; species Alliaria petiolata. The sequence continues at coordinate 262,019,763 of JAHZTW010000001.1, forward strand.
AAATGCAGATCCCGATACCGCATCTATAATCGCAGGGACAGTAAGCTCATCTGGATTCATCCCAGATCTCCGCATCTCTATAAAAAACCTAACAGCACTCTCTGGATCTCTGGTTTTCTTCAAACCCATGAACATGGTGTTCCACGACACCACATCTTTCACAGGCATTTGATCGAACACCTGGCGAGCTTCCAACATCAGACCACGCTGAACATAAGCCGTAATCATCATGTTCCATGTTGAGATATCCAGCGATGTCCGGTTCTGATTGAAAATCATGCGTGCTTCCACCAGACAGTCGTCCCGCAAGTGATCGTCGATCAAACGGTTGAGAGTAGCCGTTGGTACCGTGAAAATCCGGCGCGAAAAAAGTCGGCGTAGAAAAGATGATCTTGGCTCTAACATGCGCATCTTATCCAACCTATTATTTTAGTCTAATCTTGCGCGGACCCTCTCTAGATACAAGAAGCTTGTGATTATGGCTTTCTGTGTGTATACAATAGATGGTAAGGATGATTCTCAAGTTTTTAAAACATTCTAGATGAAGAAGTTAGATGAATTTAACCAAATGACTCAACAAGTATGTTAAAACCAAAGAAGCAAATTCAGGCAAAGATGCAATAATCTATTGTCAAATAAATAATGCTAAAACGATTACAATCCAGTCTAATAATATTCATAAGAAATGGCTCTCATGCTAAAACGATTACAACGGAAACGATAACAATCCAGTCTAATATTCATGGCTCTCAAGCTTAATCCTCTCTGTTGCAATGCATGGCATAAACGGCTTTCCCCGTCCAATCCGGACTTGAATACTGGTGGAGTTTCCATTTGTTGCCTTGTGTAGGAGAAGGCTTGAAAAGTCGATGGCTCACTTCACCGATCATCTTGGCACGTCCTCCTTTCCACTTGAAACCCGACGTCGTGGAATCAGGAATCGGAAACAAGCCAATGAAGAGCCACTGACGGTGATCTTCCCTTGGAGTAAACTCAACATTGAACACATCTGCAAAATGAGAGAGAGACTCAACATATGATACACTGATATGTGTGCGTGTGTGTGTGTGTGTATACTTACTCGATTCCCAAGGAGGGGTTTGAAGCAAATCTTGAGAGAGATGAGGAACTCCGCTCGCCGTATTAGTCTTTAACGAACCGAGGATCTTGGAAGCAACGTCAGCAAATTTAGTAGCTGAAGAGTAGACGTTGGACATGAAAACGGGGAGTGTGTATTGTGTTTCAGAAGTGGCCATGGCAAGGCAGCTCTCACGGCAGTAGACTGACTCTGGTGTTGGCGGGCGCGCGCACCACGCAGTCCCACCTTGCACATTGCTCACTCACCACACCGGTTAGGAAAATTCCATTCATGATAGCAACCTGAAAACTCTATTTGAGAGATGATTAGTTTAAGTTATTCAATACATCAAACAATCAATTTATGCAATTTCTCCAGCCTGATGCAACTAGAAGATCATATTTCACAATGTAGTTAACTTTTTATAACTAGCAGAATCTCAGCCATCGAAAATCTCAAACAAACCCAGATCCTGATGCAACTACAAGTTCATTACAATATATATAGCAAACGATAAATCTATGCAATTTCTTTTTTATTTTGAATGAATGTATTAAACAAACTTTACATCAGGTGCCTCGTTGTTTTGAATTTAGATTGAAAGCTAATTTGAAACTAAACAACTCAAAAGTCTTGTGCCAAACCAATAACTTTATGCAATTTCTCAGAGACTGAAGAAACTAGAAGATCATAATTCACAAAATCGCAAGGTAGTTAACTTTTTATGATAGCAAAATCGAATTAGTAAACCTTGATTCACGCTCGTGGTTGATTAATTAACTACAATGACATGGTATCCTGATTACATAGGTGACGAAAATCTGTGTCGAGAAGGTCAGTTTAGAAGAAAATTGTAATTTCAGAATTAATCATTTTCATAAGAAAATTATCAATTAAACTAAGGTTTTCATACCGACATTTACCATAACAGGATTTTTACTTACTGGAATTACCTCAAATCCCTGATTTATCGCTCGCTGTGAAAGTGAAGTCGTTGAGCAAGCAAACGAAGCTTCTCGAATTCTTCGTTCAGACATCAGATATTCCTTTATTATGACCTTATATGTGATTGATGATCATCACGGCTTTTTATTTGGGCTCTAAAGTATTCTAAGGCCCATCAATATTTTTACGGGCTCGTCTTGTTGGAAATCGTGTCTAAATTTGAACAATTTCTACGCTAATTTTATAACGATTTTTACCCACGTAAAATCAAGTGCTATATTATTGGTATATATATAGATAGTATATTATACACCATAATACTATCTATATATATTAGAACTAGTATATTATCCACGAAAATAATTAAACAGGTAAAGTCGTAGAGACTTAAATATTACATAAAAGAAAAACTAACAATTATGGTGTATATATGGTCATACAACATCAAATAAATTATTACAGAAAGCATAATGTTCGGTTATATATAACATAATTATTAATAGCACACATATCACAACACTTTCAGCTCCTCTTTGACGCCAATTTTCGGTACATTTCTTCGATTTCTACCTATATAATGGAGCGTTAACGGGTTTAATGATTGCGAACATATGTAGATTCAGCAATAACTAATCTATAACAAATTAAAGTGAAATTAAGATAATTTAAACCTGATAATACTTAAGAAGATTGTTCCTCCGGTTCTTGAGCGTCGCAGTTACTAAGTCTCTCTCTATGTCGAAAGGTTTTGTCTCAACCGTCACTGCTTTGATGTACTCAAACCTTCTTAGTTATATATTTAATTTGTTTTTCCACGAAGATTTCTGTTAGCATTTACGTATTTTAATTGAAGAATTTTGATTGAGACAAATCCAAACGAATTTAAACAAACCTTGTTCTTCTCTGCCGTGGACTTCAGTTCTGAGATGATGTGTTCTCGTAGCTCCGAGAGAGAACAGAGTTCTTCGAATGGTTTAGTAAAACCGAAATCTTTAGCCCACCGGTTCACGGTTTCTGGGTTTGGAACAATCACCGCGACAAGCATTGATTTGAAGCTGTCTCCATAAACCCATATCTGAGAAAACAAACATAAACAAAAATCAGACAACAACTTGATAAAATCTGAGGAGAACCAACCCCTAAAAAGGCTTGATTGCTTTACAAGAAATCATGATTCAGAGTTGAGTAACCTACATCTTGGACAAGAGAGTTTTGCCCGTAGATGTTTTCCAGGTTCTCAAGAGCAACGTACTCTCCTTGAGAGAGTTTGATCAGATTCTTCTTACGGTCGATGATCTTGAGTAGTCCGTTTGGAAGAATCTCACCTATATCTCCTGTTGAAAACACAACACCAAGAACAATTCAGAAACCAAAATCAAAACAATCGAAATCTTAATTTGTTTAAATCAATCACCTGTATGGAACCATCCGTCTTTCATGACTTCTTTAGTGAGTTCAGGGTTCTTGTAATACCCAGAAAACAGACCTTTTCCTCTTATACAGATCTCGCCGGCTGGATTTTCCCCCAATGGATCATAGCCCATCTCCGGCACCTCTTCAAGCCGTATCTCGTTGTAAACCGCCGGAATACCGACTGTCCCTAGCATACATATCTCATCCGGGTAGCCTAATGTCGTTCCTCCAAGCGTCTCCGTTAGACCTAATACAAACAATCACAGCAGCATTGACTTTCCTTGAGAATCAAGAAATAAAGAAGAAACCCTGTACTGCCCAAGGTTATATGTACCGTAGCCTTGGACGACGAAGCAACAACAAGTAACTCTCAAGAACTCTTCGATCTCAGGACTCAGTGGTGCTCCACCAGATACTAGCAACCGGATTCGACCTCCTAATTGATTTCTAATCTTTAATCCAAGAAACAAAAATCGTGAATTGTTTGGTACATGTAAAGATCAAAGAAGAAACAATTCCAAATATGAAGCAAAAACCATTATTATTTTTCCAACTGTTTTAAACCTTTCTGAAAGCAATGAAGTCAGCCAGGGGTGAAGCTTTACTGTGAGAGTACCCACGATTCATCCACGCAAGTTTGCTGCATCATAAATATAAAGTTATTGCGAGGGGAGTGGAAAAAAAAAACAGAGGTGTCACAAAACAGAAGATGTCATATTAAGAGGGTTTTTTTTGTTTTGTTGCTAAAAGTTACACTATTTTAAGTTTTCTTTGTGGCAATAGAACTTTTGATTTTTAATTAGAGAAGTAGCACATTTTTCTGGTACATGATTGTTTAATTTTTATATCCATGATGAACATTAATCAATATGTAAAACTATGCTCATTTATCGTAAACATACAGTATATCAGTATGCAAAAGTTGTATATACTACTAATTTAGTAATTTATCGTGGGCGTATATCAATATGAGATTGCTTATATACGTCCATCAATAATAATAATAAAAAGTTATTGGTGTTTACCTCAAAAAGTTAGTTTCTTGAAAGTTGTAAGAAAATGCTAATTTTCAAGTTTTAAATGTTTTATTAAAGAATTATTTTGTTTAACGCAAATTTTCAAAAATGTTAATTTGTGAATAACTGTGAAGCTTACTATTTATAGAGAGCATAGAAGATGAGTCTCCTCCTTGGGTTAAGCTCCTGAAGAGCCTTCTGAATCCCCTCATAGATCCTCTCGAAGACTCTCGGAACTCCGGCTAGAAATGTCGGTTTCAGTTCTTGAATATCATCGCGTAACGCATTCAAATCCTATACACACCAATCAATCAATAAATCCATTTTCTTTCCATAATTTGATGATGATTTACATATGAATCTTAAGAGATTAACGTACTCCATGGTAATAGCCAACGGAAGCTCCTTTTCGAAAGAAGTATTCCTCATTCGCACGGTCAAGAATATGAGCCAACGGCAAGAACGAGAGATACACATCGTCAGGTGTCATCTGACATTTTAAACCCAAGAGAAAATAAAGGATTAGTCAAAAGGAAACAGATGATTTAGCGAGACATCATCGTTTAATGTTAACCCCTTGTATTGTATGTATATTAATAAAGCAGAAGTGAACATTATATTTGCTAATGTATATTTAAGAGTGATTTTCTTTGTTCATTGAAATGGTAACTATTCATATAATCTTATCATAGTTTAAATACTTATCGGAAACGCAAAACAAGTTTTTAGTGTTTCTTGAAATTGACGGACAATTGATTGAGAGTCACCTTGTCTTCAAACTGGTCCATAAAGATATCTGCCCCAATAACACAAGTCGCGGCAGCTTCGTGGGTCAAAACCACACCTTTAGGTTCACCGCTCGTACCGCTCGTGTACATTATGGTGCACACGTTAGACGGCTTAGGAGGCTTTATCTCTTCCGGCTTCTCTCGTCCCTGGTCAAATAGTCAACGATCAAATATAGTCAACAAAATATGTTTTTATCATATATACCAAATGTCTGAATGTAGGGCACTTAAATCATTTATTTCTATGCGTATAAAGCAAAGCAATATTTCGTCAAGTTGGTTTAACATGTGCGTGTCATTAAATACCTAAAAAAAAATGTAAGATCTTTTACTACAAGTTTTGCAATACCTAAAAAAAAAAGAATAATTATGTATCAAATTATATAAAGAGACGAACCATAAGAAGAAAATCGAGCCACGAGCATGCTTTCACTCCAATTTCTGAAGCCTTGTGGCTCTCTTCTTCGCTCACATTTGTGAAGGAAACTATAGCTTTTAGTCGTTTTGCACTTTTGCAATCCGGCTCAAGAAGCTAAATTTTAACAGCATACGAAAAGAGAGTTCAATGTTCACATCAATAAATATATTTTCAAAAGTATAGATTAATTGATGAAATTAATCTCAAAGATCTTAACTCCTTTAATCTTGGTGTTCTGGACGAACACAAAATCGATTTCCGCGTGATTAACAATATAATCAACTGCTCCGGCACCTGAAAAACAATTCCTTTTCAGTCGCGCATTATTGAGTGTTTGAGTCACCAAAGTATACATGGTCAAAATTAAGTAAATAAAAAAATTAACTCACCTAATGTATCATATAGAGGTACACAGATTAGAGTGTGAGCTGCACAAGCCTAAATATTTTCACAAAGATGCATGTATATATTTATAATTTATTGTTAGATCTTTACTTCAGAAATTTCAATTCAGAGAAATATTTATTTAAAATGAGATGGACCTCCATTGCTATGATCCACTGAGGACAGTTAGCTCCATAGATCCCCACTCGACACCCCTACATATATGCATAGACATTAGATCATTCTATTTGGGTACAAAAGTTATATATAATAATGAGATGATTTTGAAAAAACGTAAATATAAAGTTCTTACAGGTTCAGCTCCGGCGGCTCGTAGCGCAGAGCCAATCTGCAGAACTTCTTCGTATACTTCCTTGTACGTTTTCCACATATACGGTCCAACCTAACCAGTCCATACGAATATACGTTTAAAACAATATCTAGAAGTTTAATATGAAAAACCATAACTTATACCATAATGGTTTGTACTAGTGTTCTTGATTGATGTGTTACCAATCCAGTAAAATACAGATTATTGTTGACAAAAAAATGTTTAATCGACATATATACTCTCCTTTTTTTTAGTACAATTTTTTTAAGAAATTCACCTTCTCATCGACAATTTGACGCCATCCAAGCATCTTGTTAGTAGGGAATTTTTCCACCGATTTACTAACAAATTGAAAAAAGAGATTTAATAACAAAAAGGGAACAATAAATTATAAAGAAACTAAAGGATGCCATATGATATTATAAGAAAACTAAACCTGAAAATGTCCCAAGTAGTGGTGATATCAGAATGACGAGGAGGAAAACCTTTCTCCGACAAAAGATTCCGGTACACCGGACCTACCGATGGCTTCCCATCTTCCCCTATAACTCCTTCTTCCACCTTTGCCGCGAAAGACTTCATTCTCTCTTTCTCCCTTTTGTTTTCTTCCTTTGGAGAGAAACTCTGAAGCTATTATTTTTGTTTATATAATAGAAATGAAAAGAAGATAGAAGAACCATGTGCAAATCGTTGTATGTTAGAGTAACAAGAGGAATAATGATGAGTGGAAAAAAATGAGTTGAATAATTTTATGTTTAAATAGTTTTTTTCAACTGTGTTTCTCTCCTATTTTGTAGAGTACAATTTCTAAAAGAATAAAGTTTATTTTCCTCTAAATTAAATAAATACTTTTTTTGAACCATAATTAAATAAATACTTTATATTATAATTTATGCATTTATTGTCACCAGTCCGGTCCACCTAACCATACCGAGTACAAACCCAAAGAGGATAACTAAATATATATATATATAGCATTTTTCGTAAAATCGTATGATTATTGAAAAATACGTAATCGTATAATCAAAATTACTAATCAGAATCGTTGAAACGAAGATACGTTTAAGTTCCATTAGTTAATCAGTGACAGCTCTCTACTGACGTCTTCCGTACTTTAGTGTACAGCACTCTGCTTACGTAACGTATGTACTTCCATTTAACTACTATATACATAGATTAGACTATATTATAATAACTTCATTAACAGAATGGCATTAATTGACTCAATATCTCTCGAGTACACGCGTTGTTTTATTCATTCTGATGTAGTTTCTTGCTTTTTCTAAGTTTAACAGTGGAATTCTCATACAAGCTAATGAAGATTCACGGACAGCACTTTTTTTATTTTATGTTTAAAGTCAAATAAAAAGTTAATCAGTAATCAAACCCAAAAGGTTTTTTAAACCATTAATATAATAACATTCGTTACGTCGTGGGTCGTTGGGGATAAATCATAGATGTGATGGAAATAACTAGAGACATACATACATTAAAAGAAGAAAAGGAAAAAAGAACTAATAATTATGATGTAAACGGTCATACAACATAGAAATAAAACATTACAGAAAGCATAAGGCTCATTTCTATTTATTATTCATATATATAACATAATTATCAGTAGCATACACATCATCGCAACACTTTTCATATTTTCTTTGACGCCAATTTTCGGTACATTTCGTCGATTTGTACCTGTATAAAGGAACGTTAGCGGACTGAATGGTGCAAATTGCTATAATTTTTTAAAAAAATCTGTAAATATTGAAGTGAAATTAAGATAATTGAAACCTGATAGTACTTGAGAAGATTGTTCCTCCGATTCTTTAGCGTCGCAGTCACTAAGTCTCTCTCAACGTCGAAAGGTTTTGTCTCCACCGTCACGGCTTTGATGTACTCAAACCTTCTTAGCTATGTATATATATATTTTTTCCATATCCACGAATCATTTCTTTTAGTATTTATTTATTTTTTAATTGAAGAATTTTTATTTTGACAGAAAAATTTAAAACAAACCTTGTTCTTCTCTGCCGTGGACTTCAGTTCTGAAATGATGTGTTCTTGTAGCTCCGAGAGAGAACAGAGTTCTTCGAATGGTTTAGTTAAACCGAGATCTTTAGCCCACCGGTTCACGGTTTCTGGGTTTGGAACAATCACCGCGACAAGCATTGATTTGAAGCTGTCTCCATAAACCCATATCTGAGAAGAGAAATAGGGACCAAAACATAATAATCAGATGACGGATTTAAAGATAATTGAAGGAACCCTAAAATGATTTCTTGCTAGACAATAAAGAGTTGAAAACTCACATCTTGGACAACAGAGTTTTGCCCGAATATGTTTTCCAAGTTCTCAAGAGCAACGTACTCTCCTTGAGAGAGTTTGATCAGATTCTTTTTACGATCGATGATCTTGAGTACTCCATTTGGATGAATCTCACCTACATCTCCTGTTAAAACATCAAGAACAACTTAGAAACCAGAATCAGAAGGATCGAATCTTTGTTTCAATCAATATATCAGTCACCTGTATGGAACCATCCGTCTTTCATGACTTCTTCAGTAAGTTCAGGGTTCTTGTAATACCCAGAAAACATACATTTTCCTCTTATACAGATCTCGCCTGCCGGATTTTCCCCGAGTGGGTCGTAGCCCATTTCCGCCACCTCTTCTAGCCGTATCTCGTTGTAAACCGCCGGAATACCGACTGTCCCTAGCATACACATCTCGTCCGGGAAACCCAAAGCTGTTCCTCCAAGCGTCTCCGTCAGACCTAATCCAAACAATCACATCAACATTGACTTTCCTTGGCAAATACGAAACATAGAGAAGAAATCCTAGAGTGCAGAGTAGACGTGTAATATATACCGTATCCTTGGACGACAAAGCAACAACAAGTAACTCTCAAGAACTCTTCAATCTCAGGGCTCAAAGGTGCTCCTCCAGATACTAGCAACCGGATTCGACCTCCCAATTTGTCTCTAATCTTTAACAGAAACCCAAAACCGCGAAAAGTCAGGTTTATATAAAAAAAAAAATCCTAAAATATGAAGGAAAAAAACCATTATTTCAACCGTTTTAAACCTTTCTGAAAGCAATGAAATCAGCCATGGGTGAAGCTTTACTATGAGAGTATCCACGATTCAACCACGCAAGCTTGCTGCATCATCAATTTGTTTTGTAAGGTTAAATCATTAGAGAACAGAGAAGTAAGAAGAAAACAGAGCAATTAACGATGAAGCTGCTTACTGTTTGTAGAGAGCATTGAAGATAAATCTCCTTCTCGGGTTAAGTTCCTGAAGAGCCTTTTGAATTCCCTCGTGGATTCTCTCAAAAACTCTTGGAACTCCAGCTAGATAAGTTGGTTTCAATTCTTGAATGTCATCGCGTAACACATTCAAATCCTACACAAAACACATTATCCATTTCTCGTAGCTATTATTTTATTTATTTTGTTCCATAATTTGATTAACTATTTTGTATCTTAAGAGATTGACATACTCCATGGTAATAGCCAACGGAGGCCCCTTTGCGAAAGAAGTATTCCTCATTCATACGGTCAAGAATATGAGCCAACGGCAAGAAAGAGAGATACACATCGTCATGTGTCATCTGTTTGTATTTAAGTCACCCAAAGAAAACAAAGGATTAAGCAAGGCGACGACGTTTAATGGTGTTTGTTAGTCTGCGAGTGTTTTAACTTTTAAACGCAGTTTTGTTTTTTGCCCTTTAAATGGGAACTCTACAGTAGTTAGATATTAGAGGATTTATACTATCAAAAATAATATTCTTTCTGTTACTAATAACAAAACAAATCTTTCTAAATTTGGATCCGAGTTATTAAAATCAAATGTATGATTTATGATTTATGATTTATTTTCCAAAAACCTTCATTAGCCATTATATTCACCGAGAGTTATATAACTTAGGTTTTTCACATGTCGTTGGATCATAAATAATAAAATTACTGAAGCTTTTTCACATGGCGTGGCCGTGGGAGTGGGATTAATCTACCGAAAAGGTGGAATAAGTTTTTAGTATTATTTTTAAATTTTTTGATTCATAGTTACCTTGTCTTCGAACTGGTCCATGTAGAGATCCATCCCAACAACGAAAGTAGCGACAGCTTCGTGAGTCAAAACCACACCTTTAGGGTCACCGCTCGTGCCGCTCGTGTACATTATGGTGCATACGTTAAACGGCTTAGGTGGATTAGTCTCTTCCGGTTTCTCACGTCCCTGGTCAAACAGTCAACGGTCAAAAAGTCAACAAAGAAATAGTACTATATTTTATATCGTATAGTAATGTCTCTGTATGGCCACCTAATTCATTTAATTCTATGCATACGCACGAAAATCAAATGCCGTCGAGTTGTTATAACATGTGCCTCACATTAAATACCTCAAAGAACGGTCCGACCATAAAATATAGATTTAACGTAAAGGATGCAAAATTAACATTTATAAAGTAAAAAAGAGACGACGAACCATGTGGAGAAAATCGAGCCAAGAGTATGTTTTGACTCCAATTTGTGAAGCCTTGAGGCTATGCTCTTCGCTCACGTTAGTGAAGGAAACTATAGCTTTTAGCCGTTTAGCACATTTGCAATCTGGCTCAAGAAGCTAAATTTCAATAACATTAACAAAAAAAAGAGTTAATTATCCACATAGATAAAATACTTTTCAAATGTGTAAGTTTATTAGTGAAATTGATTTCAAAGATCTTAACCCCTTTGATCTTGGTGTCTTGGACGAATACAAAGTCTATTTCCGCATGATCAACTATATAATCCACTGCTCCAGAACCTAGGGAACAACATTTTTTGTTTTAGTCACACGTTGATTGTTAAGTTCGAGTCGCAAATATTTATATGGTCGCAAAAATTGACCTACCCAATGTATCATATAGAGGTACACAGATTAGAGTGTGAGCTGCACAAGCCTAAATATTTTCACAAAGATGCGTATATATATATTTATCGTTAGAAATTTTGATATATACAAAAAAAATTCAGAAAAAAAAATTATTAAAAAAGAAAGAAAGAGATGGACCTCCATTGCTATGATCCACTGAGGACAATTAACTCCATAGATCCCCACTCGACACCCCTGCATATAACATTTTATTTCAATTTATAAATTAATCTCCAAGAACATTAAGAATGATGAGTTGATTTTGAGAAAGAGAGGTATATATAAATATTAATATATAAACAAATATTTACAGGCTCAGCTCCGACAGCTCGTAATGCAGAGCCAATCTGCAAAACTTCTCCGTAAGCTTCCTTGTACGTTTTCCACAGATACGGTCCAACCTAACCGATGGTAAAACAGTATGTACACATAAGTTTTTGATCAAATCTTTTGTTTCAGTAAGAAAGCTTTAAAAAAAGTCACCTTCTCATCGATGATTCGACGCCATCCAAGCATCTTGTTGTCAGGGAATTTCTCCACTGATTTACTACCAAAACCCATAAGAAAATTATACACAATAATAAATGATAGTTATCTCTTAAGAAAATTATAAATAAATATACCTGAAAATGTCCCAAGCGGTGGTGATATCAGAATCTATAGGAGGAAAACCATTTTCCGACAAAAGATTCCGGTACACCGGGCCTACCGAAGGCTTTCCGTTTTCCCCTTTAACTCCTTCTTCTACCTTCGCCGCGAAAGACTTCATTCTCTCTTTCTCCCTTTTGTTTTCTTTCTTTGAAGAGAAACTCTGAAGCTATTTCTTTATATATATAATAGAAATGAAAAAAAAAGATAGAAGAACCATAAAGATAAGATAAATCCAACCGACGTAGTTAATATATGAAGATAACACTGTCCTAATTGATGAATGGTCCAAATCTTAAGAACAAAATGTGAAAATAGAAATAACTTGGTTACTAAATGAGGAAATTTATCATAGTTTTGCATTTTCGTAAAATTTTATGAATTTGTGAAACATACATAATCGTTGAACGAAAACAGATATTAAATTTCATGAATTAATCTGCTTGTGTACTCCGTACTTTCATTTAATTATTATACGCATAAATTAAATAAATACTTTATATTATAATTAATTTATGCATTTATTGTCACCCGTCCGGTCCACCTAACCAATACCAAGTAGGCGAGTACAAACCCAAAATTGATCATAAACAACCTAAGATCATATATCAACAACTCCTTTTAGATTTGACTCTAATTTGGTTTCCATATCTTGTGATTCGTTCCAAACCGTTATTTCGAGTCGAGTTATTTTCGCCAATTAATTTCAACGAAAATTATAATTAATTAATAATACTATCAACTAATTTACTAGTTTAAGAATCACGCCCTAAACGTGAGAGCATCTATAACCCTGGCTTCACTCTCTTTATCCTTCTTTTCACCATATTATCTATAATACATAATATTGCTGACTGGAGAATTTTATGAATATATGAAAACCTCTTAGAAAAAATCAATAAGTATGAAAGTGATGTATGTGTTGTGTAGTTGTAACGCTCTCTAACCAATCTTCGTACTTAAAACACTTCAACTCTCTTTTATTAATATATAAGGGTAAACATAACGATATCGATTTTACTCTCTCCTTCCCAAAGCAACAATCTTATTTAAATTAGTTCTTTTGTTATCGAAATGAAGATCATTATGTTTCAAAAACAATAATAGTGATTAAAAAAATATAAAAGAAACCATAAGAAATTGTTCTGATCTAAAATACCAAAAGCAGAAATAAATGAATAGAACATAATGATAACAACGATCAAAGCAAAGATTAAGCAACAAACCTTAGCTCAGTTGGTATAGCTGGGAACTGTGGTAATTTGCAAATGGTCTTTAGGTCGCTGGTTAGAACTCGGAGTGTTTTTTTTTTTTTTTTTTCAATATCTTTTAGATGCTTTGTTTTGAAAAATGTCTTTGTTTATGAATCTTTTAGAAATGATAAGGGAGAAAGAAGATAAGTTGAGAAGCTGAGAAATGGTTGTTGGTTTATATACTAATATATGAGTTGGTTGACACAGGCGTCGCCTGTGTCTTTGATTTTTTTTTTTTTTTGGTCAGACTTTCATTTTAATATTTTTATTCTAAATCTTCAATATCAATGTGTAAATAATAAAGATGAGAATCAAAAGTGAAACAAAAGAAATTGATTGATCCAACCAATAGATTTCATTAATTAATTCTTTGTCCTATATAGCTCTAGTGTTGTTCGCCGAAAGTTGATGTTCCATAAAAACTTCAACTACTATTTTCCATTTATTTATTTTTTTGCTTAACGAGACTATTTTCCATTTATTGAATTACGTCCTTTATAAAAACACACTTTTATGATTTTATAAAAAAGCGTATCATCATATGGAAATGGATCAAAAACTTTCTTTAAGAACGTTTAAATGGATCAATTTTGAAGACACATAACATAAAAACCCAATATAAAATGGTCTCTTTCTACTTGTGTAACTTGTAATTTGAGAATCGTTTCTTTCGCGGAAAAAAAAAAAAAGAAGAAGAAGCTGAGAATCTATTTGCACAACCATTTATTATAACTCGTTGCGACTACAAAATCTTTTTTTTTTTCCAATTTGCAACTTGCATCATACTCTGAGAATCAATTTGCAAAATCAAACTTTCCCCTTTTTATAATGGATTTGTGACCAAAGCTTTTTTGACAGTTTTCCAAACTAAAACGTTTTGTGGTTCATTTGGCAAAGTTGTTTTGTATATACTACTGCACTTATCGCACGTCACGTGGTTACTGCTCAGTAACAATTCAGTCAATTTTGCAGATATAATTATTAATTCATAATGTAAACGATAAATATATCATAATTATCAGTTTCTATGTGACTTTTTTTTTTTTGAACATTTTATGTGACTATGTTTGTTTGTAACATTCACTCCAGTTTTCATAATCACACTACCATTTGAATCAACGCAACATTTAGGGTATCAAATTATACAATGATTAAATGTGTGGAATTAGTGAAAAAACAGACCATGATCTCGAGTTTCATTAGTTTTTTAATATTCAAGTTTCTTCCGTTTTCTCTATTTGTAGAATTTCAGCGACCGTGACAATTAAATACTAAAATATCATGTAGTTTATAGTATTATTTTGTAAGAAGTCGTTCATGTTTGAAATTGTTGTGACTCGCCCATCATGCAATATTTTTGCTTTTATATTTAATTTCTCAGAGTCCGTACATAATATTAATGGATCCATGTTTCTTTGCTCGGGTCTACATCTTTAATAAAACACATTTGAAAAATATCAACGAAACACATTTCCAATTCAACTCGTATAATTTATTTACGGATTATTATAAAAACTTCGTAGACTCTTATTCCAAGTAAACGGTCAAATACAAATGCTTAATTTTCAACTTTTTGTTTAATAGATCACCAAATAATTTTCAACTTTTTGTTTGTCAAATGTCAACTCAACTTAGCTTTTTTTTTTAGTTATTGTTGTTCCAACTTCTAACTGTTAACTTTCAATTCAGCCTAAGTCAGCAAAAGAAAGGCTGGCAATTATTTTGAAACCGTTTTTTGTTAAACTGATACGAGTAGCAAATAATTTAGCTAATCTATATCTAATGGATCCATACATTTATTTCATTTGCAAATGGAGACAAATTATTGTACCTCCTAAGCTCTTGTTTATTTCCAAACCAAAGAACGTTGTAAAGCATTTAGAACGAAAACCTAATTAGGTACATGTAACATTCAATACCGACTATACCATTAATAATATATTATAACAAAATAGTATTTTATTGCTATATATAAAAAAATTGTGGGTCGATTTTGATATGTTGAAATAAATTCTTGCAGAATATTTGAAAATTAATAATTAAATAGATGTAATGCATGGACAACAAGACCGTTCGCATTAATATGCGTCACAGACTCACAGTTGTAGGGTTTAAACAACAACTGGTTTAAACGAATTGAAGCTCTTGTACAATTTGCCAATCGAAACTTATATTAAAATAAGAAGACAAATTAGTTAGTATATTAAAATAAGATATTATGGAGGATTCGAATATTGGTTGTTTTAGTTTCAACGACAATATAATTCGCCATGTAGTAACCGATAAGAGAAGAGCCAGTTGTACAGAAACCTTCTAATTTGCACAGCGACATTTTATAGCTTCTAGCTATACAGATAATCAGTACTAATTGTCCAATTACTAATGGAATCAGAAAAGTAATCCCTCTACCATGAATTAGCATTTCATAATTACCAAAACACCACTGAACAAGCAGTCTTCATATCTTAGAAACAGATTAGTTAAAACTTAAACACTAATCGCATAATCTACCATAACCATAACTATAAGGGCCAAAAGTCTTTCTACTTACTTCGANCCAGGCAGCTTCCAGTTTACCAATCTTACTCGTAATTTCCACCATTGTCCCGGATCTAAACAAGGACTTACTCAATTCCTTCCATTTTCAAAGACAGTGAGCTGTCTCTTATACACATCTAGATGTGTATAAGAGACAGACCCACAGCTGACCCTTCACGGAACTCTTCTCTTGTCTCCAGCAACGGGATGAAATGAGGACTCTGCTTCTGTCTCTTATACACATCTAGATGTGTATAAGAGACAGCTTCTCTTGTCTCCAGCAACGGGATGAAATGAGGACTCTGCTTTGCTGTTTTTTTAAAGACCTCCATTGATTCAAGCACTTTCCAAAATGGTGAATGCTTCGCAAAAGGCAGAACCATTGCTGTATCCTCACTTGCTCCGGTTTCATCAGCAGTGGAATTCTTCTTAACTGCATCGGGGGTTCCAACAGGAGATTTCTCTGAATAGATCAATGCAAGAAACAAAATAATGAGAGAAAGTAAAGAATTTGATTTAGCATGCTCTTCAAAAGGACACATCTAACAAGCTGGAGCAAATCTATATAAAAAAGAATCGATTTATCAGAACCATTAGATGAGTTTCCTTCGATGATCCACGCAGAAAGGAGCTGATCATAATCATCGTCGCACATATTGCCACTTGTATCAGTGATCAGAGCCTCTGAACCATTGCAAGCCTCACCTATAAGTTAATCAATCATAGAATTAGGAGGATTCGGTAAGAAAATAAAGTAGATGCCAATTTATAGACATACCAGTCTCTTTAAGGTTTGAGTCATGCTTTTCTTCTCTTTTCCTTTTATGATTGTTTTCGTTGCTGTTATGCTCTTCAGGCGTCTGCATAAAAAGTATAGACCACAAAGCAGAACCATCCCCAAAGATAAATGACAATCAAAGGAACACATCTAGATGTGTATAAGAGACAGGAACAGAGTTCTTCGAATGGTTTAGTTAAACCGAGATCTTTAGCCCACCGGTTCACGGTTTCTGGGTTTGGAACAATCACCGCGACAAGCATTGATTTGAAGCTGTCTCCATAAACCCATATCTGAGAAAACAAACATAAACAAAAATCAGACAACAACTTGATAAAATCTGAGGAGAACCAACCCCTAAAAAGGCTTGATTGCTTTACAAGAAATCATGATTCAGAGTTGAGAAACCTACATCTTGGACAAGAGAGTTTTGCCCGTAGATGTTTTCCAGGTTCTCAAGAGCAACGTACTCTCCTTGAGAGAGGTCTCTTATACACATCTAGATGTGTATAAGAGACAGGAGTAAGACGTCAACACGATCTAACAAATTATACTCTTCAACAAAAAACGGAGGAGGGATAGGCCTGACGTTGCACGGATCAACGGTTGAGTGTGGGTTCACTTCATCAGCGTCGAAGGTCGGTGACTTGTTACAAGTCTTGACAATGAGTTTCTTCTCACCATCCTCTTCAACCTCCTTGATGACTATTGCAGGGGCCCAGGCAGCTTCCACTTTACCAATCTTACTTGTAATTTCCACCATTGTCCCGGATCTAAACAAAGACTTACTCAATTCCTTCATTTTCAAACACAAAGAGAATAAATAAGCTACACAAACCAAAAGCCCAAAACTTTGACATGCAAATCAGAACAAAGACTGGGAATTTTCGATTTCGCTACAAAATGCAACAGTACCTTGCTTTCGGCTCGGACCCAGTCCGTGTCGGTCCAGTCAAGATGAGGTCTCAGTTGTTTTCTCTCGAACTGGATTATGTCTGGAGGAGTATCGAAGTAGACCAGGAATTGACCATCGTCCGTTTTCTTAACCACGACACCGTTCCACCATCCGTCTTTGAGATCGGCGTCGACCACCGAACCTTCCTCGAAAACGACGCCGTCGTTCATAACATCTGGAGGGACCGGTCGGATAAACCTGGGTTCGACGGTTTCGGTGAGAGGAGTCGAGCCGTCGTCCTGGAGCAACGTCGTGTAACGGACTCGGAGCTTTTTGCGTTTCGATTTCGTTGGGTTCTCATCTATGATTGCCCTGTACCAAGCACCTATGAACCCTTCGTCTTCAGAAGAGACTTCTACTTCACAGTCTTTTGCAAG
Source organism: Alliaria petiolata (assembly GCA_020283515.1). Taxonomy (NCBI): domain Eukaryota; kingdom Viridiplantae; phylum Streptophyta; class Magnoliopsida; order Brassicales; family Brassicaceae; genus Alliaria; species Alliaria petiolata. The sequence goes on from JAHZTW010000001.1 coordinate 262,037,594, forward strand.
GGACCACTTTTGCTCCTCTTTCTCCGGATTTTGCGACATTTCTCCTCGCTCTCAATTAATCCTAAGATTAAACTCAAAAACGCGCCTTTTCTTCTTCTTCTTCTTCTATTTTTACCCTAAAATTGAAAACGAACCCACCTCTCTCTCTCTCTCTCTCTCTCCCTCCCTCTTCTTGTGAAACCTGAAAACCCTAGGGTTGAAGAACAAAAGAAGAAACTTCTCGAAGAACTAGTGGAAGAAGACGATCCTCCATGCTTTAATTGTTGTGGGAAGGTAAATATTTTTAATTTACTTTTCAATTTTTTTTGGCGCTTAAAATTATTGTAAAAAATTAAGAAGATCCGAAACCCAAACTAGTTACTGCTGGGCCTAAATCCTTTTTTGATGTTTTGTCTCCTAATTTCTTTTTTTTTTAGGTGGAAACATATATATAATGAACTATATAAAGAGGAAATTGGGAAGCTAGGTAGTATAGTTTGGGTTATTTTTGTTTTGTTTGTTTCTTTCTAATTTAGCAATACTGTTTTTTTGGCGCTTAAATATTGTAGAAATAAGAAATTAACAATCTCTCATCTCTGTTTATCACTAAGACTCTCAAACTAACTTTCTTAAGATCATTAGATTAATAACAAAGTCTTTAATTTACTAATTAGATAGCGTCATTTCTTATGAGACTAAGACCTTGCACTTTTGTGCCTTCTTGCTTGGGTTTTCACCTGAAATCCACAAAAAGCAAAACTGAAGCTAAGAGAGATGACTTATACAAATGCTGAAAAACAAAGAAGAGGGATCACGAAAAGTAGTATTTGTGCCATATGATTACTTTGCTCATTATTATTATCAACCACTAACTCAAAACAGAGAGCTCAACATAGTTTTGCTTTACACAACTTACCAGGGAGCAGACAAAATTCTCTCAAACTCAAACTCCACATCATCAAGCTCTGCGCCAAGATCTCTTGCACATGACTCCATCCGACATATGTCTTGGTAGGCGGTTTCCTTCAGAGCATTTTGCTGCCTATGCAACTCAAGAATCTTGGTTTCCATCTCACGAATCTCTTCTTCAGCCTTATGCTTTTTGCTATCGAAACGGTTTAGTTCCTCCATTATATTTAGTTGTCTTTCTTTGAGAGCCAACAGCTTGTTGATCCGTGCTAAAGGCGTTGTAACATTGAAACCATGTCTCTCTAGCTCGCCGAAGGAATCTTTGAGGTTATCTAGTTGGCTCATGGGAACGTTGGTTTCAAGATCTTTTAATTCCTCCATTAACCTGGAAAAAGTCAGCATCATACCAAAGGCAGAACCTTCACGGAAATCTTCTCTAGTCTCAACCAATGGGCTGAAATGAGGACTTTGAGGTACTTTTTGGAAGACTTCCATCGTCTCGCATGTCTTCCAAAACGGTGACTTCTTCGCAAAAGGCAGAACCATAACTGTGTCCGTGGCTTGGGTTTCCTCAACACCACAAGTAGAACTAAGGTTCGGTTCTCTTTTCCTCTTTCGTTGATTATCCTCGCTACTTTCCTGCATCCCAAAGGGGAACCATCATCTCAAAGATAAATAATAATCATGAGGATTAAGAAAATAATAAGCTAGTGTTACCTTCTCGCAGGATGCCTCTCCTTGAGCTTTATCCGATGTATCAGAATCTTTTGCAAGAAAAAAAAGAGAGACACAAGTTTAGATCAGTTTCATGACGCGAAAATAAACAAGGATTACGAGAAACTACTTGAAGGGTTATGACCAGAGTATTACCATTTCTTACATCATCAACCATCTCATTTCCCGATCCTTGAGCTAACGACGGCTCCGTTGTCAGCAAATCCTTAGAAAGAAAAATGCAGGAGCGGAATAATCACATCACTTTGGAGTCTTGTAAAAGCTCATTCAGATTACACGCAAATGATAATGAGAATCAAGTATTAAAAAAAGAGGACGTCTTTCAGTGGTCTATAAATCAGGTAACAAAACTAAGTAAAAACACATCAAAAAGAGGTGAAAGCAAAGAGAGATAGCGAAAAAGGAGTAAATCTAACTCACAGGCAAAGCTACAGATTCACCCTCAGGAATGGCTGCCTCGCCATTTTCCACAGGACTCAGGGACCTTTGAGGAGTGATGGCAACATTTACTTCAGTAGAGATTCGCTGGACATGAAAACAACATAACACTTAATCAGCAATAGACCAAAATCGACACAATGTAGACTGAAATTACTGAAACATATTTGGTCTTTCATACCAAAAAGCCTCTGAAAACTCACCATGAACCGTTTGGATACCGACTTTTTTGAAGGCCTTAGATCCGAGTGGGTGAGCACAAACAGCTCATTTGTGGCCTTTAAACACACCGTGTAATGTTTGTCACAGAGAATAGCTTTCACTATCCCAGGACGCCACCCTGGTTCAATAAACACTTCAACAGGTTGCTTCAACTCATAGTTCTCAACAGACGAGGGAGGCGGTACAGGCCTGATGTTGCGTGAACTAACGCTTCTGCTTGGTTTTATATCATCGTTCCAGCTCAAGTATTTGCAATACTTGACAATAAAGTGCTTCCCATCCTCCATCTCCTTAACAATTATTGCTGGAACCCACACAACACCATTCCCTTTCTCCATGACTTCCACCATGGTTCCACATTTATTACTCAGTTGCTTCACAAAAACAGAAACAAAATTGAGAGAAAAAAGAAATACATCGACAAAGGAAAAGCTGATTAATCAAACCTCGTACCTTGTTTTGTGGTCTGACCCATTCCCCTTTGGTCCAATCAAAATGTTGTCTCAGCTGTTTTCTCTTAAAGTATATTAGATCTGCTGGGGAGTTAGAGTAAACCAAATGCTTGTCATCGCCTATTTTCTTAACAAACAAACCGCCCCACCACCCGTCTCTGTGAGCCGCCTCCACTACAGAGCCTTCCTCGAAATCGGCTGTGGAGAAGAGATTCTCCGGCGGGACGGGCCGTATAAATCTCCGATAAACGCTTTCCCTAAGAGGGGAACCATCGTCGGCCTCCAAAGCCTCGTAGCGGACACTCAACTTTCTCTTTCGAGTATATCCTGGAGAATCTTCGAGGATGGCTTTAAACCAAGCTCCTTCAAAACCGTCTCCTTCAGGACGGACCTCAATTTCACAACCTCTTGTCAGTGATACACTTTGATCTTTCTTCATTGTGTGTAGAAATGAAAAAATCCAATCTTGATCCTCTAGAAACCCTACAACACTTTTCTTCTTCGGAAACCCCAAACCTTGGGAGATGAAAAAAAGTAACCCACTTTTCTTTTCTTTTTCTTTAGTTTCCGTCAAGAAGAAAAGAAGAAACTTTATGATTGAAAGAGACCCACGTCTTAGCTTCATCATCAGTTGTCATTAAAGTTGAAGCTTTTTCATTTTTTGGCGCGATTAAAATTATTATTATATGAAAAGAAAATATAGCTACAGGGCCTAAAGCCCTAAACTAAACTAACGAGCTGGACAATGAATAATTGCTACTTTGTAAAATGTGCTCTCATTGGGATTATCTATCTATCTATTCTAATATAGTAAGGTTTTTTTTTAAGTGATTTTTGAAATGCTGTCATGTGGCATGTGATGTGTCACCTACATTTAAAGAAAAAAATATAAATATATAAAAAATTGATATGTGTACTTCATAATTGTAACACTTAATTCTTTTATCTCTTTATTTTGTAGTTCTTAATTTAATGATAGGATTATATGGATGAATAATAAAAAAAATTTATAATTAACTACATAACTATAAAAAAAACAAATGTGATATTATATAACATATAATAAAGTTTTTTCATCAGTAGCCCTGAAAATTTTGGGACGGATTTCCCGTTTCCTCATGTACCGTCCCGAATTTTCCGTCCCATTCCCTATCCCGTTTAAAATAATTACCCATTCGAAACCATTTATTTTATTAATACGGGTATGGAAAGGGAATGAGTATTAGATCGTGTAACCGAATTACCCGTTTAAAATGAAAAACTTAAAAATTCTATATATTTTTTAACACTTAATTCTTTTATCTCTTTATTTTGTTGTTCTTAATTTAATGATATGATTATATGGATGAATAACAAAAAAAACTATAATTAACTACATAACTATAGAAAAAAAAATGTGATATTATATAACATATAATACATTTTTTCATCAGGAACCCTAAAAATTTTGGGACGGGTTTCCCGTTTCCTCCTGTACCATCCCGAATTTTCTGTCCCATTTCCTATCCCGTTTAAAACAATTACTCATTCGAAACTATTTCTTTTATTAATACGGGTATGAGAAGAGAATGAGTATTAGATCGTGTACCCGAATTACCCGTTTAAAAATGAAAAATTTAAAAATTATATATATTATTCTGAAATTTCCCGGGACGTTCTTATCATATTTTCTTTTGAGAATTGTTTTCCAATTCACAAATTTTCTGTTTCTGTCCCATAGTTGTAGATTACCGTCCTGAGTCCCAAAATTTTCAGGGTTAACATACCTTCAATCTACATATTTACATTTGAAGGAAAAATTTATCAACAAAAGAGAATAAAAAATCCAACTACACTAAATAATTAAATACAATCCAAAAAAAAAAAAACAAATAACTGCAATAGAGATTCTACAACAATCTATAAATATAAAGAACAATATAACAATCTACAAGCACAACTCACTTTTATTACCACACAGATTTCCAGTATATATATATATATATATTTATATGTATTACACTATCATATAATTTCTTTCACACAATCAAGCGAAACAAATTGCATCTCAAAATCACACGTCCCCTCCTTAAAAAATAGAACATCAACTACACAATCCATTTTAGCACCGATCAAATACTTCAAGCAAATAACACTACCTTCAAAAATATGATTAACTTCTACATCACTTATCATGATATGGGTGACACAACATCAAGTACATTAACCGAAAGTTTAATAAACTTTATTCAGACATTTATGCTATCACGTCGACCACATAACACACAATGCCTCGAAGTCTCTTTTGAAATTGAAGATTTCAATCCAAATGCATCAAGAAAACTATATGTTGAATTTGTAATTGGAGACTTAGAGAGAACACAAATCCAAGCTACACAAGAAAAATATGACAATTGTGATATATGTCTTGACAATATACACAAATTTCATCACGAATGTATTTCAGATTGGTTATATTATAAAACAACATGTCTTTAATTATTGTCGAAAATAAATAATTCGATATTTTATATGCTTACGATGAATAAAAATAATTCTCATTCACTGTAGATATTATTATTCTACAAATCTTTCAGTACAAAATTATAAAACTACATGATATTCACAAATTAAAAATTAATATTTATCCACTAATTTTTACTAAGAAAAATTATAAAATAAATTTTAAAATTAAAACATTTAAATTATCACAAATCCGTGCAACGCACGGACTTTCTCCTAGTTATTTGTATTTTAAGCATTTCAGTTAAAGTTGTCAACAACAGATTAATAATGCGTTTACAAAGCTTTTAATTTATTAATTCATTAGCTTCGTATTCTTCAACATGTTGACTATACTGCTAAGCTTGTAGCCGGAGGCAGATGAGTTTTAGACCGGTCTTCACAATGTAAGACTCAAAACGAGACTAGAAATCACCAATGAAAGATTTGATCCTTGGGACAATGCAAAAACTGGAAATAGTGCGTGCAGTCTCTGACTGAAATCACCGGAAAAAAGAGAGGCAAATACATACATACACATGAAAATCATTTATGAGTATACATTTTAGAGATCAGATGCTTTCATCTTTCTGGGCCGCTTATGTGCTGGTGAAGGAGTGTCTGATTGTCTTCCAGGACCCTGTATCATTCACAAACATATTGTAATTGAGATTCAGAGGATTTTCAGAGAGATCGATAAGAAAAGAAAGATGCACCACCTTGCGCTTTTGTTCCTTCTTGATTGGTCTTTCAGCTGAAACCCACACAAAAGTGAAGTTAGAGATGGTTAAGTAGTAGATACAACGCTGAAACTAAGAAGGTAAAAGGAAATGTACCTCCAAAACTGAATGGGTCAGTTGGGAAAACACGATCCTGATCAAATATGAAAGGATTAGAGAGATCAATAGGAAGATGATGAAACTGCAGTAAGAATTAGCGATTCGGATTTTGATGCTGACCTTTGGAGTATCTGGCATTGCGGCATACGACCCTTCACGGTGTGACGAACCTTCTGATTCTTTATATTGTAGCTGAAATTACGACCATAAAAACCAGGCCATAAAAGGAGACAAGTCAAAAAAAGAAAAAAAGTAGCTGTATATTTGTGAATCTATGAGATGGAACTTGTATCGTATGGTTTACCTGCTTCTGAAGATTCAATAGCGTTAGGATTTCTTTTCGTAACTCAAGATGCTCATCACATACAGTTTTTGTTGGAACTTTTGGCTTTAAATTAACCTGTAAACAGAAAACTCTATATACTCAAAAATCCATTTGGCAAACCTTAAAAGTAGCTCCAATCAAATAAACTGATAAGAACCTAGCCTCTAATAAAACCAAAATCCCCATAAGTTAGTAGTAGAAGACATTCAAAAGCTAGCTTGAGTGAGAGTGCCCTTTATAAGACATTAGTTAAGTCTCATTCATGAGTCAATGGGAAAGATAAGCAAATTATATTAAGAAAAATAGAAAGAGTTAGACAGAACAAGTAGCAAAAACAAACCCCGAGATCTTGCAGAGTCTGTTCAACACGCTTGATCGTTCGAAGACCAACAGCAGAGCTTGCAGCTTGGACCATTTGTTCAAGTCCATAGGTTCTCAAGTATACATGAAGCTGAAAATTTGAAAGAATCAGATCATTGGAGACACAAATGAAAAAGGAGAAGAGAAGAAAAGAGAGTCACTCACCATGCGCAGAGAAGCAAGGGTAGAGGCATAATCTGCCATAGTTAGTGTTGATGGAGCCACAGCAGTTGCAGGAAGTTGAGAATTGGATGATGGAGATACACTACGCCCTGGAACTACCCCATCAGCTTTATCAAGACCAATATTCTCATTCGCAGACACATCAGTCTCTTCCGCACGCTGGACAGCCAAAAAAACCAATAGTGTTAGAGACAAGATGATGAGGATAAAGATCTGATATGCGTCAAAGGTAAAAGGGTATCTTCAATCATGGTAAGCAAATTTCATCTATTGTTATTTAGTTAGTATGAGTGAGCATGTTGATTTTAAGACAACACTTACACGTGCAGCTAAACGCATCTCTGTGATTCTTTTAGCCTCAGCAAGAATCTGTAGTTATGGGAGACGGGTAAGAGAAAGCAAATAACTATCATATATTTTTCGGTTGCATGTTAAGTCAAAATTAAAGTGAAAAACCTCAGCATCCTTCTTCTCCTGATGTCTACTCTGGGACAGGACCATGGATAATGCACGTTTGCGCTCTCTATCGCGTGTAATATCATAAGGCTCCTGTTATGCCAATATATTGAAAAAAAGCTTTTAGAGAGATGTTCACTTCAGATAACACGACGAGGATAGATTGCTATAATAAAAAAAAAATATGAACATAAGAGTTCTTCTTAGTTAGCTATGAAGAAATATAAAAGAGGAAGTTCACCTTCATCAGAGGATGGTTTGCAACATCTGCTGGAGACTGAGCTCTAGCACGCAGCAGGGCCCGAGTTACTACAAAAAGAAATTACGAAAGAGAATTCTCAGTCCAACCCTGGTGCAACGCGGAATAAGAACATAGAGAACAAAGATGAAAACAAATGAAAGGGCAAGGTAAAGGTTTGAAGACAGATAAAGGTCCATACATACCACTATAGTAACGATCCTTCAATTCCTCTACAGTCCGAGATAATGGAGAGCGATCAGCAATTATAGTGAAACGAAGATCAAACCTTTCACACAATGCAAACAACTGATCTGTCTCATCCTTGGTCCACACCTGCAAGTTGGAGCACAATCAACCAAGTCGACATTATCCAAAACAAGCATGTACAGAAAATGTCTTTACGTCATATAGAAAAGCAAGAAACAAACTACTGCTAAAGCACGAGACAGAAACTCTTCCTTGAGGAGACACTTACAGGGTCCGTTAGATGATTCTCATACTCATCGTCCGTGTATTTCAAGATATCAACTGACTGCAATTTTCACGTTAAGATGGGAATTATAGAAAGATGACAGAAGAAGCATAAACGGGAGGGAGGAGAGTAAAACCATCAAAGGCAATATAATAAATACCTTGTTGTATTTGGCAAACGAATAGTCACCTGTTGGTGGAACACCATTAACCACTCTAACCTGTGAAACAGATAGATCATTAATTAGAAAAGAAGGAAATGCTCAAGCGTTCTCGTTGCACAGATAAGGAACTCACCCAATGGTAGAGCTGCAAATCATCTTTCCTAGCAGAGTTTGTGAAGGGAAGCCATTGCCAAACGAACTGAAAGAAGGGCCCTTTGCAATATTAACATAATCATCATGCCAAAACTCGAAACAGACAAAGTCATAAAACAAGGAGATAAAGTCTTAAAAGCCCTTAAATTAGACCTTCTCATCTGCCGGAGGACGGCGCTTTAACTGGGTAACATCAATAGAAGGCATAAGAGGTGCAACGCCGCCGGTAAGCGCATAAACCTGCAATCCAACAACGACGGTGGAAGTTAAAGCTCGAGACGAGAAAGAAAGGAAGCAAAAACTCAATCGATTCCAGGGATTGTTGCGATTCACCTCGCGAGAAATGCCATCTGGTTTTCTGTGGGACTCCTTCTGGGGTCGAGATTTCTTCTCCTGAGTTAAAGACAGTGGAGTCTTGGGCAGTCCGAGAATGTCCTTCGCGTCCGTGCCACCCATTGCAATTAGGGTTCCCAATTTACCGGGTAGCTATCATCCAATACAGAGGCAATACGACGACTTTCGATTCGATCAGGATCCACTTCGATTCAGAAGTTAGGGTTTCCAACACATAGCTAATTTCTTCGACGACGACGAAGATTTTTGGAGAATTGGGGATTTTGAGCGCGAAAGAATGCGTAAACCTTTGGACTCACTTAGCGAGTTTTGTCTATTTTTAGTATTCATACGTGTTATACTATTAGACGGCACCGTTTCTTGAGTCGACCCGGCTTACGTTAGCCCAGAAATAAAGGAGCGACTGAAAAATTGATATTGATCTTTTTATAAAATGAAAATTAAATTTATTATACGGTTATTATAAAGTATTATTGACAGTAAATTATACCTTGTAGAGGTTATATAGACAAAAACATAGTTTTCGAAGATATAATTTTGAAAATTAAGAAACACAATATTAATTATATGCAGGTTTACTGACGAAAATGTTAAAGTTAGCCAAACAAAAATGAGAATCTAGAAGGTTGTCCAACCATCGTTGACTGGTACGAGAAAGGATTAGATCAGAATATTTTTTTAAGACTTAATCTTTAAAATTCACTATTTTCTTTTTCATTGTTTCTTGCTGAAGATGAACTCTTTTCTTTTTCTTCAACATTAAAAACCATAAGCTGCAAAAGACCATATTACCCTCGATTTTCTGCTGTTTTCTGCTGTTACAGACTCCTCCATGTTGGCATCCCGTGAAGACAATTTAGTAAATTAACAATACTTACCAAAACTACTATATTCCATTATGTCTTCCTCGCCTTGCGCTGTCTTGTTTTCAACATTCAACAATGGTTGTTAAGACTATACACACACTGACACAAGCTCACACACAAACGCACACATTATATATATACATATGTTTTGTGCGTGTGTGTGTGTGTGTGTGTGTGTTTGCACTTAAAAGTGACTACATACGCAATTAGAGCTAACTAAAGCATCCTACGACGTCGGAGACACATGGCGTCGATAGTGATGCTCCTTAGAGCACTGATGAGTTGCCGTCTTACGCCAAAAGACGAGCCGGGGACAGAAGATCATGCTTCTTCGTCGGCGGTCAAACTTTACAGAAATGTCGCCGGAGACGAAAACACGACGAGGAAGATCATTTCAGTGGTTGATACATCGCAGCACGGTGATAATCACGAGTTTATTATCGAAACTACGTGTGGGATCAACGATATGGAGGAAGGATTTTACTGGATTATCGTCAGGAATCACTTGTTGATATGAATTTTATAAAGCGTGTATATAAATTATGTGAGTCCTTGCATAATGTTTTTTTTTTATCGTTACTTATCGATCGACCATGCATATTTCAAGTGAGGGATATATAAACATTTTGGACTACCAAATATATGTCCTATAATATTTTCAGGAATGTTAATATCAAGATAGATTTTGTGTTGTGACAATCTGAACGTTAACCGTCAAATAATAAATTAGGTCATATATTGACGAGCTCGAGATCCTTTTTTTTTTTTTTTGGCTATAAAACGATCCTTGTTTGTTTTGTCGTAAATAAAACGGACCAACCCAAATATGAACTGATTCGAGTTAGTCTACACCTTTTTTACCCACTTTAAAATCAGATAAAATTAAGAACTTTCCTTGACAGTTTTCAAAGAAAAAAAAACGTTATATTCAATAATTCACATACAAATCACAATATCCTCGCGTGATGATCAGATCTTAATTTGATCGAGGAAGAAAAAACGGAAAATAAAAACATACTAAATTAAGTCAAGATTCGTATACCAAAAGGCCGTATCTAAAATGGCATCACGCACGAATGAATAATATTACCACCAAACGTGACGCAATCGAATTCCTCGTTACGTATCGTAATCGTATATTTCTTTAATTATACGAATACGCTGTCGTTTCGGGGAAAAAGTGGTCCTGCGGGAACCAAAAACTCTCGTCATCGGTCCACATGTTATCCCCATCAACACAGTCCCAATCGTTGAACTCCCCGAAACCCGTTTGACCCACCGGGTCATACCCCGACCCGTTCACCACCCCACCTTGAACGTCCGATAACGTCTCAGCTGGCGAATTCGAAGACGTTGCGGACAATTCCGGTGCCGGCACGAACTGCTGATGATGGCGATGATTCGGGTCAAATTGAACGAAACCCGGTTCGATCGTTTTCGGTTCGTCAATAGGTTGTTGACTTGGGTCGGTGGTGATCATTGACTCCACTGGCTCACACGTGGTGGATGATGATTGGGCGTTGATTCTCTCCACTAATCTCGGCATCCAAACATTTCTCATTGTCTCCTTGAAAAGATTGCTATTAACATCGCATCTAAGGTGTTTAGCTTGCTTTTGCACACGAGTTCTCCAATAATTCTTTATTTCGTTATCTGTTCTCCCCGGTAGATACTGTGCAATCTTCGACCACCTTACATATTCGAAGAAGAAGAAAAACAAAAACCAAATGTACGCATATCAATTTATAAACATACAAAAATTAATATTTCCTAGGAAAAAAAAAATATATATATAAAAGTACACTAGCTAGTAAATGGAAACGCAAATATTTACATTTGGATCTTTATAGTGTATATACCTATTGCCCCAGAGAGAATGGAGTTTGAGGATCATAAATTGTTCTTCGAGAGTGATGTTGCCCCGTCTAACATCTGGGCGTAAGTAATTAAGCCATCTTAATCTGCAACTCTTACCAGTTCTCTTAAGCCCTGCGTATACATATGTGGATGGATATATATAAATATATTTATGTCTCTGCAAATATATATATATATATATATATGTGTGTGTGTGTAAATTTAGAGATTGATGTTTAGTTTAATACCAGAGGAACGAGCGATGTGGTTCCACCGAGCATCACCGTGGATTGAGACGAAGTTGACGAGAATAGCATCTTCTTCCTCAGTCCATGGACCTTTCCGTACATCAGAATCTTCTTCATGAGCTGGAGAGTTTGAGTTTCGCTCGTAATCTTCCATTTTTCTTTATTTTAGTGAGAAAAAGGAAAGAGAGAGAGAGAGAGAGAGAGATGAGATGGTGTGAAAGGTTTTGTGGATAGATTTGAAGTGATTAAGCAATGTGTGATTTTTATATATATAGTGAAAGAACACGAGAATAAAGAATTTTAAAAGTAGTAATTTATCAAAGGATATTTGAAAATAAGTAGAAGAATGAAGAGTGACTGGAACACGGCATAAGTGTGTGATATTCAATTATTATTTTTTATTCTTGCTTCTAAAGTGGAATTTTGCAACTATATAGTATACTATTCTAATAATAATTTATGGTCCATTCGGTCAACTTTTTGTGTTATTTTAAATACTAAGGTTTGACCCTTTGACTTGTTCAAATGTATAGTAGCACGCACTCTCAGTTTATTTTTCTTTGATTAAGAGTTCTAGTTTTACAAGAGTTTCTAGATTTTACCACACAGTAGCGCAGACGTAAGTTGTTTTGTTGTATATATATTCGTAGTCCTTTTTTTTTTTTTTTTTGTCGGATATTCGTAGTCCTGTTTAAAATGACCCTGATTAGTTATTACTATGGGCGAAATGAATTTATCAATCACATATTGTTTCGTAATCACGATATTAGAGATAAATGACCGATACAAATGAACTAGGTTGTCTAAATTAAAGGATAAGATTAAAATTTATGGAATATCATCGATTCACTTTATCTACAATAATTTCGTCGATCTCTGAAATTTTCGGGTACTTACTTCTTTGATTTTCCATAACTGTCACATTTTCAACATATTCTGTAATTTCTTTATGATTGATTTTATTCCAGAAGACTATGGAGTAGAATCAATGACTAGTAATAAAATGGAACTATATATGTATTGCTTTTTTTAACCGGAATATTGTGGATGGAAACTGATCAAACTAGTCCCTGTGCATATAATAAGATCGATGACTTGGAAAACACCAATGTTTTACTATTATATCTCAAAGAATTTGATGTGTTCTATTTATTGAGGTAGTTTTCACAGTTTTTGCTATGTACGAAATGGAAATAAAAACACAATTGCTTTTTTTCCAACAAATAAACACACGAGTTTTCTATAAAGAAATCTCGTTGATTTCTTGATATTAGCTAGCATCAAGAAAACTACTAGGTAAAAAGTAAAAACATAGCGTAATACTTAAAAGTAGTTTCGGAACTATCTTTAAGTATTTAATGTTTTTTTAAAAAAATTATCTTTTAAGTATATAAAAAAAAAATCTTAATTTCCAAATTTGAATGTAGCTAAATAACATAGGACTATTGACATTTTAAGCAAAGTCAAATGAGAAATGGAGTTAGGCGAGCTAGGGGACTTTGCTTTTGAAATTTTTGCACATTTTGTTTTAAGATCGAAGAGTAGTCAAAGACTCGAAGAGACGTCTTTCCTCTGTCTATCACTATGACTTCTATGCGCATATTTACACAAACGGTAAGACTTTTATGAGTTCTTTTCAATAAGAATCTCTTCTTCTTCTTTTTTTTTCTTTTTTTTTGAGAATTCACGAGAAAGAAATTAAAAAGAGATTGCCGTAGACCTATAATATTTATTAGTAAAAACGAACTTTTAAAGAAGTGGAAAGATGCTAAAACAGGCCACGACGGTTTCAATATAAACCTACGTTATTTTTTTTATACATATCTTGAAATCAGAAATTTTATAATAGAATAATAAAACGGCCATGATATGTGTTGTACATTTGGTTAATGCGATATTATTTTTAAGTATAGTTCTACAATATTTTATTAACATGTGTAACAAGTAAAAAAAAATCCAAATGATACATTGATTAGTAAAAACAAATGTATTGTTATTTGAAAAATATATCATTATATGATATAGTTAAATACACGCACGATTCCATGTTACTAACGTAAGGATATAGAAGCACTAAAACCGAAAGAAAACATCTATATACATAAGAATCATCTAAACATTCTAATCAGTTAAACATTATATTGGATTAATCCTAAAATACGAACACAAAAAGGATTAGCGCGTATACATTTTGATGCTTACATATCAGAGCGATCCACTCTATTAAAATGGAGGGTTGAAAAAATATTTAAAATATTAACTAAAAGTAAAAGAGTTTAAGTAATGCAAGTAAACACAGTATTATTACACAAAGACACATAAATAGTAGCCTCCATAGTTCTTGGGAAAGCTACACTCTCGATTAAGTGTATGTACCTGAGAAGCGAATCAGATCTCAGTGTCTTTATGAGACACTTGTCTGCTTCTAACTATCAGCTAAGAGCAAAGAAACAAACAAGTGATGACGTGTCAATTTGATTCGAATATAGGTTAGATTTGGTTTGTATTATCTTAGACTTTTAGTGAAGAAAACAAATGTTTTTTTTTTGTAACACCCAATTCAGTGAATTGTTACATCGATTGGAAATTTGATTATATGACAGCCCAAAGAAGCTTACGACAAGAAAAAAAATTAATTTTTCCTATTCACATGAAAAAGACCGGTGTTGTGTGTCAATTCTCAGTGATTTATTTACTGAAAGAACATTTTCCTGTTTATTTCAACGACTACATTGTATGCCGCGAAAATTAAACCAAACCTGAATCCAGTTTGATTAGATTAGACTAAAAACAAAATCACTTTGATGCCAAAAATGTTATGAGAGATTAACCACTAAATTAATTATAGTTTGACAGGTTATTTGCTTAAACGAAAACTATACGACACGTTTAAAAAAACTTGAAAACAACAAAAGATATGTAAACACATAATACCGATATGATTTAGCAATCTAATGGGTTTTGCCTTTTGTATTTTGATCGTCTCACCGTTCCAGTTAATTTGGTTCAATAAACGAAGCTAAAATAATAGAAAAATACAAGAGAAAGTGAAAAATAATCAAACAAAAAGATGAACAATCAACCAAAAAAGATGTTTACGATCTATCAAAATCAGAAGAAGTACCAAAAGTAGAACCCACAATCTTTTTAACTTACACGCTCAAAATTCTGTCATATTCATACGCAAAGCCTCTTTTTTTTTTTTTTTTTTTTGTCATCTGGGTTATGTCCAATTCCGATTTGATGCGACATAACATATAAGCCTCCAACCAAAATCTCTATAAGACAGGTCAATCCCTAAATCGAATAACACGTTTATAAATTATAGGGCAATAGATAAGACTCTAAAAGTGAAAATGGGCTAATGTATTCTTATTGATGGATCCGTTTTTAGGTCATGGAGTCGTGTTACATCTCCTTTAAAAGAATTTTTTTTTTTCTTTCTTGAATTCTATTTATTTATAGTCTGTAAGTTGCTTATAAATATTTATCGTGCATGGCGTAGAAGCGATGACGCAGAGATGATGACGCAGAGGAGAATCGTCTAATGAGGTTCGAACTTTAAACTTTAAAGCATATATGTGGTTCAAAACTCGAAAGGACCATAGAAAATCCATGTTTTAGCATCTTTAGTTCTTTTTCGTCAACGCATATGTATAGACGTATACATGTGTGTCTATATTCACGTAATTAAGTATTTCTATATAAATATCTTTCTTTTCTTTTTTTGACAAAACTATATAAATATCTTTTAATGGTCTAATACTTTGGACATCCATTTTCTGGTTGAGGTTCGATGTATCACATATCTTTTAATGGCGTAAATGTTACCATTTTTTGGATAAAGCCTGTGATATGATATCAAAACTTCAAATTCTAAAGGACTACATCTTAATATATTTTTAAAGGTTATAATAATATAAAAATTCCAGCAGTATTGACTCAACCAATTTGACTATCCCGACTTTAAAAAAAAAAAAACTCAACCAATTTGACTATCCCGACTTTAAAAAAAAAAAAAACAAATTCAGGTCGAAACACTTTCAATCTTTAAATATACATAACTAAGTAATTACCCATGACTATATCTAATGGACTAATACATTTACGCCATTTTTCCCTATTTTAATCTTCCGAAAATCGCAATAGGATTTAAAAATTTAAGAAGTAAAATGATTAATTATAGTATTTAAAATGAATAAATAAATAAATTGGCAAAACTATTTATCAGAATTTTGCACGGTTAAATACTGATCATATAATATTACGAACAGATAATATTTTGATGCTTAGGTTTATAAAAACATTTGATTAGATACTCAATATCATGTTTTTTTTTTAGTTTTATCTTTGTTTACATGTAAGTAGAAAATTTATGCATAGTATATCAATAAGTGCTCTTTCAAGGAGCAAAAAAATAATTGTATTTAATATTTTGATCCATTTTGAAACATTTACGTAGGGCAAGTACATTTATTTTCTCTATTGGAAAAATAGTTCAGAAAAATAAAGTCTGTTGGAATTTAGTTATATATAAGGAAGTGTGTAAAATAAGTCTGTAAAAAATGAGAAAAAAAGGATTTGAAAGAAGTCTACCATTTAGAGTATTAAATTTTAAAAGGTTAAGTAAAAGTCTACCATTAACCGTGAAAAACTGAAACTTCAATACTGGAAGTTAAATGTAATGCATGTTGCCTACACTCGGACACTATGGGAGTTGACTTTGATTGGTCGGAATATAATCTCCCAAAAGCAACAACTTCGAAGCTTTGCGAAGGAAAAAAAAATGAAAAAAGAAAGTAAATTACACGCATTTACAATAATGGAAACAGATGAATATTAAGGAACCCAAATCAAAGATGACCGGCGATGATTAAGGTAAAAGTCAAGCCTCAACCGACACTTTTGGCAGGAAATTTAAAGACATCGTAAGAGACTCATGACTCTCATTATTATTCTCTTTTAATTTGTCAAATTTTGCAACGCAAAACACGTTTAGACTTTAGAGTCAATATCAACATCATGATTCAGCAGTATGGTATATGGGTTTAAAGATCACAAAAGTATGGGTTTAAGCCTCTAGACCACACTAAAAGCCGATTGTATCGTTGAAGAGAAGCGTGAGGTAAGTGTTTGTGTAGCAAATGCTTGAATCTGCTTCTTGGCATCTACAAAGTATATGAAAACCAAAAAAAAAAACAATCATATAATCAAAGATTGCATCTTTCACTTTTCTAATTTGGCTTCTGCTGTAGATTTATAGTTTTGTAGTACCTTTTTGGCATTTGGTGAATCCAACGATGTTTGCAACACTAAGAGTCAAGCAAACTCCAATAACCAGAACATAATCGGGCTCGAATCTTATAACCGAGAATATCCCAAGAATGATCCAAGCAGCTGCCTAAAGAAAGAGTAGCATAAAAAAGTTTCATACTTTGGTGAGAAATGAAACATATAGATAACTATAAAGTCTAGCATGGCCTCATACATAGATATAATACACTCACATTGAGGTATAATGTCCACCAGAATAACCATGAATCTTTCTTGCTCAAACGAGCCAATGACTGCAGCAAATAAAAAAAAACGAAAGATGAGACATCAAACATAGACCGATGCTCAGGAAAATCCTGATGGTAGAAACTGTATCATATGAAACCAACAAAATCTAAGATTTTAAGTTACCTGTTGGTCAAGTGATTGAAACTTCCAGACGCTCTCGCCCAATTCATTGACTTCGTTCCACCACCTAAGGCCGACCAAGATACGGCCACTTATGTTCTTAACAACCCAGAAATCAAGAGCAGCTAAAACAACAGTGACCACAAAGATGATAACAAAGCTATTCACAAACATAGCTGAGAGTATATAGAATGCTAGTGCTCCTGCCTACAGAACAAAACAAGGCAAAAACCACGATTTTTATTGCTGCTTGATCTTCTCTCGAAACGCAAAAAAAGAGAGAGAGAGGGAGAGAGAGGAACATTAAGAAAGAAAGAAAAACTACCTTGAAGAGCACATGGAACAAACATGTTCTTGGATTGGCATAGTTATCTCCAGCAGGCTGCAGAAAATCACAATTGAAAAAAGTTCAACAACCTACAAAATCACTAGTTGATTGCAGAAATTAGGGTGGAATCTGAACATATTTTAGGGTCTAATAACAATCTCGAACTTAAATTTGGTAAGAACATGACTCGATGTCGATGAATTGTGCAGAATTTGATTCAATTGCTGACTAATTAATTATGTTCATACCAAACAAAAAACGAAAAAATAAGCTGTTGCGAAACATATGATTTCGGAAAATGTGGAACAAGGAGAAGAGTGAGAGTGTAAGATTACGTGGCTTAGATCCATTGCGTGAGATTCAGATGCAAACTTCCTCGAGAAAATTGGAAATATACAGGAGAAAATCGTTTTATACAGAGTTGCTTCTTGTTTCTCAGAAACTCAGATAGTCAGATCCCAGATGATGATCAGTTATTTTGGGCTTTTCAAGGCCCATATTTTGTTAATTACAAGCCCAAACCGAGTGAAAGATATTAAAATCAGATTAGTAGGAGGATAGGACACGGAAAATCAAAAAGTTCTTCTATTTCTCACAATACCGTAGCTGCTTCTAGCGTTTTCCTTATTGGTGGGTTGACTTTAAATTTCCCCGTAAAGGTCCCACTTCCAGAGCTTTCACCAAACGCCAACCACCACCGTCCGATCTTAAAGTCACACGTGTACGTTCCAGATTTCATGATAACAACTAATCCTTGCGCCTATAAAATAATCTCCGTTTAGCCACCACATTAAACACAAAGAACACAACAACAGCAACAAAAACTCTTCTCCAAATCCTCCGAAATTAAATAACGTGCTTCTCACATGGCTCCGGAGCTTACGCAAACCACCACCGCTAAATCCACCGTGATGATAACTAAACCGTCACCTCAAATCCACGGCGGTGATCGAGCCTACGTGACATTTCTCGCCGGAAACGGTGATTACGTGAAAGGAGTCGTTGGTTTAGCCAAAGGATTAAGAAAAGTCAAATCGGCGTATCCACTCGTTGTGGCGATATTACCAGACGTTCCAGAGGAGCACCGCCGTATGCTTGAGGAACAAGGTTGCATTGTCCGTGAAATCGAACCCGTTTACACACCCGAGAACCAAACTCAGTTTGCTATGGCTTATTACGTAATCAACTACTCCAAACTCCGTATCTGGAAGGTACTTACAATACGCCGTCGTTTAATTGCTCTTGTTATCACAAAATACGTCGTCGTTTTAACTCGCATGTGCCTAAATACGAATAATTTATTAATGCTCTGTTTTTTATGTGTTATGTGCAGTTTGTGGAGTACAGTAAAATGATATATTTAGAAGGAGACATTCAAGTTTATAAAAACATCGACCACTTGTTCGATCTTAGTGATGGATATTTCTACGCGGTGATGGACTGTTTTTGCGAGAAAACATGGAGTCACACGCCGCAATACAAGATCGGATATTGCCAACAATGCCCTGAGAAAGTCCAGTGGGCAAAGGCAGAGCTTGGAGAACCACCGGCTCTCTACTTCAACGCCGGAATGTTTGTGTTCGAACCTGACCTCAAGATTTACGAGGATCTGTTAAGAACCCTTAAAATCACTCCCCCAACTCCTTTTGCTGAACAGGTTAGGGAAAGAAAAGTTAAAACAATTTGACTGGTTTTGCTCTGTTTTCATCTGTTTTAAGTTGTGGGGTTTGATTGTGCAGGATTTTCTGAACATGTATTTCAAGAAAATCTACAAGCCAATTCCTTTAGTTTACAATCTTGTCCTAGCGATGCTATGGCGTCACCCAGAAAACGTGGAGCTCGATAAAGTCAAGGTGGTTCACTACTGTGCAGCGGTGAGTTTTTTTTGTTATATCCCAATTTTGTTATGTTTAGACCAATGACTTCTTATTCTGAGTTCCAACACATTGTTTGTTGTGTTTCTCATTACAGGGATCGAAGCCATGGAGATACACGGGGAAGGAAGCAAATATGGAGAGAGAAGACATCAAAATGTTAGTGAACAAATGGTGGGACATTTACAACGATGATTCCTTGGATTATAAGAAATCTGTGGCAGAACTCGAGAAAGGGTCAGATCTGGTGAATATGAAGCCCTTTATCACCGCACTTACTGAAGCTGGACGGGTCAAGTACGTGACCGCACCGTCCGCTGCTTGAATGTCAAAATTGTTTATAAGTGAAACTGTCGGTCAAGTAATTCGAGCAGCAAGCGGATATTTAGGGGTTATGTGTTGGGTCGACAACCACACATGCCGTCTCTGGTTAGATGTGCTTTTGAGATTAAACATGTTAATTCGTTTCCTTTTTTATTTTGTCTATAATGTGTGCTTTCATGAATTTTTGTGTAATGTTTATTGTATATTTCCGAAGTTCAAATTTGAATAACGAAATTAATATCCGAAGTAAAGATACGCATTCTGTTTACGTTGAAGCTCAAAAGGAGCCTGCGTCAGTTTAGAAAGAGAAATGTGTTCAAACATTTGGAATCATGGATCTGAATATGAGGAATAAACTGATTAAAAGAAGAAATACGCCCACTTGAGGAAGAAAAAGCAAAAATAAACTTATGAGTTATATTAAAGGAAAGTACAAAGTGTGAAATGAGTTGAATTTGAGATGAGAGACGAAGAAGAAGAAGAAGAATACGATAACAAATCCTTGATTTATAAACCAAACAAGCAAAGAGGGAATCTTGCTACCTCCTTTCTATGCCTGCACATCATACGTTTAAAGTGTCTCAGACTCGGATTGTACCCAAAACGATTATGAGAAATGGAGTTAAAAGGGAGCAAGTAGATGACCTTGTTTGCGATGTTGTTGGAGAGCCAGTCAAGTCCCTCGTAGAGTCCTTCTCCAGAGGTGGCACATGTGCTCTGAATGTACCTGTTAAAACAATGATTATATATCAGTTCAATATGTCCGGGTTTGGATTATAGATCGAGAGAGTTGTGTGTGTGTTCTTTGGCCCACCAGTGTCGTTGGCGGAGAGAGTGAAGCCCCAGCTTGTCAGTTATCTCAGCAGCGTTCATGGCGTTGGGAAGATCTTGCTTGTTAGCAAAAACCAGCAGAACTGCATCCCTCAACTCGTCCTGCCAGAAAGAAAAAAGCATCACAAAGTCAAAACCAAAATGGTGCATATAAATCATCATGTAGAATTGACCTTCCTATATATTATTACCTCGTTCAGCATCCTGTGAAGCTCGTCCCTGGCTTCAACAACACGGTCACGATCGTTGCTGTCAACGACAAAGATAAGACCCTGTGTGTTCTGGAAGTAGTGTCTCCACAATGGACGGATCTGGATGAGTAAAAAGGAAACCACTAGTAAGAGTTTGATCACAATTCTAAGAGTACATATCGACTGAGATGAGAAAAATGAGTGTTATGGGAAATGTCAGCAAGAAAACGACATCTCTTTGAGAATCAAAGTATGTTCGAAATTCCGGCTGATTCGATTTAGCTTATCAATTGTAGAGTACTGGTATAGGAAATAAATACCAACACTGAACCTAATAAGCAAACCATTTTCGAACAAATGACATTACACTGGATGATAGACTAGCAAACAATACTTGCAGAATCTGTATTAGGAAATAGAATTGTTATGAAATGAGATGATACCTTGTCCTGACCCCCGACATCCCACACGGTAAAGCTAATGTTCTTGTATTCCACAGTTTCGACATTGAAACCTGAAAACAAACAACAACTGTCAGCTTCTCAAACAAAACAAGTAGGACATTCAACAACATATACAATCATGAATCATGTAAGTTACTCACCAATGGTTGGAATAGTGGTCACGATCTCTCCGAGTTTGAGCTTGTACAGAATTGTCGTCTTACCAGCAGCATCGAGACCAACCATCAGAATACGCATCTCTTTCTTCGCAAAAAGTCTGCTGAACAGCTTCCCGAATGATAGCCCCATTTTCCCAAGCCTGTTCACAAAAACAGATTTGATCAATTTCAACCAAACGGAAAATATTTACCAAAACGCAATTGAGGAATCATCTATCTGGCGACGGAGACAACAAGACCTTCGTGGACCTATGATTACAAATTGTATCGGATCTCATTCGTATTCTCAGGTCTGGATCGAATCAAGATCCTACTTCCCAAAAAAAAAGATCTAATTACAGAGAATCACCGACTGCTAGACCTGACAATAAGAGAACAGCCTGATCTACAAAAGAATCAACTTAATAATATCAATTTGCTTTTCTACGACGCAGATAGATACAGATCCAGGATTACAATCTAGCGAATCACGATAAACCACGTATATTCGTAAAAGACAACGGGAGAAACAGAACAGATCTGGCAATGACGAGCCATGAACAACGCACGAATCAGGATCACTCGAATCAGTAATCCGAGAGAGACAAAATCGACGGAAGAAACGTACCGGGTAAAGATAAACCACGCCGCACGAGATCTAAGCTCTTTCTCTGATGCCGATGGTCGTCCAAGAAATATTTAGCCTTCGAACGCTTCACGATGATGCTTTTGTGGAACACACAAAATTCTCTACTTATATGACCCAGAGAGCGTTAAAAATACGTCGAATATATGTTTTTTTTATAATTAAATCATATTAATCATTTGTCCATAACCAAGTTATCTTTATGGGTCAACACAGATCGGCCCATCGTTTAATCAAACACTACTAATTAACAAAGTAATATAACTATTACCTTCTTAGATAGGCCCATTGGGCTTCCAACCAAGAAGTTAACCCTTTTCACACACCTATTCGAATCTTCTTCACCAAGAACGACGTCGCAGTATAGCTTTCATTTTTTTCCTCGGCTGTCATAAAAGCTTTTTATAAGGGATGAATCATATCCATTCGTTCTTCCCGAGTTGGCCAGTCCTTTGTGTCTGAATCAATTGCGTGCAAAGGTTATGTAATTAATGGTAATGATTCGTGCGTTTAATTGAATTTTGTGAAGTCAAACTATTAGACATTATTACACACACAATCTTGAGGCTCCAAAATTTCCTGGATTTTTTTAGAAAAACAAAAAAAAATAAATCCATGAAACAGTTTTATACAGAAAGAAATAGTAATTATTATGTGTTGGAGTAAAACTATATATGCTGTAATTAAAAGGAAGTGAGACATGATAATGTAAAGACCCTACCACAAGCAATATATATTATTTATAGACATTGGAAGTCTAGCCTTCATGCATCGATGTTTCATACTTTATTGTATAATAAGTGGACGACAATATATTTCTCACATCCATTTTTTTCTAAATTTAACTTGAGAATTAAACCGAAAACTGTAGACCTCTTGCTTTTTTTCGTGTTAAATATGTAAGAAGGTTTGTATATTTTAAAAACGGATTAGGGTTTTTACTAGATAGTAACACGTCAAATATAGTAAGAAAATTTGTACAAGACTTTCAAATCATTTGAGGCAGCGCTTATGCTAGACGAGGATATGCAGTCTCTCTTTCCATATGGAAACGATAAATAACAAAATTATATTATCTTATATATATATATATACAGTTATTGTAGGATATAAGATAATGTCAAAATTTGTTATATCCATAATGTATTGTGCGTAGAGATTCATACGCATTAACAAACAACGCACAAAAGTTAAGGAGACGTCGTTTCGAACTAGGCTAATCAATAGCTTTGTTTCTTCTTTTTCTTTTTCATATACATTTAAACATTTTAAATATTTAGTTTGTAGGGTATTAAATTGGTCAAATGTTGCGCATGACATCTAACTCGTTATAGATATGAGTGATGACCTCTTTTTGTTGTTGACGTACTTTGTTTAGTGTATAACTTTTAAGATATATAGAGTCGTATTTGTACTGGAGATGGATCTTACACTTCTAACTAGTTAACATCAATTTATACAAGAAAGACTAGTTAAATTAACACTAGCTGAGTTTCCCCTTCGCTTCAACAACAACCGACTATACAATGCACAATACATGGTCGATCTTGATACTGAATTCAACCTGAAAAGAAATTAAACCAAAGTTTTAAGGAGATTTCTAAACTTTTATTAGATTTTTTTTCGTATATATATATATTATATATATGTGTGAGGTAAATAATTATATACTTATGCGAGAGAAAAAAAGTAGTAATCCTAACAATAACGTGGTGAAATGAAATGTCATAATGACCTCCAATGGAGGAAAACTCAAGAAATCAGGGTCTTTGTGTTATGACGGAGAAACGTATGGGTTCGGAAACCCTTTAGCAAAAAAAAAAAAAAACGTATGTTCGGCCTTTTAAGCGGTCATAATAATGTGAAATTGTTGTTGAAGCGAAGGGGAAAAAATGAGAAATGACGAAGGCAAAGGACCTACCACACACTTTGAGAGATGTTTTTTTTTTTTTTTTGTTATTATGGGGGATTTAATTATATATACAGAGAATAGAAGTGGAGGTTCGGCCTTTTATGGGCCCGTCACCTGTTTCGGCTTTATACACGGTTGGTTTTTGTCTCTTCTCACTTCAATTCTTTTGCTTAATTTTAATACTTATGTTATCAATGTTTTTGTTTTCCTCCCACAATTGTTTCGGGTCTCTGAATAATATAAATGAATTTTGCATTGTTTCACTGGTCAGGTTTGTTCAACAAATTAAATACTCTTATCACATATTTTTGTCTCTTATCACATATTTTTGTTCAACCCTAGAGTTTAGACCCACAAATAGGCTTAATTCCGTACTCCGTAGAAAAACTAAGAATTAACTTACCCAATCCATTTAGGTTTTTACTAACTAGTTGTAGGAAAAATCTATTCGCTCTCTTTTCCCTTTTGTTAAATCTGCTACATCAATTAGTCAACTTGTTTCCTTAAAATGTTATTTAGGTTTGGAGAAAAGGTTTATGTCTCCTGATCAAAAAAATTAATCATTTTTTATTATTTTCCGAACC
Source organism: Alliaria petiolata (assembly GCA_020283515.1). Taxonomy (NCBI): domain Eukaryota; kingdom Viridiplantae; phylum Streptophyta; class Magnoliopsida; order Brassicales; family Brassicaceae; genus Alliaria; species Alliaria petiolata. Next base: position 262,062,300 of record JAHZTW010000001.1, read on the forward strand.
CAATTCTTATTTTTAATCTAATACTACAAGGTTATAAATATGCACGTTTATTAGGACAGAAAAAATGTTTTTCGCATTTTGACTTGCGCACAGGGAAAAGGGGGAAATACAAAATTGTGCTGGTTTGTCTATATAATTTTTTTTTTTTTTTGTCAAACGAGTTGTCTATATAATATATTCTTCACGTCCAATGTTCACTGTTAATTAATTGATGGGTCTAAAGGCTAAAGATTTTGATATACAAAAAAAAAACCTAATACAAAAAATAAACATTTCTACAAAGTATTGTAAAGGGGACGTGGACGTAGGTGCGTGCGTATAAGTGTCTATGTAAATTTTCCCGTAGTTTAACTGACCATCTTTTTTTTTTAGTGTCTATGTAAATTTTCCCGTAGTTTAAGTGACCAATTTTATTTTATTTTTAACTTTAATTGACCAAATTTGGTGATCGATAAACATGCAAGAACCTCGTATTAATGGAAAGTGAAAACGAAGAATCTCCCTATTTTGTATCAAAGAAATTACAAATGTTATGTGGGGTTTCTGTGTATTCTGCACAGCTGGTAGCCAAATATAACCAGACATGCTTCTTTAAAAATAAAAACAAAAGGCAAATGAATGGTGTGGTTTATTGGCAGATTACGAATGGTGCAAATTATTCATGCAAGTGTAGGATTAGATGCTAAGTTTTTATCTACAAAATTTCAGAGTTACCTCATGTTTATATATTGTATACTTATGAAATGACAACAAAATCTGATTTTGGTTGACAAAATTAACTCAGTAATTCCATCTCATAAGAGATACAATAAAATATCTAAGGTCCTTCTTTAGTTAATTTGTGTAATAACAGCTGAATACTATATATGTTACTATTTTTTACGAGCAAAAGAGTAGTATATAAAAGTTAAAGGTAAATATTTATATTACGTTTAGATGTTAAAAACCATATATTTACAACTAAAGAATACAATATATATGTTTACCTGTTTTTACTTTTTACAAAGTTCTTTAGATAACAACTGAAAGTAAGCATATATGTTTTACCATGTAACGTAAATATATATAAACGTGAAAAATAAGTTAGTCCTAATTAGTTTATTAAAGAGAGGATTTATATTAGTAATATACTTTAATTTGTTAAAGCAATATATATGTGCATGCAATGACGCGATAAGGCATTATAGAGAACCGATTAAATTCACGCAAGGGGATTTCCGTAGATACTTGCTTTTTACGACACTTAATTTTTAATGTCTATCGTTATCAATGTATTGATCCTACCGATTTTCTATACTGAAAAATATTGAGTTATTGTCTAGATTTAAATTTGATAGTGTCGCCGGATTCAAATATGGTTATAATTAAAGAAGTGATATATTAACCCAATTACAGAATTACCATCGTGGTCAAGCTGATTGTACTTCAACTTGTTTTTATCAACCCGTACCCACAAAGTTACCGCCACGAAATTACCAATCAATTTGCAATATAAAACTCTTACGTATATATATAAACGATATAGCTGAGTTCTTGTGCATAGCTTTCATATCGGAATATAAGATGAATTAAGTGAAACGAATATAACAACAAAAAACATATATATGATCAATTATCAGTTACGACTTGATTGACACATTACTTAATTTATCAAATGTATATAATAATCGATTCAACGAAACAATCACACGAACTGTATCGTTTTTAATTGTTTAAGAATACTTTTGTTATCGTTTGAAGTCTTTGAATAAACAAGGTATGGACCCACGAGGAAAGGTCCCGATACAAAGTATATGCTTTAGCCTTTAGGAGAAAAAAATGTGGAAGAGTTACGTATACGTAGATTACAACGTCATTTGAAACATGGTCGGCCGTCGATTATTAGTTCAATTCGGTTACATGATAATTTAAACAAATTATCATCACATAACGTAACTGTTTATAAGTTTGCAAAAAAAAATGTAACTGTTTATATATTTAAATTACCCAATATGACTTATCATGATTTTTATTTGGTTTGAGTAATTTAATCAAATGTATCACTAGTATAAATCGTTTACACCAATTTTTTTTCTATGATTTAAGTAAAGTTCTGGTTTGGAAAAATTAAGAAACCCTGATCAGATAACTAAACCAAATTTCAATTAGGTTAAAGAATTAAATATGTGTTTTCTATTGATAAAGTTTACTACTATATATATACCAGATAAAAAAAAAATGAAAATTTAAACCAAACTAAAATTTAATTTTCAAATATGTTTTCAACTAGCTCGAATCCGAATCAAAACTGTAAGCTAGCCAGTCTATATAAAAAAAAAACTAAAAGACTTTAAAATTTTAACCAACTTCGATATTGAACATTAATTAATTATTGGGAATTATATTTGAATAATACATGTATATACAACTAGCTAGTCACGAGATCTTAAAGAGTAGGAGATTTATGTCTAAAGTTAGGCCTTATCTTAGCTTATATACAAAGTATATCACATTATTAAGGATAACTACCAAATCCCCAATAACCATCCTAAATATTTACGCGCGATAGATGTAAATACATAAGTTGCACCCAAAAAAAGAAGAAGGATATTTGTATTATCTATGCGTAATATATTAAAGTTCCAAAGCTTTAATATATTAAAGTTCTGCACTCGAATCATAATTTTTTCTTTTGTTAACCAATCTCGAATAATAAATTATCGTGGAAATAAGGCTCTCTATTGTATTGTGGTCGTGAGATTGCGTGGAGTTGTCTATAGCACATGGGTCATAACCTCTCTTTCCAAATTATATATTACATATTTGTAATATATATGCGTAAGCACCGGTGCGTGCATCACACAAGTGCATATATAACCACATAGTATATAATAGTTTTTTCCCTCAAACATCTATGTTATCTATCTACACATATAACACATCCACAGAACAATTTCAACCTCTACAAATACACTTTTTATAACTGCAAAATACACTTTTGCTGGGACGAATCAATATTTATCCGTACACTATCAAATATTTCAAAAAATTCCAGCAAAGCACATATCAAAAATCTAAGATAAGTGCAGAAGAGTGGGCCATGCATTCCTCACGTATATATATATATATATATATATAATGTATAGCTTTTTTTATTTAATTGGCCTTTACTAATTTAATTACTCTTAAGTCTCTTATGGGTCATGTTTAAAGGAGCCACATTAAGCTATGCGTGAGAAACCGCAGCCAAACATTTGAAAGACAACTTTTAAACGTATCTGAATCCAAATCATAACAAATAATTATAATCATTTACTTTAGTGAAAAAGTTATAATTGGCGACAAAAGAAAGTGAAAAAGTTAAATTAATTTAAAATCTAATTGGGATGGGATAGTTAGGTCAAGTTTGCTTCTTAGTTCTTTAGATGCTTCTGCGTGTTTTTGGTTGAGTTCTTACTATTGCCACATCACTGCATGATGATAAATATATGCATAATATCTGCAGCATCTACTATTTTATTACAACTAATAAAAAGTGTCATTTTCTCTTAATTTTGTTAAAAACATCCTTATTTACGTTTTTTATACTAATTCCTTTCATTAATTCGTGACTTCCTCTAGTTCCTATTTCTCATAAATGCCTAATTCTGTATCAAAACATATTTAGAACTTTTTTAGCCCAAAATCTTTTCCCAATCATAACTGGTAGTAGAGATGTTTTAAGCAATTATTCAGAAAAAAGCCTGAAAAAACCTCGTAAGAGCATAATTCTTATGCATAATTTCAGTGAACACAGATTAATTGAAGTATTAATAATTACTAAAACGAAAATTAGAAGATAAGACTGCAAATAAGATTCTAAGAAATGCAAGTTGACCAATTGATGATTATCGAAATAAGCATTTAACTTCGATATTTTACAGATTGAGACAGCCAAAACAAATAATTCCAAACAGACGCATGTCAATCTCACTCACCTTCATTTTTTACAATTATTTTACCATCTTTTTTAATAAAAAAAATTGTAACGTAACGTAGCCCTTTTTATATATTAACACATATGTTCCGAGTTCCAAAAAACCATTCCCGGTTTTCACGTACATCTACTCCACGTATAGCAAAATTTGTATCCGTGTCTTAATATTAAGTATTGTTTTAAATATATTTTAATAATATTGCATATCTTATATTCGATTTTATCTTTTTTTTTCACTGGGAATTCGATTATATTCGATTTGATCATCGTGTGGATTATTATTAATAAACTAGAAATATCATCTTAAAACTTTAATCATCACTAATTCCCCCCCTAACTTTCTTTTTTTGACAATTCTCCCCTAACTTATTAAGAAGGGAGGAGATTTTAACATTTAGACCAAAAAAAAAAAAAAGAAGGGAGGAGATAATTACACTTTGACCATTTTTCCGTGAATTTACCTTGAATTATGAAATAAATAAAAAACAGCGGGGAAACAATGAATGAAGATGCAAAAAAAGAAAAAGGTATATATATTTATTTTTTTGATGTATAATTTCTCTAACAATCGCAAAAATCACGCAATTGTCTCGTCTCTCCTAAATCTATCTTTTTTTTTTTTTTTTTTTTGGGGGGTCAATTTATCTTTTTTTTCTTTTTGGTTGTATTTCTGTTTGTATTTAATTATAATAAGATATTTTATTTTAATTCAGTAGCTTATATAAATGGAGATTCCTTCGGCTTCTTCTTCCTTGCCAGTTATTACCACCAGACATAAACACATAATACATTTTGCAGATTGATGTAATTCAACGAACCACCACTTTCTTTCTTGTCATCCAAATAAAAAAACAACACAGAGTTTCCCTCTCTTTCTTTTATTGATTTCTCGATATCATGTAAATTGGTTTCCTATGTATCGTTTCCCAGTTTCTTCACCGAGATTCGATCTTCTTCTCACGATCCTCCTTATTGGGTTTTCTTGCATTTCTCTCTCTCCTGCTCTCCGCTAGACTTGAATCGAGGGATGTTCTTCAAAATGGGTTTGTCCGGTATGAAGTAGTTTATGAGTTGTTTCCCCCCTTAAATCGGGTTTGAGCTCAATCTTCTTTACTCGTCGGAGAGTATTTCCACCGCAGAAGGAACTCCAAGTGTTTGACGAATTGACTGAACGAAACAGAGCGAGTGAGTGTAGAAAGTCATGGAAGAGACTTTTGTGCCGTTCGAAGGAATCAAGAATGATCTTAAAGGGAGACTCATGTGCTATAAGCAAGATTGGACCGGAGGATTCAAGGCTGGATTTAGGTACTAACCAAATACATGATTGTTGTTCATTGAATATTTATACCTTTAATTCCATTTCCTAGTATATATATATATATATATATATATATGTGTGAATTATTCATCGATTATAAATGCGTAGGATTCTGGCTCCCACCACATACATATTCTTCGCGTCTGCGATTCCTGTCATCTCATTCGGTGAACAACTGGAAAGAAGCACCGGTAAATGCTCCAATAAAGTTTCAACCTTTATCAATTTCCACATCACTATCAACTAGTATCAAAGATTTTGGAATTGGGTTCTGAAATTTCCTCAGATGGAGTTCTCACCGCTGTTCAGACCTTAGCATCCACCGCCATTTGCGGCATGATACACTCGATTATCGGAGGTCAGCCACTGCTTATACTCGGAGTTGCAGAGCCAACTGTAATTATGTATACATTCATGTTTAACTTTGCAAAGGCGAGACCTGAATTGGGACGGAACCTCTTCTTGGCCTGGTCTGGGTGGTAAGCTCTCTTTTGCGCTCTCTTTAGCTTAAAAAAGTAATCAGGTGTTGAAAACACTGTGAAACTGTTTAAATGTGTGTCTGTGTGTGTAGGGTTTGTGTTTGGACTGCTTTGATGCTGTTTGTGCTGGCTATATGTGGAGCTTGTTCCATCATCAATAGGTTCACTCGTGTAGCTGGGGAACTGTTTGGGCTGCTTATTGCTATGCTCTTTATGCAACAAGCCATCAAAGTAGGAACCTTTTGAGCAAGATTCCCATTTTTTTTGACTATTTTGAGAAAATGTGGGTTTTCTTACCATCTCTAACGCATATGATTATCCAGGGGCTAGTGGATGAGTTTCGCATTCCTGAACGGGAAAATCAGAAGCTGAAGGAGTTCTTACCTTCCTGGAGGTTAGCTAATGGGATGTTCGCTCTGGTTCTCTCCTTTGGCCTTCTTCTAACTGGACTTAGAAGCAGGAAAGCCAGATCATGGCGGTACGGAACCGGTATGTGGAACTACATCTCTAGTCTCACGAGCTTGATTCTTCTTATCTCTGGGATTCAGACCAAACATTTACTGACTCAATTTGCTTCTCCTGAGCAGGCTGGCTCAGAAGCTTAATAGCTGACTATGGTGTACCACTCATGGTGCTAATGTGGACCGGTGTCTCCTACATTCCAGCAGGAGATGTTCCAAAAGGAATTCCCCGGCGACTTTTTAGCCCAAATCCTTGGTCCCCTGGTGCTTATGGGAACTGGACCGTAGTAAATGTATGCCTTTTTCTTTTATGCTTCTACAAACTGAAACATTTAAGACTTATAATGCCTAGTGACTTGAAAATTTGCAGGAGATGCTCGATGTTCCAGTCGTCTACATAATTGGAGCTTTCATTCCAGCATCAATGATTGCTGTGCTTTATTACTTCGACCATAGCGTAGCTTCACAGCTTGCGCAGCAGAAGGAATTCAATTTGAGAAAACCGTCTTCTTACCACTACGATTTGCTTCTTCTCGGGTTTCTGGTAAGAAGAAAAGATTTATCTACCTGAATTTTCTCTTGAGGCGTATTGGTCATAACATAATCAATGCAGACCTTAATGTGTGGTCTACTCGGAGTCCCTCCATCAAATGGTGTCATTCCTCAATCTCCAATGCATACCAAAAGTTTAGCAACTCTTAAATATCAGGTAACATAACTCACCTGGGTCTTACTTTTCGGGGTATCGCTGAGTTTTGAGATCCAAGTTTGCTCTCTCTCTCTCTCTCTCTCGCTCTCTCTACAGTTGCTTCGGAACAGATTGGTTGCAACAGCACGAAGAAGCATCAAGACGAATGCGAGTTTGGGACAACTCTATAACAATATGCAAGAAGCTTATCATCACATGCAGACACCATTAGTATACCAGCAACCTCAAGTAAGAATAAGTAACATAAAAAATTTATATTTTTTTCTCTTCTTCAATAGAACACGGAACTAAGAATAATTTCTTGCCACTTGCAGGGTTTAAAAGAACTGAAAGAATCGACAATCCAAGCAACAACATTCACCGGAAACCTCAATGCTCCAGTTGATGAAACTCTGTTCGATATAGAGAAAGAAATTGATGATTTGTTACCCGTTGAAGTCAAAGAACAACGGTTAAGCAACTTCCTTCAGTCTACAATGGTAGGAGGATGCGTTGCAGCTATGCCTATCCTTAAAATGATCCCAACATCAGTCCTTTGGGGCTATTTTGCATTCATGGCCATCGAAAGCTTACCCGGAAACCAGTTCTGGGAAAGAATCTTACTTCTCTTCACCGCCCCGAGCCGCCGCTTCAAGTAACTAAAGCCCCAATCTTTTTCTCTCATTCAACTTCAAAAAAGAAGACCCCTCCTCTTTGCTCAATTCTGCTAGATTTCTATTTGCAGGGTTCTTGAAGATTACCACGCAACATTCGTGGAAACCGTTCCATTCAAGACGATTGCAATGTTCACTATTTTCCAAACGATTTATCTCTTAATCTGCTTCGGCCTCACATGGATCCCAATCGCAGGAGTCATGTTCCCTTTGATGATCATGTTCTTAATTCCCGTACGACAATACATCCTCCCTAGATTCTTCAAAGGAGCTCATCTTCAAGACTTAGACGCAGCAGAGTACGAAGAAGCCCCTGCTTTACCTTTCAATCTCGCAGCGGTAACCAAAAAGACCCCAGTCGCAAATCCAATGACTCTTTCTGAGTTTTCTCTGTTTATTTAGCTTCTTCTTTTCTTTTCTCAAAATTAAATTTCCAGCAGGAAACGGAGATTGGATCCACAACTTCGTATCCAGGAGACTCAGAGATTCTTGATGAGGTTATTACACGAAGCAGAGGAGAGTTTAGACACACGAGTAGTCCTAAGGTCACGAGTTCGAGTTCGACTCCGGTCAATAATCGGAGCTTGTCTCAAGTGTTTAGTCCACGAGTGGGTGAACTCAGGTTGGGTCAGACGAGTCCTCGAGTCGTCGGAAATAGTCCGAAGCCGGCGAGTTGTGGGAGGAGTCCCTTGAACCAATCGTCGTCGAACTGAGATTATATATATATATTCAGGAAGCTCAATAAAACAAACCCCTATGAGGATGAATGTTTAATTAGTTAATTAATTTGATCTTTAGTTCTTAAAAACAAAAGCTTCTTGAATCTCTCTTTAGTCTATGTGTTGTGTGTTTTATGCCCCTTCTCTGTTGTTTGATCTTGAGTCCCCTATGTAAAATCTCTTACTTATTTCGTAATATATGTAATGATGTGGGGCAAATATGTAAAAAGACTTAAATGTTAACGGTAAGCAACCTTTATATGATCCTCTGTTTCATTTCACTCTTGTTAATTGGTCAATTTTTACATTAGCATTTAGCAACGGCTACATCTACGTATGTGTTCGTCAGAAAATTTAGTTAGTTGAACACATTTTCTTTGGATCACGGAAATTTAGAGAGTTAGAAACTAATATATATATACTGAGTTTAAACAAATTACATTGAAGTTCTTTTTACAGATTTGAGAGTGTTACTATTTATTCTCAGGTGTAGATTACTTTTACGTAGTCACGACTGATAAGTGATAAAAAAATCTTGAAATCCCAAACACATACAATGAGATATGATATATTAGTGGCTCATGTTCTAAATATTTCAAGAGCCTTATTTCTAAATGAAAATAAGCCACTAATATATTCACAATTAAAAAAAAAAAAATTCTTGAAAAATGATCAGTTATTTTTCAAACTAGAGATACGATAATAAAAAAAAATGTTTTTCCTTATAAAAATGATCAGTTATTTTTTAAACTTAAGATACGATCAGAGCCGGCCCTGAAATTTTAAAGGCCGCAAGCCCAAATTAAAAATGGGCTAGTTTGGTTTATTAAAAAAAATTATTTTGCATATTTGAGGTTTGAACCCATGAACTAAAGGTCTAAAAGAGCATCACCTACCACTAGACTAAAGACAATTTCTATAAATTAAGGGCCGAAAATTGTATATATAAAAATAGGGCCGCAAGCATGGACTTGCCTTGCTTGAGCTCAGGGCCGGCCCTGAATACGATAATAATAATTAATATAGTTTTATAGTTCTTATATCTGAAATATAATTGGGGATTTGTACATAAATATTATTTTTTATAGATCAATAAATGTAACATTTAAACAATAAGAATTTAAGAAAAGACACACTGATAATAGTGAATTTTTTTATAAAAAAAAAAAAATGATAGTGTGAGTGATACCAACACTTTCCATAAAGTTAAGGATTACGTGCGCATGAGATATCTACACATGCAAATCGACAGTCTGTAAATCAAATACATTATGATGTTACACTTATAACATAAATACGTTTCTTTGGTTCATACATGGAAAAAAAAAACGTAAGAAGAAAAAGCAAATGCTTTTGAGCATGAAGAGAGTAGCTATCTGGTTAAAGTTAAGTCATGTCGTTCGAAGAAGCACTTTGGTACTATACATATATATAAAACAATACAAGGGTCAACTTCTATATCAAAACCGAACTGAAGACAAAAGTAGAACAACACGACTACACGAGTGTTCGATGTATAAGGAAAAGTGATGCTGGAATAGTTTTAAGCCTTTTGATTTTGAATTTTGTCATTATGAGGGATGATGAAAAGGAATGGTCTCTAATTATCCTTTAAAAAGAAAAAAAAATTAGTAGCACTTGAGTAGCAATATAATGTATGAGAGGTCACGAGCCAATTGAGACCGACCCTGTTGGGAAAAGAAGACCATTTTTCTATGTATTATATTAAAATTAGGGTTTATTTTGCTGGTGTGTAATCATATGACGAAGTAAAAAAAAGAACTCATATGATGATATATTATATTTGATTTGCTGGTATATATAGTGATAATTTAACATAATAGCAACTAATAACTATTGTTAAAGTTTGGTTTGAAACAAATTAAAGAATCATACATTCTGTATATTTGGTCTCGGGTCTTAATTTAGCAAATTGCTTACCATTTTTTTGCTAAATTTTGTTTTTAGCATTAACCGTTGACTCAATCGATAGTGAAATTTCATATATCATTGATGATATTATTGCTGTCTGCAATAATGGAAAATAAGAAGTTGGCTTATGCATAGGTCACCGTCTAAATCATGCAGTGGATCTTTGTTTTCTTGTTTTGCGACTCTTTATTGTCTTAGACTTAAACAGAACTCTTTCGCATTCATTTCCTCTCTTCCTCACCATAAAAGCAAAAGCCCACATTCTTCAACTTCACTTTTGTTGGAAGGAGATTAGACATACTCGTTGACCCTTTTCCACGTGTCAATCCCAAAGTAGCTTGACCAAAAGCCACTTTTATTATCCACTGTTCTATAATCTACGAACTATACCGAAAAAAATTAAACCATGTTAGTCGAGATCGTTTACAATTTAGTCAGTGTACATTTGGTCATTCCAATACTGAGTAAATATATTCTATTTAAGTATTTAGCACCCTGAAGATACTATAAAACTCGCTAAATCCTAAATTTCTAGGGGCTGATTGGTAGATAGATTCTACGGTTTGTAGGGATTTTTTTTTTCCCCTTATTTTTGTAAAAAGAATTGATACTATTAGCCAAACACAGTTACAGCCATAAAACTCGTTTTTGTTTTTGTTATGTTAATTTTCCTAAAGTCAATAATAATTTGGCTTTATCTTTTAACAAAACCACGTCCATTAATTCTACAACTAAATTTTCTGCAGTCAAATTTTAATGTTCAAACATCCGATTACAGTGGTTGCATGACAAGGTTAGAGAATGACACGATTACTTTTAACTCTTTGCTGCTAGTCAAACTATTATGTTTCTTGAAGTTTCAAGCGTACACAACAGTTCATCGTGGGCTGTGGACCCTCTACGAGCAAGGTAATCAACGTACCTAACATAATGGGCTTTTATCATCAGGTTAGGGCTTGATGACCAAGATTGCCTTTTATTGTAAGATTAGGCCCATGAAAATAGATATCAAATTTTTATTGCGTCCATCATCCATTATCAATATTCCATTCAATACTGCAATACCTTGGTATCATTTTCTTTAACAAAAACAATCAAAAGACTTTAGTGCCAATCAATTGTGTTTCTTTTATAAGACTTTTCACGAAACACGTTTCTTATATTCATTAGGCGACGGATCTTTAGCATCTTGATGGAAGTTTATACTAAAATTTAAATTAACTAATTGTCCTTTCCAGCTATTAAAGTAATGTGTTTACTATATTCACTAGGGGATTATCGTAGAGATGACTCATCTATCGCTAAAACAATTTGTTTTCTTTATTTGGGAGACACACAAGAAAAAACAAAAGTGATATATATATATATATATATAACACATGTTTTGGATTATAGCAACAACTTCACTTATTCATCCATCATAAAAAAAAAACATTAATCTAATCTAATATCCACGATGATATATATAAAGTTGGATGTATGAATTCTGTTGGTGAACCTGTCACGTTTCTTTTCTTGATGCATTGCCAATAATCGTTACAAAAGCACATGCTTGCGTGGCACGACCGACGTTAAAACATTTGAGTTCTCCAAAGAGATTGTTTTCACTTTCTCAACAAAAAAAAAAGTAACACAAAATTATAAAAGCCCTTTTTAGATTTTGGATTTCAACTCCAGACGCGTCTAGAGTTCTCTGGGCCGTCGAAAACATCCATGTAATTTGAGAATAACTTGGGGGGCAATTTCGTCAAACTGGTCACAACTTTCCTACGTCTCGAACAAGCTACGCCAACTCAAGTGTGAACACGATAAGACAATCTTCAGATTCTGGTCGGTTGATCACATTCCAAAACCGCCCCCAATAAAACCTATTAATTTCGAAAACAATCTTGTTGAATCCAGTAAAAAGTCAGCCACAGTTGGTCGTTCAACGGAGGGTGTTTCTGTCATTTCGATAAAAGCTACGCGCGTCGAAGCCAAAACACCAGAAAGACGACACGTGTCATCCCTGACTGCCTTGTTTTCACCGTGTAAATCCACACACTCTACCGCCACGTGTCATCGTGGTTACACTGTGGCCACCGGTCGCCGGTCACGCACACCTGGGATCAGATCGTATGTATATATATATTAGTCAGAAGAAAGCACACGCGTTTCAAAACTTTCGTCCACGAGAAGAAAAAACAAGCAAAGCGACTTTTAGAAATTTCTTTCAAACACACAAAGTGACGCACGCAGCGAAACTAATTCAGTAGAAATTTGTCTGGGAAATCGAAATCCAGGAGAATAATCGAGTTTTGTGATTGATGTGAAGAACAGAAATGGTTGCTGAAGCAGAGGTTATGTTTCAACAGAGTTTACCGGTGGTTCTGGATGTCCAATTGTTCGGACCATCAACCGGGGTTACAGATATCGACGCCGTGAAATCACCAGTTTCTTCGCCGAATCTCGGTATCCGTCGCCCGGCGGCGTCGGTCCCAGCCGACTTATCGACTTCTCTTTCGGTAAGCGTTTCCGATAAAAGGTTGTATTTTTTTTGAGGAATCGAAGAGGTTTGGCTCTGATAGAATTCCAATAATTTGAGAAATGATCTAATTGCTTAGATTTAGGGTTCGTAGATTCATCAACTAGGATGTATTGATATTTTTGAGGAATCTAGTTCTCAGGATGTCTGAATTGGTATCAGAGATGTGAATAGTTTAAATAAAGCGAGGGACTTTGGGACTCAAAAGAGTCTTACATGCCTTTTGAGGAGTGGTTCCAATCAATTTAATGATATATAGTCTATTGCCCCCTTCAAATAACTCAATTGACTGGTAGATTAAAAATTTGCTTTACAGGGTTTAAAATCTGGTGATCTAGATACGGAAGAGGATGATGATGATGATTGCACTTCTAGTTTCTCGGTTTATGCTCCGGTTATCCGCTCTGGAAGCTATGCTGATATTGGACCTAGGAGATTCATGGAAGACGAGCACATTTGCATAGACGATCTATCTTCTCGAGTTGGGTCGCTTTGTGAGTTGCCAAAGCCCAGTGCTTTCTATGCGGTATTGCCTTTTCGCCTCCTTGCGTCTAATGCTAACTTTTCTGGTGTCATCTGCTTGATTTGAAGATCTGTCAGTTTAGTTGTTTTTTGCATCTTGTATATAGGTTTTTGATGGCCATGGAGGACCGGAAGCAGCCGCGTATGTAAGAAAAAACGCCATTAGACTATTCTTCGAAGACGATAAGTTTCCACAAACGTCGGAAGTGAACAGTGTTTATGTCGAGGAAGTCAAGACTTCTTTGAAGAAGGCGTTTCTTCAGGCTGATCTTGCTTTAGCAGAGGACCGTAGCATCGGCTCTTCTTCTGGTACCACAGCTCTTGCTGCCCTTATTTTTGGAAGGTACGTTGTGCTCTAAAAAAACAAAGCCTTCAAATGTCGTGTGCCGTAGGCCAAACCTGTGTTTGGAGAAACCAAATTTCCTTTTTCCTTCTGTTTTTCGAATTGGTTGTTTCATTGCGGTTTCCTTCAAACCTGTGTTTATGTGCAGACATTTAATGGTGGCAAATGCCGGCGATTGCAGAGCCGTTCTCTGTAGGAACGGTAACGCCATAGACATGTCTCAAGACCACAGACCAATCTACTTACCGGAAAGAACAAGAGTGGAAGAGTGTGGCGGCTTCGTAGACGACGGTTACTTAAACGGCATTTTATCAGTCACCCGAGCTCTCGGCGATTGGGACATGAAACTACCTCGAGGATCACAATCTCCACTCATAGCAGAGCCAGAGATCAAACAGATAAATCTAACAGAAGAAGATGAGTTTCTGATCATCGGATGCGACGGGATTTGGGATGTTTTGACAAGTCAAGAAGCCGTTAGTATTGTCCGACGTGGTTTACGCCGTCATGATGATCCGATGAGATGTGCTAGAGAGCTTGCGATGGAGGCTTTAAGGCTAAACACGTTTGATAACCTGACGGTTGTTGTTGTTTGTTTCTTGTCGGTTGATGACGTGGCTCCTCCGGTGGAGAAGCAGCGGTGTTGTAGTTTGACGGCAGAGGCTTTTCATAGCTTGAGGAGCTTATTGGAAGGCTGAATGAAACGGTGTGTTTTATGGCAAAGAAAGAAAGAAAGAAAGGAGAAAAGAAGATATGACGACGATGATGATAACGTTCCCTTTTGTTTCTTGGCTGGTTTTGGTAAATCTGACTGATTACAGATTTGAAGCAGCTGAGATTTTTTTTTTTTTTTTTTTTTTTTTTTTTTGGGTATACTTGTTGTATGTATCTAACGATAATTGTGTACGTGCTCGCATTTTTGTGTAAGCGGTTATTTATATAATTCGTGTACAGGTTGTTTTAGTTTATCTACATCGATACGAGTTTATGAAGACAAATCGAATTTGGATGGTTGAGTTATTCAAGTTGGATTCTTATTCTCCGCTAATTACATTTTCTTTCAAAACAAAGTACAATTACAATTATGATACTATAGAGTCCAAAGTCGGTTTTACGTCTATAAGCGTCCACGAACATGTGAATATTCTTTGAGATGTTAAAGTTACGGGGGAAAGTATTACTAGTTTTATTTATTTAAATAGAATTAGTGCCAAAACTTGCTACCATTTGGATGGCTGAGTTTGCTATTCACTGGGAAGGCCGTGAAAAGTAGAGCTAAATGGTTCGGTGCTAGTTTGATTCTAACCATTTTCCTTTTTTCGTTTTTAAATTTTATTTCAGCTATGCGAGTGACACCATTAACTAGTAAAACCCATTGGAAACCAATCGGGCTAGTAACCTTTTCATTCCTAATAACAAAGCAAATTTCCAAAATCCGCTAGATTCCTCTTCCAAGTTCTTTAGAATATTTAATATTATTATGTGTGTTTATATTGCTTAAATAGACGATTGCATTGCATCTTCTTAATTTTATGGCAAAGAAAGAAAGAAATAAGAAAATAAGATATGATGATGATGATGATAATCCCTTTTGTTTCTTGGCTGATTTTGGTAATCTGGTTACAGAGACAGATTTGAAGAAGCTGAGATTTTTTTTGTGGTCTTTGTGTATTTGTTGCATGTATGTAATGTTAATTGATTACGTGCACGCATATTATTTATTTCTGTATATATCAGTTGTATAGTTTTATTCTCTACATCGATTTAAGTTGGATTGTTGGTGTTTCAAAGTGGGGTTCTTCTTATTCAATTCTCCGGTAATTGTTCTCTCTCTTTTTTCAAACAAAATACAATTAGAATTAAGAGATAAACTTCAAAGTCGGTTACGTCTATAAGCCTCCACGAACATGTGAATATTATTTGAAAATGCTAGAGTTAGGAAAGTAATACTAGTTAATTTATTTATAAATTGAAATAGTGCCAAAACTTGCTACCATTTGGAATTTTGGATGGCTGCGTTTGTCGGTCAGTCAGTGAGGAGGACGTGAAAAGTGGAGCTAAATGGATTCGGTGCCAGGTTCGAATAACAGTCTAACCATTTTTCCTCTTTTTAGTTTTAAAAATCTTTTTTTTTTAGAACAATAACTTTTTTATAAAAAAATTTGACCCATGATCCATTAAACCCTCACCCATTAGGATTAATATTTTTTTAATTGTGTGGTTCACAATGATCCGTGCGTTAGATTCCTCTCTAATTTCTTTTAGGAATATAAAAAATATTTTGTATTGCTTAAATAGATGATTAAAAAACAAAATTCAAAATTCATGTTTTCAACTTTTCAATTAAAATTTGGTGCAAATAGTTTCTTTCAGAAAAATAAATAACATAAAGAATAGTCAATAATGCAAGCTAGGGATTCGAGTTAATAAATAATCGCCTCGACACAAGTTATCTAGGGGTAACAAAACTGAAATCCATCAACAATGTCGGGAAGTAGGCAAGTGCTTCGTCTCTCAAATGTTTTATACACATGTGTTTTTGTTTTTACACAAACTTTTGCTGAATTAATGTATTTACGTGAAATGTACATATCTACTTGTCAATATAACCAGCAGTAGATTGGATGGGAAGATCGTAATTATAACAGGTGGAGCCAGTGGGATTGGAGCCGAAGCCGCTAGGCTGTTCACGGAGCACGGAGCTAAGGTGGTCATCGTTGACTTACAAGAAGAGCTTGGTCAAAACGTCGCCGTATCTATCGGGAAAGACAAAGCAAGTTTTTACCGTTGCGATGTTACAAACGAGACGGAAGTGGAGAACGCCGTTAAGTTCACCGTCGAAAAATACGGAAAGCTTGACGTTCTGTTAAGTAACGCCGGCGTCATGGAACAGCCGGGAAGCATCCTCGACATGGATCTCAAACAGATTGACCGTACAATGGCGGTCAACGTCCGCGGTGCGGCTACGTTTATCAAACACGCGGCGCGCGCGATGGTGGAGAAGGGCACGCGTGGGTCCATCGTCTGCATGACGAGTGTTGCGGCGGAGATCGGTGGCTCGGGAGCTCACGCATACACGGCGTCGAAGCACGGGCTTCTCGGGCTGGTTAGATCGGCTTGCGGTGATTTGGGAAAGTATGGGATTAGAGTAAACGGCGTCGCACCGTACGCGGTGGCTACGAGGATGAATAGCTCCGATGAGGAAACGGCAAGGACGGTGGAGGAATATTGCGCAGCCACAGGGATTCTCAAAGGTGTGGTGCTTAAGGCCTGCCACGTGACACAGGCGGCTTTGTTTCTGGCGTCGGATGATTCGGCTTACGTTAGTGGTCATAACCTCGTCGTTGATGGTGGTTATAGTGTCGTTAAGCACGTGGCTTTA
>JAHZTW010000001.1:262281332-262529742 GCA_020283515.1 Alliaria petiolata
TAAGCGAGATCATTCTTCAACTCCTTCTTTCTGGTAGACGTATGTGAGACCGCACTTACCACAGTAGTGACGATCGAAATGGCTAGCCATGAACGTCCCAGCACCACAGGTAGCGTTAGGGCACTCCTTCCTCAGACGCTGGACCTTGCCCGAGCCATCGACCTTGTAGAACTGGAGAACGGCAAGCTTGACCTTCTTGTGCTTGTGCTTGATCTTCTTAGGCTTCGTGTAGGTCTTCTTCTTCCTCTTCTTGGCGCCACCACGGAGACGGAGGACGAGGTGAAGCGTAGATTCCTTCTGGATGTTGTAGTCGGCGAGGGTGCGTCCGTCCTCGAGCTGCTTTCCGGCGAAAATCAATCGCTGCTGGTCCGGAGGGATTCCTTCCTTGTCCTGGATCTTGGCCTTGACATTGTCGATGGTGTCGGAGGACTCCACCTCAAGGGTGATTGTTTTCCCCGTTAGGGTTTTCACGAAGATCTGCATCTTTGCTTTGGGTTAGCGAACGGCGAAAGTAAAAAACTTCTGTGCTTCTATATGCTGAGATAGAGGCTAGGGTTTTGGACTTCCTTCTTTAAATTACGTAATTACCCCTAAGAAAAACAAATGGGCTTTACGTTGAGCAGACTAGGCGTGGGCCTGTAATTAGAAAACGAAAAGGTATCATAAAAATAAATGGAGATGAGGGGGATTGAACCCCGTGCCTCTCGCATGCAAAGCGAGTGCTCTACCATTTGAGCTACATCCCCATTTTGTTAGAAACTTCTGATTCAAACTAATTATTATATGGTTTCCGTTTTCGTCTCCCCCAAGATGTTGTAGTTGAACTCTAATATTCTTTATATTTCTTATTGGAGTAAATTAAAAAAGAAGAAGTGGCGTGTTCCACATGCGTCACTCGGCTCCGGTTTATCTTTGAGACAGAACGTGGCTTCGTCTTCGTTACAAAGGTTACGGGTTTCGTCCTCTTGCTTATAATTCCAAAAGCGTACCTCCGTTCTAAATCGTAGTAACAATTGCTTAAGACATTCAATATCGTTGTAACGCGTACTTGTTGCTGTAAATTGCTAAGATACGTATCGCCGCAATTGCTTCTGTTGCAATACCACCATTTCGCCGCAAATGACTAATACATTTGAGAGAAATTCATGTAAAGCCGTTTCCCTTACTCTTTCCTCAATTGTGACTCTCTGAAAAATTCGATACCAAGTTTGAGAATGAAAAAAAGACTTATCATTAATGTGTGTAAAAAAGAAGAATAAGAAAAAACCTAACCAGTCCGTGCGTGAACATGGAGATATCATGGGATGTTACAGGACAATCATCTCTTGTTACCTACAATTCAAAAAAAATACATTTATTTAGGCTGCCGAATATATGCAATTTCTATTTACCTAAACGTTCACTAAATAATTAAAACAATAATTTATTTTTTTGCAAATACTAAATGCAAATTGAGTTTCTCCTGCCATTTGCGTGTTTAGCGTTTATGTTTACATGTGGTTTCATTTGGAAAAGAGATCGTATTGTTTACATGGAAAAGCAAAAGAAAATGCACAAACGAAATAATTGTGGCCGAATGAAAAAAGCAAACCTGAACATCAGTCTCAATAAAGTCAGTGTGGGAAATAAACAGCACCTATTTGATATTACGTGATGAAAACTTGGTAGAAGATACCGAGAATGACATAGTTCCAAGAGCCATGGTTAGTTAATTAGTCTCTTGTAGAACAAAAGCAGTGATGGTGAATCCAAGTTTAATTTTTATTTTTTCTTGCTTCTAAAAGAACTTTTCCGGTGAATTATATTCCCTCAGGTTTTTGATATAATTTGTTATTGATTGATGAGATCTCCACAGAGAATGATGCATAAAAAGATTTTGTTAGAGATGTGTTTAGGAACTAGTAGGAATGGTAAAAGGAAGTGCAGGAAGTGGTAGAATAGGAAGGAAGATTGTGTACAGATGTTTGAACATTGGGCCTGGTAGTGGGCCCATTATCATTTTAAAACCAAATAAAAATATTATGGAGATGCGGGGTATCGAACCCCGTGCCTCTCGCATGCAAAGCGAGCGCTCTACCATTTGAGCTACATCCCCATTTTGTTAAAACCTTCTGACTCAAACTAATTATTATTGTACGTTTTCCGTTTCCGTCTCTCAAAGACTACTTTTGCGATTCTCCTTCGTCTGGCCTTTTAGTTTTTCCTCATACACATTTTCTCTCGCTTGTAATCTCTGGGTTTTGTTTGTGTTGTTGCGTCTCAGGAGTCGGAAACACAGTAAAAAACATGGATGATAGTTGCGCCGTCTGCGCAGAGAATCTCGGATGGGTTGCTTACGGATCTTGTGGTCACCGAGAGGTTTGCTCTACATGCGTCGTTCGTCTCCGGTTCATATTCGGCGANAAATATTTTTATTTCCAAAATAATTATATACAAACTTTTCATATTTATTTAGTTTCTACTACTATATTTTATGATCTTAACTAAATATATTTTACATTAAATTTGTTTTTTTTTGTATTGCAACTTGCAAGTTCATTAATCTCTTCGAAAAACTAATATAATGGTGATGCATAGAAGACATTAAATTAACAAGTTCATTAATATATTTTTCATTACGTGTATAAATATTCATGGTCGTGTGTATTCGTATAACAAATGTTTTATTCGTATTAAAGTCTTAGATTCGGTCATAGGCTACGATTCATAGCGTAGCTAGTAAAATTTGGTACAAACCGGTCCATGGAGCTGGACCAGCGAATCTGGAATAATGTTAGTCCAAATATGGATATTTTAGGTAACTATTTGTTGACGACTAAAAAATTGTATATTAATTAATGTCTCGTGGAAAAAGATGAAACACACATATATGCGAGTCTTACGGTACATGGAAACATATATATCTCTAGTAAATATATCCCCTATATATGTATATATGACACATACATGAATTGATATATACTAGAACATGCCTCCATGTATAGTTTTCTGTGAAGATCATTCTCTCTTTACTGTAACTTCGCAGCTTTTACTTTTCTGAGACTAGTTCCTTCGCTTGACTGATCTTACTGACTCATTGATAGTGTGAGGGTGTAGTGTTTGTGGCACTTGGACTTAAGACTTCGATTGGAATGATTTAATAAACTATATTCTGCTAACTTTATTCTGCTCACTCATATGTTTACAATAAATAGCTGCAAGATATGATATAAATTTACTATAAGTAATTAATTATGATGATTACTTGACTATTTATAAAAAGATGATTTTTGTAGAGTAGTATTGACATCATGATTCAAATATTCAAATATGTGAATATCTAGCCTGTGACCCATCTATAGTACATGTGATGAATATTTAGTTGTCCTATCAAGTTTTCTAACCAAAATGAAGATTCCATACTAGTGTGCCCTTCTCTTTACCAAATATCTTATTTATTATTTTTCTCATCATAAATTTTGGCCAACCCAAAAAAAAAAAAAAAAAAAACGAGGGTCCCTTGATCCGGTAGCTTTTTGATATGGCTAAGTAAAATTGTCGACGATTTCCTTAACAACGTTATGCAACTCCTACGCACACACTTATCATTACCATTGACAATCTCCCTCTAATACTCCTATAATTGTTTTTATATAATGATTTAGCTAACAATTACTAACAAATGGAGTATAGTTAGTTACACAACCATTCTTGTGTTCACATACTAATTAGATGGATTCTTCGGTTTACTCAACTTAAGTCTATATATCTCTGTTTGTTGATAAAGTCCATTAAACTCAGTAAAAATGTAATTTGTTTTATTTCCAAAATATAGCTTTCAAGCCAATTCACATGTTTAAAACTTTATAAAGTTCGCGAGTCCTATTATTTTGCCAGACTAAAATTTTGTTGACTAAAAACCTGTTTTATTGATTGCGGATAAGATAATAAGACCCGGATTTTCTGAATTTAAGAAATAGTGCGTCTCAAATTTAGGACGTAAATGAATAAACAGTTAGTACATCGTAGATTTTGTTTTCCTTACCTTAGATAGATACATATATTATCTCTGTCTGTTTACTGGTAAAAGAAGTTTTCTTTTGTTCACTTGTCCCTATCGTTGCCCACAATCAAGACGGGCCTTAGGTATTCACCACTTTTCAATTTCCAACATNTTCACAATATCCATATAACTTATATAAACCCTCCCAACCATGTCAAATGATATTGCAATTTGTTTGAAAAGTAATATTTGTGATGGCGAAATCAACTTTTGTTCTTGTCTCGTCTTGGCTTGTGTCATTGAAGCAACTGAGAAGAAGAACCTTGAGACTGAGACGAGGGGGTTGGTGTGGTCTAGAAAATTGACTATAGGACAGGCTGATCCACAGAAGCCAGTCATGGTCGGCCTGAAACTGTGGTCACCATCACAACGTGTCTACTTCGGAATGTTGCCAAAAAACGTTCCAATCCCGCCATCGGGACCTAGCAGAAAAGAATCTCCTGATCATCCTCCACCGCCTCCCAGATCCGCGTGATGATCTCAATGACTATAATAAAAACATACCAACATAATAGCTCGTGATCTTATATTTGGAATAAATCATATGATGTATGCCTTCCATGATTCATATGAATTAGTTGTTAATTTTCATATTTCTATCATCATATCACATCCATCGTTATTTAATCGATTTCATATTATGTTTATCATGCCTTACAAATCATCATTAGCAATTGCAAAAGATTTGAGTCACGGACTACTTTGCGAAAAGCTTGTTAGTATTGAGCACATTGGCATCAAAATACTCTTTATACGGATGATTCTCTGGAACCAACCTTCGAAACTGCTCGAATTGCTTCTCTGCTTCGTCTCTCTTCTTCAACAACGTATAAATCAGACCTTGGCATAGATACGGCCTAAAATCTCTAGGCTCATCTTTCACCAGTTCCTGATAAACCCTAAGTGCTTCGATTGGATTCCCTTCTATTACCCTGATCTGTGCAATCAACAGCATGAAATCGCGAAAACCTTTCTTCTTATCTTCCTTCTTGCATTTCTCCATCGCTTCGCTGATTCTACTCTCGAGCTCTGATAGCTTTGATTCCGAATCTGAGTAAGCCATTACCAATCCGTGGTAAGCTTCGATGCGAAACGGATCTTTGGTCAGAATCTCCTCGAATCCTTTCGTCGCCGAGTCGAAATCGCCGCCGTAGGTTTGGACCTGGGCCTTTAGGATTTGCCATTCTTGTTCTTCCGGATCGATTTCGATCAGACGGTTTAGAATCTCCAGCGCCTGCTCCAGATTCTTCGTCTGGAGTTTGATTTTCATCAGTGATTGAAGAGCTTCGACGTCGTTCGGATGGCTAGCGAGATGCTTCTCGAGCGCTGCTTCTTCCTCTTGTCGCAACGCATTTTGGTCCGTTTCGCCGGATTCATCGGCGGCGAGATCCGCCGCCGTGGATGACGAGGGATGAGGAGGCGCGATTGGAGCTGCGGTGGCGGGTTTGGCGGCGAGGTGTATGGAAGCAGAGAACAAAGCGGCGGCTGTGGTGAGAGTTACACAGGTTGTTTTGAGCAAAGAGTGTTTAGGGATCGATGGTGAAGACGAAGACGAAGCTCTGATGGCGCGAGACGGAGGAGGCTTCTGTAGGATTTGGAGTGAGTTAGGTTTAGGTTGAAATCTACTGTGACCGTTGAGCTGGAGGTGGATTGTTTGGTCACAGTAGTGAAACTTGGCCAGAGACGCCATAGTTGGATAAAAACCCTAACGACGGCGATGAGATTTAAGATAGAAGCGGAAGAGGAAGAGGAAGATACCACCAAACCAAAAATGCTGTTAAGAGTATTAAACAGCGTCGTCTTAGTTTGGGCTTCTCTGACTAAATCATTTGGAGATTTGTATGCTTAATGGGCTTCATAGAATTAATTGGCAAAAAACAGATTATAATTTGGTAGCCGGTGTAAAATAGAAGTAGACAAAGAAACCAAACAAAGTTAAATTAGTGACAATGACACCCATCTTTAACCACAAGTCTTCGAATATTTGGTATTCTCTCTGTTTCACAAAGAGTGTCGTTTTAATTAAAATTTTGTTTCACAAAGAGTGTCGTTTTAAGTTTTAATTCTTGTTTTATAAAGAGTGTCGTTTTATATTTTCGATGCAAAATTTTAAAGAAAAATCCAGTTTTAACCCTATTGTTTAATGTATTAATTAGAAAGAAAAAGCTGTTTAATGAATTTATAAGGGATAGAAGAGACTTTTTATCAAATTTCTTAATTTGTGTGAAAAATGTCAAAATAACACTTTTTGTGAAACAGAGGGAATATGTGTTATTGTTTGTCTTTGAACAAAAGGTGTTACCTTATATTCTTATTATATCTCAGATTGTAAGAACCTCCAACTACTTTTCCTAGCTGAACAAAAGATGAGATTTTCTACAATATATAAACCCTAAACCCAGACCAAAAAGATCTCACAGTTTTCAAACTAGTTACCAATGGCAAAACTCACTTTAGCTCTCGTGGTATTGTTTAGTCTCCTCTTCGTTAGTGAACTTGATGCAAAAATGACTAACCTTCCACGCAAAGCCAAGAGTCTGCACCGGTTTGGACCTTCTCCAGGAAGTTCGGATAACCCACCTGGAGCTCCTCCAGCAGGAACCACCAAGGATCTGCACCGGTCTGGACCTTCTCCAGGAAGTTCAGATAACCCACCAGGAGCTCCTCCAGCAGGAACCTTCAAGTATTTGCACCGGTCTGGACCTTCTCCAGGGAGTTCGGATGATCCACAGAAACCAGTCATGGTCGGCCTGAAACCGTGGTCACCATCACAACGTGTCTACTTCGGAATGTTACCAAAAAACGTTCCAATCCCGCCATCGGGACCTAGCAGAAAATAATCTCCTGATCATCCTCCACCGCCTCCCAGATCCGTGTGATGATCTCAATGGATTCGATCTGTAATAGTCGCCGGTAATTAAACAAAAAACTAGCCGTCGAGCTATTTTATATGACCAGTCAGTTCTTCGTAACCTTAATTTTAAATGTTCGATCTATGTTTGAAACTTTTGATTAACCAAGTGATTTCGATAAAGATCCGCTAAGAAAACTTTAATCACAGACAAAACGTGTAATCTTCAAATTCAGTTATTACTTGAGGATAGTGAAAGTCCACATATATACCGGAAGTCCAAGCATATTTCGAGAAATAAACCTTACAAAGTTACATGTTCTTCCTCAAATATACTCTGAAACCAATCTGTGAAACTGCTCGATTTTCTTGTGTGATTCAGTCTTATCTCTTTATCAATGTATACATAAGATATTAGACATAGAAATGGCCGAAAATCTCTAATCATCACCCTGATATTAGACAAGATATTTCGACCCTAATTTGTGTAATCAACACCGTTAAATCGCAAAATTGTGTAATCAATAGCTGGTCCTAACAGTGGCGGATCTAGGAGAATTTTTAACCGGGGACATTATCATGGGATTTAAGTTAATCGGGAGACATTGTCATAGAACTACTTGAAGAAACAAAAAATTTAGCCGGGGGCACGTGACCCCGTCGGTCGTAACGTAGCTCCGCCCCTGGATCCTGTATCTCTGGTAATTTGAGGCTACGAATCGCAGCAAACCGTGACAAGCTTCGACACGAAGCGGAACGTCTGGTCAGAGACACCAGAGTTGCTAAACTCGGAGACACCCCCAAGGCCCTAACGACAACGACGAAGAAGGGATAGAAAAACATAATTACATTCTTCCATTTTTGGGCCTTTGCTTACTATTAGAGCTCTTACACATTTAATGGGGTTTCTAATAATAATGGGCTATCCTATATTAACGGGATTATAATTTTATAAGGGTCATGAAGCGAAAGATTATGTCTACATGGTGCTATTTTTCATTGAAATTTTGAATAATTTGGTTACGGTGTGTATAAAATGAAATTTCGTAGTTCAAGAAAGAAACTATCAATACAAAGAAAACAAAATCTCATTGTTTTTGTTCAATGCATGCTTTGTTTAGTGTTGTATTAACCAATTAGTTTCAATTCTAATAAACCTAATTGTCGTGACGATTAAAAGTTATTCCTCTTTATGTTACCGCTAATATATAATATCAGCGATTCAGCATTACTCGAATACAAAACAAAAGTTATAATTGAATAAACAAAGAAAACAAAATCCCAATCATTTGTTGATTTGTTCATTGAAACTCTTCTTCGTCGTATACTCGTGAACTTGTGGTTACAAAAAAATTGATTCCTCCACATTAAGGAATACCCACCGATTGACCAAGATGAGAGATGTTAACGTTAGAAGAAGTATATGCGAAGGTTACGCAAATAAACTGGACCGTCGGAAACTCTTTTTTTTATTAATAAATAAAAATTAAAACGATTGAAACTGCATGCCAAAGAGCTTGGAATTACATGGCATTATTACGTTTTCATTGGTACTTCCAAAGTACGTTGTCGTTTTAAGCATTTCGTTTTCTTGTTTGCTCTTTTCTTCATTTGTGTTGTCACCTTGTTTTTCAATTTAAAAAAAAATATATATATACATATATTATAAATTCGTTTTGCAGCGTTGGAAATAAAAGAAGGTACCAAATTCAAATCTATTTTGAAGAAACAAGATTGATTGACTTTCACGTTTAAGTACTTGTTTGTCCTTTTAAATTTGGCAAGCGGTGTAAAGGAAAACTAATTTGGCAGTCCTTTATTACATTTAAATTGAGTTTTGTATTTCTAAGTAATAAGAAGATTCAAAAAAACAAAAAAGTAATAAGAAGAAGGGTCCGAGCTGGTAGTAAAAACTGACGGTATATTTTGGTTGTTTTCTTTTGTTTGTAGAGAATTTTGCTGTAAAAATTGTGAATATTATTTTATATATTTTTAAAAGTATGATTGATAATAAAAATTGTATAAGTGACTCTTACTTTTAAATATTGTATTTTTTATCAAATATATTTTTTTATAGAATAGAAATTATACATTTTTCTTTTGTCACTAGTATAAATATGCAGAACAATTAAATTCTATTTTTTATTAAACTTTTCTACTTCCATACAAAACAAATAAATTTTTTAAAAACTAATTAATTATGAAGTAAAATAAATATGAAAAAACAAGCGAAAAAGATAACTATCAACTAACAAAAAAATATTTGTGATAAACTAATACTAGTTTTAGATATAGCTTTCAATCTATGTTAGGGAAGAAAACAAAAATAATTCATTTATATGAAGGGAGAAAAAACTTTTAAGTTGTAAAAAGAATGAAAATATAACTGTTGAAAACAAAATTATAAAATGAGATTCTCGTGACTTTATAAATTAATAGTGTAAAAAATATGATTATAATAATAACAATTGTGAGGACGGTAAAACCTATAAAAGTCTTTACAATTCAAACATCAATGAGATCAGAAATCATTGAAAAACAGAGGGAGTAGGGAAAAAATCTAAAACATAATTTTTTTTTGAGAAAAGTGAAAAATGTATCTAACCGATTTAAACGCTAGATTGACCATCTCAAGTACTACTTCCTCCGTTTTAATTTAAGTGTCGTTTTAGACTTTTTTTGTTACAAATAATTGTCGTTCTTAGATTTCAATGCAGATTTATGATAAATTTTCTAATTTTATCCCTACTTTTTTAGCTTATTAATTATTCCTATCAAACAAAATGGTGTTTAATAAAGGGTAAAACAGAAAAATTTAATGTTCTGTGTGAAATATCTTAAAACGACACTTAATAAAAAACAGAGAGAGTAGTTAGTTAATTGTAATTTTAAAGTCACACTATGCCGTTCATATGAAGACATGCAAAAAAAATTAAAAAAGCCTTGAAAATGTGATTGTTGAAAACAAATAAAAAGAGATTCTCGTGACTTTAGAAATTAATACAGCGTGAAAAGTATGATTGGAATCATAAAAACTGTGAGGGCGGTAAAACCTATAAAAGTTCTCGCGATTTAAACACATCATATCCGAAATTATTATTAAAAAATTATAAAAAAAAGGTGTAAAAAGCCTTGTATCAAACCGATTTAAACGCTAGATTGGCCATATCAAGTTACTTAATTGTGTACGTTGCCCTCATTATTTGCATGACGTTGGGTGTCTAACTAATAAAGGAAAACCATATCTAAGAACAAAATTAAGAATGGTCCAGTCGGGGTCGGTCCAAACAATAAACCGAAAAAGCGGAAACTGAATTTGAAAAACAATAAATAAAGATGAGAGTACTCTTCACCAAACAGACCAAAAATTAGCTTCAACACTGACCAAAACAAAACAAAAATCAAATTATAGGAAAGAAAAAAGCCACCAGAGTTAAAACAGTCATCACCAAATCCTAACACGCAATCCTATGTAATGACGAACATTCCCACGTGCCTCCACGTGCCTTCAAAGTTCTCCACCATTCCATGTCTGTCCAGCACTTTTCTTCCCAGCATTGGTTTTCTTATTAAACACGACTCAAACTAATGAATGTCAAGGTCTATGAAATTAATTAAAGAAAATCTCAAAGATGGTGTTAATGGTCATATAGTCAAATGACTATTAACTGTGGATGAGTAATAAATCACATGAATATGAAGTGTTTAAGATTCCATGTGCTAGGGATAGAACCAAGCCCGAAATTAATTATGTTTTGATTTTGATAACTATATGTAGATTTGGATTAATCGGATGTCAAATTCAATTGTTTCAAACGCAATGTTTGAGCCGTTTGACTAGTCAATAAATAAAAGTTATCCACAAATAATAAAATTAAATGGAGATGAAATTTTCGTATACATATATATTATTATTT
Source organism: Alliaria petiolata (assembly GCA_020283515.1). NCBI lineage: Eukaryota > Viridiplantae > Streptophyta > Magnoliopsida > Brassicales > Brassicaceae > Alliaria > Alliaria petiolata. The sequence goes on from JAHZTW010000001.1 coordinate 262,292,143, forward strand.
TTAGCATTTTTTTTAAAAAAATCAACTTTATAACAAAACCAATATTCATTAAATCGTAAATAAAATTATAACCGTAAAGACATTTATATTCGATTCGAATAATCAAAATTGTACCTTACAATTGCCACGGTCTATTTGGAAATATGCAAACAAATCACATCGTAAAGAAAAAAGGGTGCAAAAACCCTTTTAAAGTAAGAAGAAAAAAGAGATTTCCCCAATGGTGAAATTATTCATTCCCTGCTGAAAATTATATTACATATTTTTATATGTTTACAACAAAGGATCGGTTCATTCATACATACATATACGTATGTAAGTAAGTAGGTGTCGTGATCTTAGATTGTAGTTCGTGAAAGCAAATCTCGGATTCTTCGAGCTGTCTCTTTCTCGGTCGGTATTTCTTCTCTTCTTCTCTCGTACGCCTCGAAGAACTCTTTGTTCTCTTTCTCTAGCTCCTTCCACACTGAAAAATTAACCAACGATCCACTCCTTATCTTATATATACGACATATATGTATATATATACCATTCCATGTGTATTTGTGTATATGTGTACCTGTGGAAGTGATGACAGGCTTGATATTAGCATGCTTGAACAGAGCATCCATACACTCTTCTTTGCCCATGTTGAATACTATACATTCTTCTATCAAATGATGCACCTGCATCCATAAATACGCATTTATATAGTATGATGACGATCGTATATTTATCATATGATCGATCAGCATCAAATAAGAGAAAAAATAATCAAGATCAGAGATTGATTTGACAAGAAGGAAAAACAAGTTTGATTATATCGGTACCAAATGGATGTAAGATGCTTGTGAGCTATTATTATCACCCATGATATGATAACTGATTCAAAGAGTAGTTTGTTATATGTAGAGAAAGTAGAGAGATGATGAAGAAATGGAGAAGAGAGGCAGGTGAAAATAGGGATATATATAACACTACAAGAACCAAAAAAGAAGAAGATGGACATTAAAATATTTATAAGACAAAAAATATCTAGAAGAAGAAAAAATAAATGATATATATATTAATATATATAGTCACGGAATCGCCTAAAATGGACAGGGTTTGTTTATTTGTGTAACTGATTACATAATATTCAATAATCAAATAAAGTTATGATTGTTACTCTTTTTTTTTTTGTTAAGATTGACATGATTGTGTATTCATGGAATCGCCTAATTGTGTTTTTTTTTTTAACGTATGAATTATATTAACTTGAAGCATAATTACACTGATCGTAATGTAAAGCACTTGTGAGAATAATTGGAACATAGAAATGAAAAGAATAATCAATATCATTCTCTATTGGAGATTGTGTGTATACCGTGAGAACTGATAATAAAAAAAAGAGTAGAAAAATTAAAATATAAACCGAAAGAGCATATTTAAAAATAATTCAGTAAATCAATAGACATATTTATAAATATTTTAATTATTAAAATATGTTATCCTTAATCTAAACGGCGTGCTGGTTTCTGCTAGTATCAGCTGCTGACTTGTAACATTGGTCTGGTGGTGGGGCCCTGTTATCCCACGTGGGCTTTTGCTTATGATTGGCTGGAAGAGATTACAAGAGATTCTACGAAGCGGGAATGCACAACTCGTAAGCTTACGTGGCGATGGGTTCGTTTTCCACGTGAAGTAGGACCACCTTTAAAGTTAAGAAAATAAAAACTATAGTAAAACATGACCCGTTTAGCATCTTTTAAATAGTATTGCTGTTATTAACTTTTTAATATTTAATCATTTTTCTTGTATTTTGCCCTGTTGTAATGCCACCTAATTCCAAACTACTCATAGACTCAGTGACTGTCGATAATTTTACACGTTTTTTGTTCTTACCAATAATCGACATTTTCTTTTTTTTTTACAACTGCTTTTAGACCGTAATATATAATTTTTTTGGGGGGTAAAATAACCGTAATAGCTTTAAATACGAAACAAATATTAAAATGTAGCATGAATGATTCTACCATTATTTTGAGAACATGTTTTTGATCGCTATGAAATACTTAATTGATTTTTGAATTTTTATTTTTAAAACAATTTCTATTGTTTTTATTTAGCTTTTGATTTTCAAATCGCTTCTTTTTTAAAAAAAAAAACGCATTTGATTTTCAACTTTCACTGGAAAAATAGTTATATAGAAAGATATTTTTTATAAATAAAAAAACAGGGGCAGTTTACACGTTAACATCATCTCTAAAGCAAACAATCCGCTATTTTTTAATTACCAAGATCAATGAAACTCAAACTAAAACTTGGATTCATGTTATTTTTGCTTTGCATTCCAAATAACCCATCGATACAATACGATCAATAACCAACGGTTACAAATGAACTATTAATCATCCAAAAATTTGTTCGATTGCATTTAGTAATCCAAAATGCAATCCCATGAAAAACGTGTGGAAAACAAAATACTTGCATACGTACATTCTCAACTACTATGAAAAAGTATGTCGCAGAGACAAATTTATTATTTCCACAACCCATAATTTCCATTCCATCATTACACCACCACTCAAAGCAATAAAATCAAACCAGCCGATAGGTGTTCCACAGAAAATTGATGTACTTGGTAAAGTTGGGAATTAAAATGAGTTCGATGTACTTGGGAGTTTCCCCACATCTTGGGAAGGCTTTTGTTGGATTCTCGAACCTTTTGGGGGACCACCAAGTTTGGTAACGGTATTTGTCGAAGAATTCCTCCTTGGAAACTCAATAGCTGGTACAAAAGTTTCCATCATCAAAAGTTTATGTTTTTACTTACTTTAAAAAAAAATGGGGTTGCTATTAAAATGCTGAAAAGTAATAATACAAAGATATGACTTTTGGCTCATATAGTTTGAAGAGCTACTTAAGAAAGTGATAGACAACATACATTTAAGTAGAAGTCATAGAGAGAAAAGAGGTAGAAGAGATCAAACTCTTAACAATCTACCGAGATGTCTCATGGCTTCCTCGGCGATTTCAACGCCCACAAACTGTGGTCCACTTCATTTCTTGGATTTTTTTGGAAAGGTTTTACTTTTACTTACTTGTATAATGTATTTAACATTATATTTCTTAAACCCTTTAGCCACAAAAAAAAAACATTTATTTCTTACAAACTCAACTATCAACTGGTATCAGTTTCACCAAATACTTTGGATGTGAAAAAATATATTTGGTTTTAAAATAACTGTAGTAGATATCTTTCTATCTAATGCAATTTTATTTGGCAGTACCCATTTAATGTAATGTTAATGCATAATTACATTAGAAACCCTAATAAAAATTTATTGTAGAAACCGCTGAAGTTAAATAGTTTCGGAAAAAAACGAAAATCAAACCCAGAGAGAGTTTATATTAACGTTATGACTTATGACCACACCTTAGAATAAGAATTTGGTGATCATCGGAATTTGATTGGTAAACTTTTGTCATTTTTATAACAATTTTGATTCAAAAGGCTAAAGGATAGAAGAAGATACATAGTTGGTGGTAAAATGTAAATGATTAGTAGAAATCGAAAAAAAAAAAAAGAGTGGCTGAGAGAATTTTTAGTTATTGTTTGCAAACAGAATAATCGCCCCAAAAAACCCAAGTTCGACTCAAAAAGAAGTGAAGCATTTAACATTCCAAGTCTTTGCGTGTAGCGACTTTATCTACGGGCCCTAAACTATTTTCTCCTGTCCTCTTACATTTATTACAAGGCCCAATAAAGCACACATATAGAGCCCCATGAGTCCAGGGCAGCGGCTCAAGATCCAGCCGTTAATTATTATGAAAACGGTTATTCATCTGATGATTGAAACATAGACACGTAAGCGATGTCATGTTTCAGAATCCAATTACCATCATTCCACGAGATTGGTATATATTAGAAATCGAAACCCTTTGATCGTTCATGTAGTTTCATTGCCTAGAGGTCTCATCAATTCATCAATCGAAAATGGCGCCGAAGGCAGAGAAGAAACCGGCGGAGAAAGAACCGAAGGTGGAGAAGAAGATAACGAAGGAAGGCGGAGGGAGCGAGAAGAAGAAGAAGAAGGCGAAGAAGAGCACGGAGACGTACAAGATCTACATCTTCAAGGTGTTGAAGCAGGTTCATCCAGACATCGGCATCTCTGGGAAAGCGATGGGGATCATGAACAGTTTCATCAACGACATCTTCGAGAAACTCGCTCAGGAATCGTCGCGTCTCGCTAGGTACAACAAGAAACCGACCATCACCTCCCGTGAAATCCAAACCGCCGTTCGTCTCGTTTTGCCCGGCGAATTGGCTAAACACGCCGTCTCCGAGGGAACGAAAGCCGTCACCAAATTTACGAGCTCTTAAAGATCAGATTGATCGATTTGTCGGAGTCTGAAATTTTAGATCGATTATGCTTTTTTTTTTGGTCTTACTAAATCTTCTCATCTGATCCAACTCATGAATAATATCAGTTATTCGTTTCTTCTGATTTGGGAAACCTTTATAGGAAAATTTGCTGCAATCTCGTATGGTTGAAATAAGATCAAAACATATGAAACGTACCATTTCTTATTCCAAGCAGAACATTGTCTCAAATTCACAGCGACAATCAAGTTTTTCTGAACGTTACACATTGTTTACAACTGATGAACAAACTACAAAGGAAAGAGATGTTCTGTTCTGTCTGTACAGACCAACATACATAGAGAGAGAGAAGCATTAGAGAGATAATTACTTACTATGCCTTCTTAGGAGATTTGGTAGCCTTCGATGGTGACTTGGGCAGTTTTGCAGTTGAAGCTGCTTTCTCAAACTTCTTTGGGAGGAGGATTGGGTTTATGTTTGGTAAAACGCCACCGTGTGCGATTGTTACGCCTTTGAGTAGCGTCCCTAGCTCCTCGTCGTTCCTCACGGCTAACAGAACATGTCGTGGTATGATACGATTCTTTTTGTTATCTCTTGCAGCGTTACCAGCAAGCTCAAGAACCTGAATTTGAGAACATATATCCACAAGATGAGAGATCACATGCAAAAGATGGGTTCTTGATCACAACTGTTGAAAAGAGTTATCTGAAACATGCACATCAATCCAAGTTATTCAGATATTTGCAATATCACATGACGATTCTCAGAACCAGTGTGTTATATGATTCACAAGGTACCTCAATGTGGTTTACTTGAATATGATTTATTATAGCTATCTATGATTATCAATGGAGGAACCCGGAAATGAGGAATCATTTTCTATTCTATTTGTTTCCCGAGAAATTTTGGAAGAAAGGTAATCTACCCTATAAACCAGATGAAACTTTCTAAATTAGACACCTAGATGGTCAACGAGGCATTACTTAATAACAGAACAAAAAATTCACAAATTCCACAATAATTCGAGTCAAAATCGAAGGAATCTCGACAATTCCGATGATATAGATAAGCTGATCTGAAAATAAAAAAGGACCTCAGAAATTTGATACCTCAGCTGCAAGATACTCAAGCACGGCGGCGAGATAAACCGGAGCTCCGGTTCCAACACGCTTCGAATAGCGACCTTTCTTCAGATACCGGCCGATCCTACCGACCGGGAATTGTAAACCGGCTTTAACCGACCGGAAAACCGGCTTCTTCTTCGGACCTCCACCTCTTCTTCCAGCCGCTCCTTTTTTAACTTTGGTTCCAGAATCCATAGCTGCCTACACCGAGACGAGAGATTTGATCTGATCTGTCGGAATCTGCAACAGAGGAGATAACTTTGGCGTTAGATAGTTTACTTTTTTCACTTTTTTGCAAAGGAGGTTTAGTTGGTTTTTCGGTTGATGAATGTTAGCCTTCTGATCAAAGATGAAATCAACGGCAATGGATTGCTGATTTGGCAATCTTGGAAATGGTTTTTTTCTTCAATGTTTTCCTCAACATCAAATCTGGATTTCAGGTTTACAAAAATGATTAGTGCTATGTTTTTTTACGGTTTCTTTATTTTTTTTTAATTTTCATGCGAAAGTTGATTGTCAGTGCATTATATCGTCGACTCATCCAAGTTTTAAATTAAAAAGTTTGAAAGATAATTTTATTTTAGGGGGCAAAAGTTAAATGTTAAAGAATACTGTCTAAATGATTTCGGACCTCATCTTAATAGATTGATTGGTTGAAACGTAAATGTAACTAATTTTTATACAATATAGTGTGATTGGTTGAATTTTAATTTTTTAACAGTATTTAATGTAATTTAATCACATTTATTTTTTCAATCAAATTTTATATTCTATCCGTTTCACATTAAGTGTCTTTATATACTAAATTATACATCAATCAAAGTATACAAATATTTTTGAAATTTAATTTTGTGGAGTTTGATTTTGTAAGTTGTGGTCTTTTTATAAATAAAATATTAAAAGGATATTTTTTAGAATTTCACTATATTTTTTTGTCATAAAAAATTACATCTTTATATATTGATCAAGTTAAGCGTATTTCCTTTTAAAAACTAAATGATTATAATAAATAATTATTTGCAAAGTATTTTAAATATAAATATTAATTTAAGTACTTTACTAAATTTTAGTCATTTATTTTTATAAAAAATATGAAATTCTATAAATACTAGAAACTGTTGTTAGAAACAAAATATTTTAAGAGTTGAAGTACGTTCAGAAAACAATTTTGTATTTTTATTTTTGAATATTTTTTGAACATGTTAAGTTATGTTTACTATAACAATTTGTTTATTTATAGAAACAAAAAAAAATATGTCAATTCATATTATGAGTATGATAGATAATCGTGATTAATGAATCTGTTGTAAAAAAAGAAGATAATCCAAAGCGATACGAGTTTTTTGTTTTTATTAATAAGATGGTAAACGGTTATTAATAAAAACTAAAAAAGAAATCTATAAACAAAAACGATATAAAAAATTGAATGTAACATTTTTGATATGTTTTCTTTACTGATTTAATAGTAGAAAGTATACTATTTAATAGTTACTAATCATAATAATTATACTTAATACATTACGAAAAATGTTACATTTAACTTTTTTATAATGATTTACCTTTTATAATAAATTTTAATTATTTTATAACCGCTTATCAATACAAAAACCTTTCAGTTTACATTACCAATCGGATTTTATGTCTTCTTTAAATTCTACTTTAACAAACTTACTTCAATTTTGTAGCGAGCGTCTGTATTTGTGAAATCACCATTTCTGCGTCTCATTTAAATCAATCTTATCAACTAGAAAATTCAGACACAGAAAATTAAATACATGTTTGCATACGTGTCGTATGGCTATATGGGACTTATAACAACATTTACTTCCAATGAGACTGACATCTCCTCACATGGGGGAGAAATGTTTGTCTTCTAGACTGAAAAAAGAAATGAAAAAATAATTGTGGGTTCTTAATTTAATGTTCAAAAAGCTTATCGGAAGTTTTAAATAATTGTCAGACCTATTATACTACATGTTCTCATCAAATGCAATGAACTTTGTTTCCACTAAATGCAATGAACTTTGATGGTTATTGGAGAAGTTTACAATTAATTGAAATTACCTAATTCAACATTTCAGTATGTAAGAGACTATTCAGATACAATTCAGTATGTTTAGTAGTATAATTCTGTATCTCCCACTCCCACGCCACGTGGAATCGTGTATCCGATGGATGAATGCATTACAACTTGTAGACAAATTATACGGAGTACAATTTTATGGTCAATCTTAATTAGTTATAGATTTGCCTAACTCAAGATAAACTTTTAGGTAACTGGAATAAAACTATATATATGCACCATTTTTTTTTGACTTGTTATAATTGTACAATTCATATATAACTTTGGGTCAAAATCATTTGAACATGATGCACACAGCACAAAAGCTATGAATATAATGGAGATTTTTTAAAAATAAAAAAATCTGAAAATATGGAGATACAACTAGTGGTGCTGCTTTGGAAAGAGTTTAAATTAAATATATTCACAGAACTGGCTTTGAAAAGTTGATGACACCCGGGGATTTATTATTTTTATAAATTAAAAACAACGAGCGTTTTTTAACAACAAAATCATGTTCTTGTCATTTTTTCATTAAAACAAAAAAAGTACATTTAAATTTTGATTTTTTTATGAAAAAAACAAAATAAATAAATACAGAACTCTTTTATTTTTATAAATATTAAGACCCTTTAATTATTGAAACATATAATTAGGCTTGGGACGTTGCACCCCATGTCCCCATAGTAAGTCGAACCTGTCTACTTTCATTTTTTACTGTTTATCCGTACTTTCAATGTATAGGTCGTGATTTATTGTAAACCATGTTTCTATGAATTTTGTCAACGAATTTAGGAGTTTTATTTTAATTTTACTGTGTGGTTGGAATATTTTAAAAATAATTTTATATTTTGTTTTATCTATTTTTCCATGTTATAAGTAATTTAATAGCGTAGACAACATTATCTTTATATCGCATAATTTTCTATATCAAGTAATTTATTATCTTTCATAAATGTTTTAAAATTTTGTATTTAGTTAAAAAAATATTACCCTTTACGACACCGAACAAGTATTCTTTATTCATAATATTTTTATTTTGAAATATATTAATTAAAAATTATTATAAACTTTCATAATTTGTTTTCTAAACAAATATAATTAAATATATAATATGTACTGGTTTGTATAAACAAATTATTATTTTTATATAAATATATTGCACTCAGTTCGAATACATTTTTGCTATTTATAGTAAAAAAGGTTATCAAATAATTAATACAAACTAATTCTTTTTATTAATATACTATCAATTTTATATTAAAAATAATTTAAATAGTGTAAACAATATAAAATTTATATTACATAAATTTTAGGAAGACATATTCAGCAAAACATTTAAAATGATAGTATATTTTTGGTGAGCGAAAAAAGTTGATAAAATTTGTTATTAAATTTATTTAAAATTACATAATTTAGAATTTTGTGATTTTAACTAAATTGTTTTCTAAAACACTTTGATATCAATGTATAAATATTTGTAATAACAATGACTTTTAGATTTTAAATATTAAATTATTTTTTATATTCATAATTCAATTATATTAGATTTTAAGAGGTATTTACAATTTTGTAACTAATAATACTTATTATTTTTTTTATAAAAAAAAAATTAACATTCATAATTGAGTAACATAAATTAAATATCCTAAATGTTTGATTGAATACATTTTCTTTAGCATATCAAATAAATTATTTTTTTGCGCGGTCATTATACATTATACATTTTTGGCATTTACAACATCAAGTTGTCCCATACGTTTTAGCATAAACAACACGATATAAGATATACATATACACCGCACAAATTCTATTGTACCAAATGATATATCTTTCTGGCTGAAAGAGGTAAAACGAAAATTGATATTTCTTTGCAATAAAACATAAATTCTATGTAAAGAAAGTTCTATGACATATTCAAAATCCATATTTTCATTTCTATTCATTTTTGTTAGTAAATTTGTTTTTCATAAATTTATTTCCATCTTTTTTTGATATTACTAATTTGCCAATACATTCTCTCAATTCGGATAATCACTGTCTACCTAACCCAATTGTTTCCTCACTCTTTATATAAACTCTCTCTCTCTCTCTATCTTTCACTCCCGATCTCATCACCTAGACAACAAACTCTCTCTCTCTATCTCTCTCTCTCTGCTCCCACTCCTTCTTGTCTGAATCTGTAACTAAGCATGTCGGAGAGACCAAGCCGTCACCAGAGAAGACCTTCTCAGAGCGTTTTTCCGATCTCCCTCGAGGATCTCTCCGACATCTCTCTCACAGCAAATCCTCCCTCCTCCACCCCTTCTCAGCCGCCTCGCCATCAGATCCCTCCGCCATCTCCGGCGGCTCCTCCGGCAAACCGTAGCAACAATGATGACAATGCTAGCAAGGAAGGGAGCGCCTCTTCTAATTAATTTCGCTTTTTTTTCCTTTGTTTTTGATTAAAGTTTCAACCTTTTAATCATCGCATAAGCCTTTTTGTTCTTCTTCTGTCTTCTTTTCTTAATCTCGCTTAATAATCAGATTTTGCCTTTCGTTAATTAATCTTATATGATAATGAATCAATCGTAATTTCGTATTTGAATATGTTGTTTATTGATTTCGGGCTTCTGGTGATGTTGATTGACGAATACAAGGGATAACTTCTTCAAAAAAAAAAAAACTTTAATTTTTAGTTTATAAAAACTCTGGATTAAAACATTTGGTAAATCGTGACAACAAAATTACTGAGCCAAAACTATAATTTTTCCTGTAGATGTTAAGAAAGTATACAATATTTGAAAATTTTCTTAGAATCTTGAATGGTATGGATGACGTTGACCGAGAGATTCGTGGGTCTTCAAGGATTGAAAAGATGAAAAGGCTTTGAAGTACGAAAACAATAATATTGATATAACAAAATATCAATATTTTAAATTACTGGAAGAGTCAAATATACTTAATTGCTTATTTCTTATATTTAAATGATCTCTTCTTCTTTTTTCTTGCTGACCTTATATGTATTTTAAAAAAGTTAATTGCATATTTTTTTTTTTACATAAAAAGTTAACATAGATTTTGGTTTACAAGCTGGTAATATAATTTTTTCGACTAATATTACTATTCGAATATATGCATATAACTGTTAACTGTTAGAAAAAAATATTCATACCAAAACCTAAAAAAGAAAAACTGTGTTGAAGAAGAAGACAAAATGTTAATTGATGATGTCTCCATTGAGCACGCATATAGATATTTTTTCGTTTCTTTTTGTCTTTTCAACATCTATTAATTTGTTTTAATTTTCTATACTAGGTTTCATAAAGGAATAAATATTAGGTTTCATATAAGTCTGGTACGTGTCGACCAAAGTCACAAATATTTTGTAAACCTAATATCTGTGATTTATCCATTTATAAATGCCAAACGAGAATGGTACAGAAATGAGTTAAAAATATAGTTTTAACTAAAACGAGGCATATAAGGGACCAAGAGTAAAGTACAAATTTTGACTGGATAAAACATAGGACGCCCCAGTGCGCAGATTGGTTTTACAATTTTGTTATTCTATTTTGCATGACATCTAGATCTAGTCAACAAATATTCCAATAATACTGTCATGACGATATATATAGTTATCAAACATAACATTGTGAATACTATTTTCAAGGATAGGTGTATTTATAGATCGGAACTGAGCACAGAGCTGTCGACCTGTCGCAACCATCAGAATTTCATGTGGCCAGTAGTTTTGGTCGCTATAAAGACTGATCATGTTGCTGGAAAATAGAATTGTTGATGTTTGTGTTTAATAAACATCGATTAGTCGCTATGAAGATCAACAAGCCTTTATTTATATCCTTCGTTATTAGTTAAAGAAAAAGAATTCGGAAATAGTATCAGATGGAGAAAGAGTAAATAAAATGATTAAAGTGGACCCAAATTTATCGGGAGAAGACTAGCTAATGCATGGGAGAAGATTCCGTCGGTGTTCCCAACGACAATTAGGCAAATTAGAGCAATACTTTTGTTTTGTGGGTCGTCAATAGTAACAGTACTATTCAAACATCTTTTTTCTAACATTAATATTATTGCCATCATTTCATTTTGCCTGTTACAAACATCTATTTTTTTTTTTGGGTCAAACTTACAAACATCTATCTTTTGGTCAGCAATCTCCAATGAGAGAATAAAGGTAAAAGTCAGAGAACAAAAGAAAAAGTGAAAAGACAAGAACTTACCAAAGCCACAAACTCGTAAAAAAATGGGTTGGTTTTGTTACATAGCATGCATTTAGATTGATATTAAATGTTATATAGATAATTTTATTTGTTATTTTAGTGATGGATCACGATACTTTAAAATTTTTGTTTTTGTTTTTAATGTTGAGATACTTGAGAAAGAAGTCATATTTGGATATTACTTTTTTTTTTCTTTTTTTGGAAAACGTGTGACCACGTGGTTGCAAAGGAATCACGTGTTGGTGAGAGACGCTATGTTTGTAATGGGTCCGGCCCAACTAACACCGTTACAGGATGTCCATAGAAGAAAGAAAGCACAAAAACTAAACGTTAATATTTTCGGATTTTCCTGACCGAATGAGTGTAAGTTCGGATAAACCAGAATAAACCGAAATCCAGATCCCACTGGGACGAAATAAACCGAATCATCCCATCTCTTTCTTGTCTTTTAGCTGTAGGTTAGAGAGGAAGTGATGATCATCCATGGAATAATCAAAAGATGAACAACGCTTTTGTATTGTCCATACTATACGAAAGATTAATACGGTTACATGCACATTCACTCCATAAAATGTATTGGAAACACAAGGCACATCACATCCAAATCTCACACATTCTTTGCTTCTTTTTTTTTTTTTTTCACTCTTAATTAAAAGTAACAAGAAGAAAATCTTAGTTCCATCAACAGGTGTCCTCGAAACCCAGGTAGTTCTTTTTGGAAACCGAGTTGATGAGCTTAACGCTGAAATCCCACAGTTTCTGCCCCAAAGTCTCATCTCTAGCAAGTTTGCTTGGAGTGACTTCATTGCAATCTGCAAAGTACTTCCCCGTCACTCCCTTCACACTTGGTTGCAGAGCAACATAACATGTTGTAGCTGCTCCCTGTCAACACATATATAACATTGAGTATCACAATTTTGTTCTCATAGTCATAATTAAAAACAGATTTTGAATCTGGCTAAGTCTTGAGATTCTTCTGCTAGTATAGTACCTGAGGTATATTTTTCCACAGGTAGAAGCTGAAGAACTTCAAGAACCCTGTGAAAAAAGGGGTTAAAGTAAATAATAGTGAAAATAAAAAAGGAATAATCTGAAGAAAAAAAGAGAAGAAAAATTTACTCATGAGAAGAGCAGTGTGTTGGAAGAGATTGGTGAGGATGAGACCTGGGTGAACTGAATTCACTGTTATGTTCACTTTCTCTTCCTACCAAACAAAACAATGTCACAAAAAGATTTTGAGTTTCTATTTTCTTTCAATAATGTTATGAATTTGTGATCCCTAACATCTAATAAGTACTAACACTTCTGATATATGTGTTAATTTGTGTGTGTGAAGGCGACCTGAAGTTGACGGGAGAGCTCATTCGCGTGCAATATATTGGCTAGTTTTGATTGTCCGTAAGCTCTTTTATCCGAGTAACTGAAAGAAAAAAAGATGATTATAAGATGCAGTGTGAAAGATACACAGTACTGGTTTAAATCACTGCAGGAGACTTCACACGAATTTCTAGATTAATATAAGTTTCATAGAATTTACCTGCAAATGTCATTGATGCTGTCGAATTTGATTCCTTCTTGGTAAGTATATATATGAGCTATAGATGATAGATTCAAAATTCTTCCTTCAACACCACTGGTTTTAGCTGTGCTCTTCATTGTGTGTAGGAGCAAGTTTGTCAACAGAAAATGACCTATATAGTATAAATTCAACAATTAATATTTCAAGTTTTAGGTTTATTTTCTGAAAACACATAACTAAAGTTTCTTTAAAACAAACTTTAAATAAATTAATTTATAGCTTACCAATGTGATTTGTAGCAAACTGCAATTCGATTCCATCTTCAGAGAGTTGGTATGGACAGAACATTACTCCTGCATTGTTTCTGCAAACAACATTTTTTCGTACAATTTATATCGATAAAAAACTTGGTAGAGTTTTAGGAAATTTATCCGGTTATTTTTATTTTTTCCATTCACTGATAAACCTATATACTATATATACAAATTTTTTATTATTATTATCGGGAAGTTTTGGATCAAAATCTATAATCTCCAGACGCGAAACCACAATTTATTTTCATATTATCCACAAACTAATGTTAATATATACTCCTAGATGCGCAGACCCCATGATATGTTTTTTCCTTGCTAGAAGTTAATGGAGTATCTATCAACACTGCTGGGTTCTGCGCGTCTCGGGGTTCACCTCCTGACTTGAGTTTTATGGGACTTGGATTAATAATGGTCCCCAATGGTACCACATTGAAATAGTAATATTATTAGCTATATATGGTACCACACCGAAATAGTAACACTAACAACATGAATAAGCTACAAAATGGTACCACATTGAAATAACTTTTGTAACATTAACAGCAAACGTTTTTGATGCTAACGGAAAGCTAACTAACTTATGTTTTTTTCTCATAACAATAAACATAAAAAAAAGTTGAATTTTTTTGTTTGGATGATGTTAGTTATTCTGACGTATACAATAAATAATAGATGAATAGTAACAAAAACAACGTTGATGTTGTTAATGTGGATACCATTTCAAAACAACTATATATGTCGTAAAATCAACGATGCAAACGCTAAAAATGGCGGTCCAAACGCTTTTAAAGGGTAAGAGAGAGAGAGAGAGACGTACATGAGGAGATTGAGAGGAAGATGGAGGGCGTGAAAGTCACGAACAAAACCTTTGATGGATTTGAAGGAAGAGAGATCTAAGTGGAGCAAGGTCACACGTGCATTTGCGTTTTGTCTGAGAATCTCAGTTTTGGCGTTTTCTGCAGCTCCCATGTTTCGGGCACCAATGACCACATGAGCACCTCTCTTCGCCATTACCCTCGCTGTCTCCAACCCTATCCCTCCTGTCCCTCCTATTACGATAATCGCATATCAAATCAGAATCAGTTAATTCGGTTTACATAATTTTGCGTCCTTTTTAATGTTAAGCAATGAGTATATCGATTCTACGACGGCATTGAAATAAGTTTTGCGGTTGCGATTGCATTCCTCTATTATTCGTGTATTATGACCGAAACACGGACTAACTTGAATCAAACGAATTCAGCAAGAGTCAAAACCACACAAATTATGTCTAGTCAAAAATGATTTTATGGTATCATAACTATAATTAACATCTTAACATTGATAGTAGAACAATCAACTGTGCATATATGTATATATGTATGTACCTGTGATAATTGCAGTGAGATGAGTTGCATCAATCCCTTGAGTAACCTCTTCGGCTGTTGAAGCTGAACCAAACCCACTTGGTCCTCTTCTCCCTGTGATTAGTGAATATAGTCCCATTTTTCTCCTAGATTGATCTCTGTATTTTACGATACTACTGGTCTGCCCCTCAAGAACCAATATGAAAGAAAGAGAGAGAGAGAGAGAAAAGAAGAAGAATTAAGGAGAAGGAATGAAGGAGAAGAGAGAGATTTAAGAGAATAATGTGGTACTATGAGAGATATATATATAAGTGGCAACGAGTTTCTTCATTAATGCCTTATTTGGGTGCCTTCTAGTTTCATCGACTTTATTACGTGAATGGATCTGTGAATAGTAAATACACAATATCAGACTGTCATACCCATCCACACCAATATTGAATATATATTATATAATAAATATTATTTTTAATTTTAAAAAATTCACGATTCAGATTAAGACGAAGAAGTTTGTATTTCTCTTTCGAAAGAAGAAAATATGATTGCCTAGTCGCCGGTGAAGCTGTTATACCTAAAACCTTAAAAAAAAGTTATACCTCGTAGTTCTGCTTTAAGCTGTAGCGGTAATCCCCTCCTTTTTGGGGGGGGGGGGGGTTTAATTACTCCCCTCGTTTTTACAACAATTATTTATTATTTTTTCTCGCTAATAAAAATTGAACACAAAGGGTATTAGGGTTGACAAGATTATTAATGAAGGGTTGGTGAGAAACCGTTGGTTACTACTAGTATAATACAAGTGTTCAGCTACTTGACATCCTTCTTTCTTCACATGTTTCCAGTGAGTGTGTTACCACTTACCCAAATCCCTCCTAATTAATTACAGACGAATTTCTTTTCAACTAACCTTTTTGTTAGTTGACAGCATCTAATTAATATAGACGAATTTCTTTTAACTAACCTTCTAATTTTTTGATTTTTTTTTTAAGAAATAGGGGGTTAGGGCTTTAGTAGTTTAAATTATAAACCAACAAAGTGGTTTGGGTTGGTTTCTTCATGCAGAGAATGCCATAAACGAATATGCTTGGAATTAAATCCAAAATTTCTATATATATAAGTAAAAAAACTACGTAGAATTAATTTATAACTGTTATTTTTTTTTTTTTTTTGGTAACTATAGCGGTTATTTTTTTACTGTATCAAAGTCAAAGTTGTATATATTTCTAACATATTTTAAAACTGAAACCAGACCGTGTCAAATATTCCATGAGTAATCTCTTTTCAACTCTAGCAAAATGTTTAAATTCAAATAATCAAAACAATTACAGCCAAGAATGATCAAATGTACGATCAGAACAATTCTATGGAACAATAAAAAAATAACTACATTGGAGATTTAGATGGTTCAACGAAATTTCGAATTAGCTAACAGTGATCAAATTATTTTTATATAATGATTTTAAAAATATCAAACCTAAATCATACGTTTTTAAGAACTGAAAAAGAAAACCAAGTTAAACCTATGTAAAACAATACTGTGATTGTCTTTACAAGAGTAAAAATCTTATAAAGAAAATCATTTAACTTTACTCCGATCTCACTCAAAAATACGCAAGTCGTTTGAAACGTTTTTGACCGGCAGTTAAAAAGAGGTTTCCTAAGATAAAGTAATATAAAAATAATTATTCAACTCATAGCCCGAGCTCATAGGTGTTCCTTTCACTTCCCGTTTCAAAGTTCAGAGAATCCAACTAATAGATTTGGAATTATTTATTTGTCTTGCCTTCCAAAAATTGATTGCTGAAAGCCTGATAATGACACCGTTAGGTGTAATTAATTACTTTGGCCCAATTGGCGGGAAAAAAAAAATGACAGTTAGGTGGTAGATTTACACAAGAGTGTACACACACCACTATCGAGATTAATGTCCTATTTATTACTACTATTATATGCAACATAGCTACATTTTTTTCCCTTTCAATATAGCTATTTGATGTAAAACAGAGAATTGAATAACTTGTACTGGTAGTTGAGATCATTAGGAAAATTTTTTTTTTCAAAAGCTCAGCCAATATTTTAAGATTGGTTTTAGAAGTTTTAGTATATTTTAAGAATATTTGTTGTGTACTTGTGTTTTTCTTTTATTCTAATTTTAATATAAGAATATTTTACTGAAAATATATTTTACTTTGTTTCTGTTTGATTTCTCTACTTTTAGTTATTATTAAAAAAAAGAAAAACGAACCGGTGGCCACCGCTAAGAATGCAAATTGTAGTCCTCACGAACCGGTTAGCAAGAAAGAATTATTTTGTTTGGCCTGCAACGAATCAAACCTGATGGCTAATTAATATGAGCAGACCAACCTACATTTATAACTGCTTGAGTAAAAAATATAAAAAAAAAAGAACATAGCTAATTGAATCGCTAGATCCCAAGTCGAGTATGAATAGAATAATGAAGGCATTTACTATTTTCAGCGGCGACTGGCACATGACGTCCGGCTCATGGCATAGGGAAGTGATGTGACCATGTGAGACCGCTACTACTATTTACTTTTTGGTCATTTGGTGTTATAAAATGATTTAATCTTTTATTCCACGGATCTAGTCATCTAGTTACATTCTTTTCAAATTAAACATAATCGTTTTCTTGATCAAGATAGAATTCACATATGGATTACATGCTTCATAAATCGTTTGAAATTCTACGTAAATCTCATGGTTAACCTTTTTTTAATCATTATAATGAACAACAAAAGAGAGAATTCACAAGTATTTTCGCTGAATAGCGACGCAAAAAAACGTATTTGCCAAAAAGAGAATTTTTTTTTTTTTTTGGTGTGTTGCCAACGTACTAATATTAATAAGTATATATTTATATATGCACTGATAAATATATCCATCCCATACGGGGAATGCGTGTGCTTCACATGGCTTGTGCACATCTTTGACTTTGACAGTGGCCGAAGAAAACGGAGATATACGATGAATAAATTTAAATGGATGATAAGAGCATCTCCATTGTTCATAATGTCTTTATATTTAATTAATATTAATTTTAATAGTATTTTATTTTTCAATTAAATAATCAGTAATAGACTAAGCAATTTTGGTGTCTTCGTGTCTGTATAAAGACACAGATCTCTACTTTATCTTTACTTTTTAAGTGTTTTAATATTTTTTTATTAGAAAGACTCGCTTCTTTTGTCCGTTGGAGCTGATCTAAGGGGCTCATATTTGGGACCATCGATATTTATGACTCCTATAGGCCCATTAAGAAGCCGATGACTCTGTCGCCTAAAAAGTAAGCGTGGCATTTGCGTAATTCTCGCCGAATATTAATTAGCAGTTCGAGCCCATACGGGCCATACTACGTACGGGCGGAGGAGCATAAGTTTTACATAATACTTTTAAGACTTTTTTTTTTTTCATCAAAAAGTTTGATAGCTAATAAATTTAGTACATTAAATTTATGTAGAATCCTTAGTGTTATTCCGAAAATGGTTTGATAAATACATTTGATTAGTTCTTTATTAAAGTTCAGTCTAAAACACAAACTACAAGTTTTTATATTTAATGTTGGTCGTTTCTATGCAGGGAGGGAAAATGATTAGCTTAATTATAATCTACAGTATATAATGAATATTTTACTATGGCTTGTGTATAGTGAAAGGAGTTTAAGCCTCAAGGCCGCCACTGCCATGTTGGGTTCTAATTATAAGAATTTATTGCATTAAAGTCATGATGAAACCATTCTTGAATGTGGAGAAGCCAATCTCATGATTTACATATTTAGACGTGTATTCAATTCATTTTCCAAGTAAAATATATTGATTTTGAACATTTATTGTAGTAATTAACATTTTATGGATTGAAAAATTAGTAAACAACAGTGACGAATGACGATTTAGTCGAGTTGGGGAATAACTGATGAATTGCCATTGTTGACATGGAGCAATGAAAGGAGAAGTTGTCATAGAGTGGGAGAGAGAGAGCCCGAAGAAGGATGCAGGTTGCCCACAATAGGCCCATTAAGAACTCAGGGTCTCTTTAGACAAAAGAAAGAGTTTAGGGCAGCAAAACAATATCTACTAAATTTGCGTGGCTATTATAGTAATTCTACCGAGAAGATTTTTAATTAACAGTATTTCTCTCTCTATCTCGGAACGTTGTTTTGCCCTTGAATTTCTCTCACTGCAGAAAAAAACCCTAGCTGCTTTCTTCTTCCTTATCGATCTCGGACGCAGAGAAATCTCCGGCGAAGATGGCTGGTGGCTTGGATATGTCGCTTGATGATATCATCAAATCTAATCGAAAACCTACCGGATCCCGTGGCCGAGGCGTTGGTGGTACTAGTAGCGGTGGTCGCGGATTCGGCGGTTCCGGTTCCGGATCCGGTCCGTCTCGCCGATTTGCTAACCGCGTAGGAAACAGAAGCGTGCCGTATTCAAGGGTCAGCGATTGATTTTTATCTCCTTAACCTCTTCCTTCCAGATCAGAGAATTCCGTAGAGAATTCCTTAGGGTTTTTATATCGGTTGTGAAAAAACAAAAAAAAAAAAAAAAAAGTTGAGATTTGTCTTCGTTTCTTCTTTGACGAACAAACAGCCGGTACAACAAGTAGCTCAAGACGCGATGTGGCAAAACGACGTTTTCGCCACTGACGCGAGTGTGGCGGCGGCTTTTGGGCATCAGTCGGCAGGCGTTGGCGTTGGCGGCTCTTCAATCGAGACTGGAACTAAGCTCTACATTTCCAACTTAGATTATGGTGTCTCCAACGAGGATATCAAGGTTTTGCCTCAATTCTCATTTCATACTTTGTGCTATAGTTTTAGCCTTAATTAGTAGAAAAAATTGTGGCCTTAAAGTTGATTTTTGAGCACTTTACTAAACTAGAGCTGGGTTTGTTTTTAGGAGCTCTTCTCAGAGGTTGGTGACCTGAAGCGATATGGGATTCACTATGACAGGAGTGGAAGATCGAAGGTACTTGATAAGCTTTCTACTGCTTCAGAGATTTGCTATCAAATCGCGTTGGTCCTGATCAAACGAAAAAAAAACGATGCTTTCAGGGTACTGCTGAGGTTGTTTTCTCACGGCGTGGTGATGCCTTGGCAGCTGTGAAGCGTTACAACAATGTTCAATTGGATGGAAAACTTATGAAGATTGAGATTGTTGGAACTAATCTTTCAGCTCCAACTCCTCCACTTCTTGCTCCAGCTCATATACCTTTTCCTGCAAATGGCATACTTGGTAACTTTAATGAGAACTTCAATGGAAACTTCAATGGGAACTTCAATGGCAACTTCAGGTTTGTGCTGTTTTTCAGTCACGATTTCTTAAGTGATCTATTGATATGGCTGATGTGTTGTTCTTGAGTTAGTATCTTGAGGAAATGACTTTTTAGTTAGACTGGAGTCATCAGCTAGAAGTACATTCTGATAATTTGATTTCATGAACCCTTTTAGTCCTATTAAATATTTTGTATAACTTGGTATGCAACAGAGGAAGAGGAAGAGGAGGTTTTATGGGGCGGCCTCGTGGTGGTTTTGGCGGTGGTAATTTCCGAGGTGGTAGGGGAGCTAGAGGAGGTGGTGGTCGTGGCAGTGGAAGAGGACGTGATGAAAAGGTATCTGCAGAGGATCTTGATGCCGAATTGGACAAGTACCACAAAGAGGCAATGGAAACAAGTTAAAAGGAGCGACTAAATCCATTGCAAGACTTTATGTATTCCTTTAGTGCGTGATATGCTTATGTATGAGAGTATGATCTTTAGATTTATGTCATTGGGTCTGACATTTTCGGGGTTTAGCTTTATAATCTATTTGTGAGTTTTTTAGCGTTTGCAATTGAGTTGAGAGATGCAAGCATTGTGTGTACCGTCGAACTCAAAACTCTTCTAAAGTTTCAAAACACAATTCCGTCTACCGTCTCTTGAAACTTATATGCATCTTCTAATATAATAAGCATTTGCAATAAGATGAAACTACTGCACAAATTTAATACAGATTCTGTAACAATCATATATAAGCAACGGCATTAAATTGTAGTCCATACTTTTAAGAGTTTGATCGTTGGAGAAATTAAGCAATAGGAAAATGCAAATGAGACCAAAAAAATATATTACATGGCTCCAAATCCCAAGAGTTAAAACGATCTAGCAATAAGCCCACAAGATGATGATTACAGGGTCAGAGACCATAACCCTAATTAGTAATGACTAAAGTAGTTGGAAGCTGTTTATTTGATTTTCATCTTCTTGGCTTTCGAGAATCCGATCCTTTTCCTATCATGAAGACGAAGACAGACAAAAAAAATTGTATTATAATAGCGAATCCCTTAGTCATCAAAAGCAGCTTTAAAAAACGAACCTTTAAATGGAGCGGAGTCGGTCTCATGACCTTCGTTTACTTGGATAAGATTTTTGTCCTGCAAAACCGGAACAGAAGATGTTAAGACTCTGTTCTCATGGTTGGTGAAGTTAGCGTTGTTCAAGAATCAAATTACAAACCCTATCATAAACAGGAATTTGGTTGCGCCAATACTCTAGTGCTGACACAAGCACCCTTCCTGCAAAATATAAAACAGAAACCTTTTTTTACTGAATGCTCCAAACAGAGCCTTTCAAAGTGAAGAAGTTGTACTCTCTATCAATTAACCTGATCTTGACCGTTTCTGTTCTAATGAATCAGCAGACACTGCATTGGTCTTCTGCTTCTTCGCTTTATCCGGTGTTACCTTCGCATTACATAACAATGGAGGCATCAACTACTATAAACCAACAACATGAACATCATAGGATTATTGGTTACAAGGAATCATTATGATTCATATTTGAATAACTGATAACCAGAATGTGAGACTGTGACAAAAGGGAACGTAGTTACCTCCTCATCAAAGTCGATCTTCCTGTTTGTTTTTTCCCTTGACAAGTTTTCTTCAGCTTCTCTAACCTCGGACCCTGAACGACTAATAGGCTCTACTACATTCCTGTCGCCTTTAAGGGTCTTCTCACTTTTCTTTGATTTTCCTTTCTTTCCAGGCTTGCTACTATTATTTAAGTCTTTCGACATGGAATGTAGAGATGTTTTTTCTACCTTCAGTTTACCTTTTCGCTGTTCTGAAGCCAGTGATTCTTTTGTAGCATTTTTACTTGTTAATTTCTTGCTATCTGTACCAGAATGCCTTTTACCGCATGCATCCACTGTTGATATCACTTCATCATTGATAGCCATACACTCATGTTTTTCTACGTCATTGCCCTTAGCCTTATTCAAACCTTCACTACCATGATCTCCATCATTAGCGGTAGGATGCTGGACTTCACTCACATCAAGTTTCTTCTTGTTCCTTGCCCTTTTGACTCTGGTCCCAGAATAATTCACATGATCTACTACATTGCCGTCACTTTTGAAGGTCTTGCCACCTTTCTTTCCATGTTTACTACTCTTATCCAAGTCTTGAAACAGGGAATGTGGAGAAGCTCTTGTTACCTTAAGTTCACCTTTTCCCTGCTCTGACGTCAGTGACTCTCCAGTAGCACTCATACTTGTCACTTTATCAACATTATCTGCACCGGTATGCTTCTTACTACATCCATCCGCTGGCGATATCACTTCATTATTAATAACTTCACATTCATCTTTTTCGACATCACCGCTCTTAGCCTTATCCAAACCTTCACAACCGTGATCTCCATCATTAGCACGATTCTGGACTTTACTCTCATCGAGTTTCATTTCATTGCCTTCACTACCGAAAGCCTCGCATCCATCTTTTTCTACATCACCGCTCTTAGCCTTATTCAAACCTTCACTACCATGATCTCCATCACTAGTAGTATTCTGGAGTTTACTCAATTCAAGTTTCCTTTCGTCCTCTGCGCTTTTCCCACCAGATTTGGATTGCAGATGAAGAGACTTTTTCCTCGCAGTTTTTATATCTCTTGCTCTAGAATCGCCACTGCGACCATCTTTATCGTTGATCACTGTAGTGCTCTTCTCAGTCACAGTGCTTTTATCTGTGCTCTCAGCTGGACTACCCTCTAGATTCCCTTTCGAGTTCTTACATGGTGATAAAATGGGACAAGAAGCTGCATAAGAGAGCGATATATATAAACACGGATGCATCAGAAAGAAAAAAACCCATAAAAGATGTTGCGTCAAGTCTGAACCTTTATCGATTACCGAAGGGACGGTACTGAAATCAGTGCCAAAAGGCACTCCTCGAAAGCAATTGTTACAAATTTGTTCCCAACAAGGAGGAAACCCGAAGATGAATTCACGGGAAATCTACTCTCAGGAAAGCAGAAAGAACAAACCAAGTCAGTCAAACAGACACTAATGGCTCTTTACACATTTGTTTAGTAGCTCAGCTTTCTTTGGAAGAAGATTACCTCAGGGATAAATCCACTTTTAACAACGCGTTCTTTGTTAAGGAATCCTCGGAGGGTGATGCAGATTCCATCAGATGCTTCGAGTGTGAAAACATCAAAGGCTTTGATGATTGGGGAAGATGTAAACACACGCTTTGCTCGTGTCCTGATAAGCAAACAAAACCGAAATTTCAAAAAAACTAATCTCACAAGAAGGAAAAAAAAACAAAAACTAGAAAAGTCCAATGTCTCTTACTCGACGGAAGCTGCTATCTCGGTCCCAGCAACACCAAATCGTTTCCCCTCGAATTCCTTTGAACATTTTATCAGCCACCAATCTCTCAGGATCACCTTTACATCATAAACCCAGAAGAAGAAGAAGAAAGAGGTCAAGTACGCTCATGTAATTCAAACACGAGGAAAATGCTTTCAAAACCCACTCACCGTTCTCTGGAAAGACGACGAATCGCCGTCGAGATTCGCTTCAGCCATGGAGCAGAATACACTTTCTCAATCGAACTGTCGATTCACCTCGGGAATCGGGAAAGTTAGGGTTTTACTGTTAAATGCTTTGGCGGGGAGATGCTCTTGGATCAATTTGGCCATTGCGCGTAAATCTGATCCGGTTTAATAAACCGTTTTATTTTTCTCAAGTAAACCGGTTTTGTTTAAGGCTTATATGTATTTCGGATCTCATTTCCTGGTTTTTAGATTCTTCGATGCAAAACTTCCAGTTTTATTATTACTCCTTTTTATATTCCTGCAGATTTAGGCGTTTTTGCTATGGAGGAACTTATAAATAGGCTCTAACGTACACACAATCAGTTTCAGAAGAAAACAAGACTCGCGAGCTTAAATGTTATATATATGAAGTAAACAACGACATCTACTTTTAATAAACGTCCGGAGGCAAATTCCCAGAGAAAGAAGCCTGTTGTTGTTGTTGTTGCGACCTTTGAAGATGGAGTTTCATGGCGTAGTTGCTTATCTGATGAATGATATATTTCATAAAGGAAAATTAGCTAACCGCGTTGATTTGATTGATCAACAAGATCGATGTTTCGAGTTAGTTACCTCTAGCTTACGAACTTGTTCTTGGTATTGCCCTACCACGCCTTTTAAATGCTGCACTTCTTTGGCCTTCTCTTCGCTTTCGGAGCTACGCTGGTGTTGATTAGCGACGACCCGTTTTAAGATCTGGTTATCATTGATCAAACTGTGTAGATTCTCCTTTAACGACGCATACTCAAGCTGCAAAGATTGAGGAGAGCTCCTTATTGACACAATCACGGCCCAAGAAAAACTGAGAGTTATCAGTTTTGTACCTTGTTTGAGGCATTGGAGTTATGCTTTATGTTTCTCTCTAACGCTTCTAAGATCACCACAGCACGTCGCTTCATATCATCAATGTTTATCGCATTTGCCATCTCGGATACAAGCATATCAACCCATTTAGCTCCATCGATCCCATCCTCATCACTGCGACTTCCCGCAGATCCATCAAACGAGCCAGCTTCTGTTCTATCCAAATTGCTATTGAACAAAATTGAGCGTAAACTCTCCTTTGCCTCTTCAAACACATTGTTCTTGTTGCTTAAAATATTTCTGACAACCTAATTCAAAATACCACCAAAATACAAAGACTGTATATAAGCAATCAATTTTTTTATTTGTTTCCAGCAGTATATTATAACAAAGTTTTAATTGCATAACACACACAGTCAAAGACTAATGTAGTAACGCATCAAGTTTCTCTGCAATGAAGGGCTTTGATTATCAAAATGTTTCTGTAGCCATTGTTTGATGTCTTCAACTATATAACTTGCACACACAAATCAATATACACACGTAGATGTAAAGAGCTTTGATGAAAGAACAGTATTGAGTAAACATACGATAAGAGCAATTAGCAGCAATATTCAACGGTTAAAACGGGAAACTGTATAACGGTATATTTAAACGAACCTCAGGATCAATGGTAGGGAACATGTGGATCAAAGATGCAACCGGGTCAACGGATCCAGACCCGATTTCGGTTGATCGGATAGGCGATCCAAAGCTTGACCATTTGGATCTCTTATTAGTTGGGGACGATGAAGACCCAAAGAAATCGTCGTATCCGACCCGTTTACCGCAAACTCTTGTCGACATCTGTAACACCGATAGATTGTCCTAAAACCACAAAGGATTTGACTTCCAACAAATGGGAAAACCCTTGAATCTGAAGTTCGATCTGGTATCACTTAGTGATAAACTTGATCAAATCGAATAGTGAACTTTAGTGATCTTGAAGGGAGGGTTTTAATTTGGGGATAATATGAAGAGACGAGAATGTTATGGCTTATATTCTCAAGTTAAAAGAACCATTGTTAAAAGTATCGCAGTGAAGAAGGAAGAAAACCAAGACGAAACAATTAAAATATAATTAATATACATATTGTATTTGAAGTTATAGCATCAAA
This sequence comes from Alliaria petiolata, assembly GCA_020283515.1. NCBI lineage: Eukaryota > Viridiplantae > Streptophyta > Magnoliopsida > Brassicales > Brassicaceae > Alliaria > Alliaria petiolata. Next base: position 262,317,905 of record JAHZTW010000001.1, read on the forward strand.
GTGGCTGTAGTTTAGTGGTAAGAATTCCACGTTGTGGCCGTGGAGACCTGGGCTCGAATCCCAGCAGCCACATCTTTCTTTTGTTTTTTTTATTTCTTTCCAAACGACGTCGTTACCTTGTCGATCCTTTTTCACTGTAAACGACGTCGGTTTCTGTGTCAACCTTCTCCTTAACAGTCTTCTCTTCTCTGGTTCTCATTGCGATCTGCTTCGTAGACTCAAGAGGGAAGAATCGAAGAGGAAAGTCTGATTATACGCTTTCGAAGGTAAAAAGTTCAGCGTCTTACATTTGAATTTTTTGTCTCTCCCTCAAATATTTTGTCCTTAGATGATGGGGAATTTGTGGATCTTAGGCATGAATCGATTTCCTATGATACATACGTAGAGATCTGACAAGACGCTTTCTTCGTCTCACTGCTATTATATTCATTGAATTCGTTTTTTTTTTTGTATTCGAAGGTTGATGTTATTGATTTACACAACTGCTTTGGCCAATCTGAATTTCGTGCTCCCGATCTCGTCTTCTAAAAACAGAGATTCAGTTTTTGTGTCGTAGTTGTCTTAATTCTTCATCTCTATTTTGCAGTAGAAGCTAGTTGTGGATTCATCCTGACTTATAACCCTAATTTTGTGAGGTATTATGTAGAACTTGTCAGTTCTGGTTTTGAATTCAAATAGCAAAGAATGTTAAATTTGAATAATGTTTTGAAAGTGTAGATTCGTGGGTGATTTTTATAAGATTTGTCTTAAGCCTGATACCAAGCTTCTTCTTGCTTTTTTTTTCTTTCTCTTATTGTTAATTGTTGTGATGTTACAGATGTTTGACGACCAAGACCTCGGCTTCTTTGCCAATTTTCTTGGGATTTTCATCTTCATACTGGTCATTGCTTACCATTTCGTCGTGGCAGACCCAAAATTCGAATGAAAACGAGGTTTTATCTTTGCTGGTTTCTACAAGACAATTATGTGTGTCGGAATCAACATGTCTTTAGCATTCCAATAGGTCGAGGTGTTTCACCAGTAATGTATTTTGACAATGTGGTTTTTAATAGATAAAGACTTGTTTTCGTAGTGCTTTCATCATGCAAGTTAAGTGTTAAAAACATATAAGCATATATGCGCAGGTCTTCTCTCTGGCTTCGTCGCTTGTTCCACAGTTTCAACAAGTTGTTGAGATTTCCGTGGTATGAGTGAGTTCGATTTGATGCGTACACACTTATCTTTGTGAATTATTAAAGCTAAAATGAGCTTCTTCGCATAACCATGAGAGTTGTTCTATTTACAGATTTATTTGTTACACATTAGCTGATGAACATCACATCTAAAGTTTTTTGCATGATGATGTACCTGCATCAATCCCTGGTTGAGATGATATCCTTATTATGGTTCACTGAAAGATTGAAGTTTTTACTGGAACATCTTTCGGTTGGGTGATGATGAAAACTCTCCATGTAAAGAACCCAAAGGCTGATTCTAGTGTGGGGATAACCAGATTTTAGGCTCTGTCTCGCCTTATGTAATGAAAACTCTTTATTGCTTTTGACAAAATCTATTACATGGAGAGTTTCTTCAAATCTATTTCTACAAAATCTCCAAACACACATTCTTGGAGTGTAAAGTAGCAAACTCTTTTTCTCTGCCACCTAGGATAAAGCGTGAGTTAAAGTCTTTCGCTTCTTGTCGTATAAAGCTAGAAACTTCTAGACTTCGTAACTGGACCCACACAGTGAAAAGAGAAGCAATGGCTGAACCAAAGCCACATTAAATGCACAAGACCATCATCCTCGTTAAGCATTCATTGAAGGAGAAGTAAATGATCTAAACCAATTTTTATCTTTGTGGTTTTCAAATCCATCCATAACCAAAAACGCGGTTCAACCTCCGATTATGTCACCAGTGAAAAACCAATAATTTTATGTGGTTTACATGACTTTTATATTCTGACCCAAAAAAACATAAAATCGTTTTAATTTACATGTAGAAATTTTAACTACAATAATTGATTTTGGAAAATATATATATTTATCAAAAAAACAAAAGGAAACAATATTGCGCCGAACTCTCCTCAAAATTACCATCTTCAAATAAGGAAAATTATGATCCGCATATTTTGGAAGATCATCAAATTGTATAACAACACCACTTGCACCTGGAAGAGAGAGAAAACACGCTCCCCGAACTGTAACCCATCGGAACCTCACGAACCAATCAAAATACAAAGAAATACCAACGTGTACAAATTAGGGTTTTACCTCACAGACATCGAACATTCTCGAAACATTTTAAACAGCCTGGCGCCATTAGATCTGAGTTCTGAATAACCAATTTAAGACCGTCCGATCAAACCCAAGCCTCAGGCCACAAGTCTATATAAACAAAACTCTTCTTCATTCCTGCTTACGAAAAACAAACCCTAGCCGCACTCTCATCTTACTCGTTCTCTTTTTTTTCAGTCTCTGTTCTTAGATCTCTTGTAGTTTATTCTTTCCGATAAAAATGTCGGGTAAAGGAGAAGGTCCAGCGATCGGAATCGATCTCGGTACTACCTACTCTTGCGTCGGAGTATGGCAACACGACCGTGTTGAGATCATTGCTAATGATCAAGGTAACAGGACGACCCCATCGTACGTTGCTTTCACCGACTCCGAGAGGTTGATCGGTGATGCCGCTAAGAACCAGGTCGCCATGAACCCGGTTAACACCGTCTTCGGTAGGTATCTCTATTTCCTTGCTCTCCGTATTTTGCATTCAGATCCCGTTCATCGTCTACGTAGTGTATTTAGATCTTAGGATTTGAATTCAATAGAATTGGTTGGATATAGGGTTTCATCAGTAGATCTGACTCGTCTTAGCTTTTTTCATATAGTTACTGTTTTTGTTCTTTCAACTACGTTAATATGGTTTACCCCTTCGAATTTGTTTTGCTTGTTTCCTTTCGATTCAGCTAATAATATTCAAACGCGGGTTGTTTAGATCCTAATTGTTGGGTTTGTAGATCCCAATTGTTGGGTTTTAAGATTCACTTTTTAAATCCAATTAATCTTTCAAATAAGTCGTAGGCAAGTGTTATTTATTCCTGTTTAATAATAGTTTTAATATTTAAACAGATCTTGATTGGTTGCTTATCTGATTTTGTTGCAAATATTTTGCTTGTTTGATGAATATTTTTTTTTAATTTGTTTTTTCCTTGCTGTGGCAGATGCCAAGAGGTTGATCGGTCGTCGTTTCAGTGACAGCTCTGTCCAAAGTGACATGAAGTTGTGGCCATTCAAGATTATCCCAGGACCTGCCGACAAGCCAATGATCATCGTCAACTACAAGGGTGAAGAGAAACAGTTTGCTGCTGAGGAGATCTCTTCCATGGTTCTCATCAAGATGCGTGAGATCGCCGAGGCTTACCTTGGTGTCTCCATCAAGAACGCCGTTGTCACCGTTCCTGCTTACTTCAACGACTCTCAGCGTCAAGCCACAAAGGATGCTGGAGTTATTGCTGGTTTGAACGTCATGCGTATTATCAACGAGCCGACCGCTGCTGCTATTGCTTACGGTCTTGACAAAAAGGCAACCAGCGTTGGAGAGAAGAACGTGCTGATCTTTGATCTTGGTGGTGGTACTTTCGATGTCTCCCTTCTCACCATTGAAGAAGGTATCTTCGAAGTCAAGGCAACAGCCGGAGACACCCATCTTGGAGGTGAAGATTTCGACAACAGAATGGTCAACCACTTTGTTCAGGAATTCAAGAGAAAGAGCAAGAAAGACATTACTGGAAACCCAAGAGCTCTTAGAAGGTTGAGAACTTCCTGTGAGAGAGCGAAGAGGACTCTTTCCTCCACCGCTCAGACCACTATCGAGATCGACTCTCTTTACGAGGGTATCGACTTCTACTCCACCATCACCCGTGCTAGATTCGAGGAGCTCAACATGGATCTTTTCTGGAAGTGTATGGAGCCAGTCGAGAAGTGTCTCCGTGATGCCAAGATGGACAAGAGCACCGTACACGATGTCGTTCTTGTTGGTGGTTCCACCCGTATCCCTAAGGTTCATCAATTGCTTCAAGACTTCTTCAACGGCAAGGAGCTCTGCAAATCTATCAACCCTGATGAGGCCGTTGCTTACGGTGCCGCCGTCCAGGGAGCTATTCTCAGTGGTGAAGGTAACGAGAAGGTCCAAGATCTTCTGTTGCTCGATGTCACTCCTCTCTCTCTCGGTCTTGAAACAGCCGGTGGTGTCATGACCACTTTGATCCCCAGGAACACAACCATCCCCACCAAGAAGGAGCAGGTCTTCTCCACTTACTCAGACAACCATCCCGGTGTGTTGATCCAAGTGTATGAAGGAGAGAGAGCCAGAACCAAGGACAACAACCTTCTCGGTAAATTCGAGCTTTCTGGAATCCCTCCAGCTCCACGTGGTGTTCCTCAGATCACTGTCTGCTTCGACATTGACGCCAATGGTATCCTCAACGTCTCTGCTGAGGACAAGACCACCGGACAGAAGAACAAGATCACCATCACCAACGACAAGGGTCGCTTGTCCAAGGATGAGATTGAGAAGATGGTCCAGGAGGCTGAGAAGTACAAGTCTGAAGATGAGGAGCACAAGAAGAAGGTTGAGGCCAAGAACGCTCTCGAGAACTATGCCTACAACATGAGGAACACCATCCAGGATGAGAAGATTGGTGAGAAGCTTCCGGCTGCAGACAAGAAGAAGATTGAGGACTCGATTGAGCAGGCGATTCAATGGCTCGAGGGTAACCAGTTGGCTGAGGCTGATGAGTTCGAAGACAAGATGAAGGATTTGGAGAGCATCTGCAACCCAATCATTGCCAAGATGTACCAAGGTGCTGGCGGGGAAGCCGGAGGTCCTGGTGCTTCGGGAATGGACGATGATGCTCCTCCTTCTTCAGGCGGTGCTGGTCCTAAGATCGAGGAGGTCGACTAATCTGTTGATTCTTGACCTCTCTCTTTCTCCTATCTCTCTATCTTTACTATTTGTTTTGGATCTTAAGAACTTTTATGTTGGGCCTATTTAGTGGCTCTGTTTGTGGTTTTTTATTGTTAGAACTTTTTTGAACTATGGATCTCGATCCAGCTATGATGACGGATAAGTGAAAGTTTCTTTTTCATACTTCTGTTTCGTTATTACTTACCTTTAGTTTTGGCTCATAATAACCGTATGGTCAACTATTAATCTGAGACATCAATGGTTGTTAACAGTTGAACTAAAATATTTCTTTGGATATTAAACTATGTCTTAAAAGTTTTGAATGTGGTATAAGTTCATCTTTATATATAAGGAGTGTTATATTTTCTGGAACACCTTATTCTAGCTTGGATTTTTGCACACCGAAACAAAAATTATTCTAGCTTGAAGTGAAAAAATGTGATATTCTACAAAAAAAAATCAAGATAATTTATATGTATTTTTTGGGAGAGGATTTTAAAACCTCTGCTTCCTTTTAGTATCTGCTAGTTAACTAGTTTGCATTGTTATCCAACGTACTTGGATACAATTTTTGTGATATCTGATTAGTGCGTGTCGACTCCACCAAGCCTCGTGATGACTTAGACGCATGAATTAGAGGCACTTTTTTTGTTTTGCTCAGTAGACACACAAGACATTTGTATTGCAGGGTGGAAATGGAATTTGTTGTCATTACTCACAGACCAATAATTGGCGTTTTAATGCCGACCTGAATCTATACAAGAAAAGCCTCACCGCCGTCACAACCGCCTTTCTCAAGTTTCAATACTCGGACCGGACTACTCTTACGTGGAAATTCATAAGCCGACCACACCATAGGGACGTTAGCGCAGTTTTCCAATTTTTCTCACGCGCTTTTTCTGTTTTGTACAATTTGCTCCTTTCCCTTTTTTCGAGGAAACCAATTTGCCTGAGAATTGGAAAAAGGTATCGTCTCTCTAGGACCGTCGGATCAATCTAAACCTAATCGAACGGTCAAGGAAACCCTCTCCGAACATTCTCGAAACATTAAGCCTTGAGCTTATAAATATACCCCGACTTTGACTCTTTTTCTACACAATCAATTATTTTTTCTCTTCTCTGCTCAAAATACCTTTTCCTCTTCCTTTTTGATTTTCTTGCTTAAAGCCTTTTTTTTTTCCCATTGAGTTTTGATAATGGCGGGTAAAGGAGAAGGTCCAGCTATCGGAATCGATCTCGGTACTACCTACTCTTGCGTCGGAGTATGGCAACACGACCGTGTTGAGATCATCGCTAATGATCAAGGTAACCGGACTACGCCGTCGTACGTCGCTTTCACCGACTCCGAGAGGTTGATAGGTGATGCAGCCAAGAACCAGGTCGCCATGAACCCGGTTAACACCGTCTTCGGTATGTAATTTCATCCTTTTTCTCTGCTTTAGATTGATTCTCTGGTCGAATCGTATTGGAGTTGAGTACGAATGATACGATGCTGCATAGTTCTGATTTTTAGGGTTTATTGGAAGATTTTTTATTTCCCAATTGATTTTGATTAACTTCTCAAGTTGAGGTCTGAACAATTCCCGTTTATTGACTACTCTTCCTAGGGGTTTAAAGTGGCTTAAACAAAAGATCTAATTAGTTGAATTTGATGATATGTGTCCAGAAAGATCATTAATTAGCGTTTCGATTTCGATTTGATGCATATTCTTGTGCTTAATTTTGATTTTTTTTTTTTTACTGAATTGCTTCAGTTATGTGACTAAACTCTGTTAAATTGTGACAGATGCTAAGAGGTTGATCGGTCGAAGATTCAGTGACACATCCGTCCAAAGCGACATGAAGCTGTGGCCATTCAAGATCATCCCAGGACCAGCCGAAAAGCCAATGATCGTTGTCAACTACAAGGGTGAAGAGAAACAGTTCGCCGCCGAAGAGATCTCTTCCATGGTTCTCATCAAGATGCGTGAGATCGCCGAGGCTTACCTTGGTGTCTCCATCAAGAACGCCGTCGTCACCGTCCCTGCTTACTTCAACGACTCTCAGCGTCAAGCCACTAAAGACGCTGGTGTGATTGCTGGCCTGAACGTTTTGCGTATCATCAACGAGCCGACCGCAGCAGCTATCGCCTACGGTCTTGACAAAAAGGCAACCAGCGTTGGAGAGAAGAACGTGTTGATCTTCGATCTTGGTGGTGGTACCTTTGATGTCTCCCTTCTCACCATTGAAGAAGGTATCTTCGAAGTAAAAGCAACAGCCGGAGACACCCATCTTGGAGGTGAAGATTTCGACAACAGGATGGTTAACCACTTTGTTCAGGAATTCAAGAGGAAGAGCAAGAAGGACATCACTGGAAACCCAAGAGCCCTTAGGAGGTTGAGAACAGCTTGCGAGAGAGCAAAGAGGACTCTTTCCTCCACCGCTCAAACCACTATCGAGATTGACTCTCTGTTTGAAGGAATTGATTTCTATTCTCCAATCACCCGTGCTAGATTCGAGGAGCTTAACATGGATCTCTTCAGGAAATGTATGGAGCCTGTTGAGAAGTGTCTCCGTGATGCTAAGATGGACAAGAGCACAGTGCATGATGTTGTACTTGTTGGTGGTTCCACCCGTATCCCTAAGGTTCAGCAATTGCTCCAAGACTTCTTCAATGGCAAAGAGCTCTGCAAGTCCATTAACCCCGACGAGGCTGTGGCATACGGTGCGGCTGTTCAGGCTGCGATTCTAAGCGGTGAAGGAAACGAGAATGTTCAAGACCTTCTCTTGCTTGATGTCACACCTCTCTCCCTTGGTCTCGAAACCGCCGGTGGTGTCATGACCACTTTGATCCAGAGGAACACGACCATCCCGACCAAGAAGGAACAGGTCTTCTCTACCTATTCAGACAACCAGCCAGGTGTGTTGATCCAAGTCTACGAAGGTGAGAGAGCTAGGACCAAAGACAACAACCTCCTCGGGAAATTCGAACTCTCTGGAATCCCTCCGGCTCCACGTGGTGTGCCTCAGATCACGGTCTGCTTCGACATTGATGCGAACGGTATCCTCAACGTCTCTGCCGAGGACAAAACAACCGGGCAGAAGAACAAGATCACCATCACCAACGACAAGGGTCGTTTGTCCAAGGACGAGATTGAGAAGATGGTGCAGGAAGCCGAGAAGTACAAATCGGAAGACGAGGAGCACAAGAAGAAGGTTGAAGCCAAGAACGCTCTTGAGAACTACGCGTACAACATGAGGAACACGATCCGTGACGAAAAGATAGGAGAGAAGCTCCCGGCTGCAGACAAGAAGAAGATCGAGGACTCGATTGAGGAGGCGATCCAATGGCTTGATGGTAACCAATTGGCTGAAGCAGAGGAGTTTGAAGACAAGATGAAGGAGCTGGAGAGTGTGTGCAATCCAATCATCGCTAAAATGTATCAAGGAGGTGGGGGTGAAGCAGGTGGTCCCGCCGCTGGAATGTACGACGATGAAGTTCCTCCTTCCTCAGGCGGTGCTGGCCCCAAGATCGAGGAAGTCGACTAAGTTTTGTCTCTCAAGTTTTTCTTGTTTGATACTTGGCTTGTTTCAGTTTAGTGTTGTCGGGTTTTATGTTTTTACTTTATATGTACTTTGTTTCTCTCGATTTCTTGTGACCCTTTTCTTCATAATGCTAGAATTCAGATTTTACATAAACGTGCGTCTCTGACACAACTAAATGGAAAAAAATTTAGAAACAAAGGTTATGAACAAAGGACACGCACACAATGGCTTTTTCTGATGTGATAGAAAAGAGTAGGAGCTCAATGTCCTTTGATTAAAAGGTTTATGAAGTGAGGAAGCAGACTGAATATTCTTCCACACGCAAACAATAGCCTCCTTTGTATTGGACAAAACTCTCTTGTATAGTTTAAATAGTCGACACCGCAGCGATAAAACCCATAAAGGCTCTCTCTCTCTCACATCCGTAGACACACATTCAATCCCTGATCTAACCCTAATTTGGCGAGAAGAGTCTCCAAATCTCCCCGTCGAACCATGGGCGAATCCAAGATGGAATTCTTCTCCGGTAAGATCTCTCTCCATCTCTTAATCGATAAAATAAATGGTTAATGGATGATTGATTTCGTAATTCGTTTACGCCTTTGTCCGTTTTGTCAAGGGGAGGTTACAATCGTTCTTTGGAGCATGAAGGACTACCCAATCCCTTGTGGTGCCGATGTTGGTCGTATTTGTGATGATATCGACGAAGCTCTTGAGTATATGGGCTTGTTTGGGTTTCCGGAAATCCGGGCGTACGGTGACGGTGGTTACCACGACCCAGAGGTGATGCGGAAGGCCGGAATCACCTACTACATACGACAACGTAAATTCCTTTACTCATAGCACTCTTTGTCGTTTCTACTTATGATATGTCTGTAATCATCGATTACATCTCTGTTGATATATATATTTGCTTCAGGGGATGGCGGTTCGGCTGATTTCAAAATTCCTTGGGACATGCTTTGTCGCGTTCGTCGATCAACAAATGCTTTGGTAATCGCGAAACCAAGCCCAGTGTCTGAAATCGAGGAATCACACCGTTCTCGTAGTTGATGACACCGCACAAGAAAGTCCATTCCAGTCTGTACAATCACTAATTGAACGTACACACGTTTTTGGTGGAGGAAAGCCTATATACAAAAACGTCTACATAAACGGAGGCAGCCGGGAGGATGCTAGCTCCCAATTCGATATCTCCAAGATCGTAGATTTCTCCGGTGAGATTTGATGAAATTGTTTGTTTAGATTTTTTCATCAAATAATAATGGTTAATGTATCTTTATAAGCATATATCGTAATTCTGTCTATGCCCTGCAGAGCGTATAACACCCTTCAAAGGGGATAAGACGGCCGTCTTCTGACATCTATGGCAGAATCGTAGAAGCTCTTGGTCATAGGGGTTGTAGAGGTGAGATGTCAATCTGGGCTTATGTTGATGAGAATAACGGGTCTTGGAGTGGTGAGTATCTGCGTAACAAGACGTGGAAATCCAGAATCTACTTTCTTCCCGGAGGTGAGAATTCGCCCTCCAAACACTCTCTTCGTCTTATATGTATATGCAATCTATTATCTCAGTTCCATTGATATATATATACTATTTTCCAGGGGCCTCGAGAGGTCATAGAATGTTACATGACATGCGGTTATTTGTAGAGGACTCTATTGACGAGGACTATTCTGATCTCGCATATTTGATCGTAGTCTCAGATAAATTCAGAGAGGACAAGTTCTTCTTTAGTATGCTTGAAAATATGAGTGAGAGCTGGTATTACTGTGTTTACTTAGTAACTCCGACTCTGCGCGTCAACAAACCAGAAAGCCCTGAATGGCCAGGATTGCTATTAGATAACGTACACGTTTTTGAATACCCAAGCTCAGCAGAAGCTTGTCCCGAAGAGCATGAAGCAGATGCGGCCGAAGAAACACCTTGTTTGAAAAGGCATAAAGCATGAAAAGGGAGATCAGGGCTGATACTCGTTACCGTGGATATCATGTTTTGTGCCGGATTAAACCCGTATGGTACGGACTGCTCTCTCTTGTTCTCCGTCATCACCGACCAGTCGTTCGCATTTTCTATGCGACCGTCATCGCTGCTCAATTCTATTTTTACATTGAAACCAAATTTTCTCGTTTTCGTTGTACAAGATGGAATATATATAGCTCGTCTTTAAAATTTTAACATACAACAATACTTGTGTTCCCGTTTCCTTTAGTGTTGAAGTATGAATCGGCTGAATTCCCAAATTTAGATTATTGCTATGAGAATAAAAAAAATACTTATTTCCGTTTAACGAAACCTCTACCAACCTTTATAATACTACTGACAAATTGACAAGCACCACCTATATATATATTTTGAGGCCCGAACACGAAAACTAAAGTGAAAAGGTTACACTGACCAAATAAAGAAAAAGAAAAGTTTCATTTAAAATAGCACTTCTGCTTTTGCTTATTTCCCCCATTGTACACAATGCTTCCACAAATACATAACACATGGTTACATCTTTCATCACGTCAACTTAAGCTCGCCGGCTCCTCCGAGGTGGTGTGGCCGTAGATAAACCTTAACCTCGTGTTCTTCCTCCACTCCTCCTCTCAATTTTGGCACCAGAATCTCCAGAACCGACCCCGTCCCATCAAAATACGCTTCAATGTTTGCTTCCTCTGGAATCCGGTTTGGCAATTGTATCTCCCTCATGAATTCCCCCGGAGGACAATGCTCTGCCGTTTTATCAACCAGCTTGAAAGTCCGGTCCCGTCTCTTCACCAACGGAGCCTTTGACGTGCTTGATCCCGTGACCTTCACGATACCATTCGTGATACTGTTCCTCCATGTGACCTTGACAGTGTTCAAATCCACAAACGGTAGAGTTATTACGACCAGGTACGCTTCTTCGTCTTCGTATATGGTTTTCGCTGCAGTAGCGGGCCCGTGAACGTTCTTCATCACACCCGTAAAGTCGTTTACCCAACCGGGCGGGTCCTTTGCATGGTGGTTGGTCTCGATGTTGTTAACGGTCAAGCAACATTCTTCTTCGCTGCTTCCAGGGGATATAAACTCTTTTCTCTTCTTGTTGTTGTTGCCGCCTCTTACACCTCCTGGAGATTGATCAGACGAGTCACCTTTGCTGCTGAAAGAAGCGTTGCTTGTCAAATGTAATCCCGATCCGTTGAGGATCTTCTTGGCGTTGTTTGACGCCGGCTTTGTAACATGAGGCGGTCTCTCGAGCTCGAAATCTGTGTTGGGAAGGTTTCTCCATGATCCGAAGTCACTAGCATCAGGCGGGATAGTGAACTTCAAATCCCGACCCGTTAGCTCCATCCATCTCTTCTTATCTTCTTCTCTGACACACAGCAGACTCGGCGAAGGCATAAACTCGATCCCGTGAAGGCATTGAGGATTGGAGAGTCCCCTGTAATGCTTCCTCTGCATCCTGTGAGACCGCACAAACCCTTTCTCGGCGCTAAACGGAAACGGACGCTCGCCTTGACGAGAATGCCCGTTCATATAGTTTCTCAGCTGCATTTTCCCGAGGGCGTTCTCGGGTTTATCCTTAAAAGCCCACATATACATGTTCTCCATATCATGCTGAACAAGAAAAACATCGAGCTTGAGATCAGATTTATCAAACCCTGTAAAACATCCTCCTCCGCTAGTTTCCCTGATGACCTTAGACTTGGATTTGTCGCTCAAGGCCGGCCTGAAGTAGAAGCTGAAGAAAAACCAAGCTCCCCACATGCTGTCTCCTCGTTTCAAGCATTTTCTAGTGACTTTGCTCGGAACCACATTGAGGAACGTCTCGGTCTCGTAGACATGTGAGCTAAGACCAACATCCAAAATGTTATCACAAGAATCCAAGTTCCACGTCGGAGAGCTTCGGCCCACAGACAAAGGCAGATTGATGTCTGGAGGATTGTAGAGTGTGATTTGCCGATTACCATTGTTCATCTCCAGGTCAAGCTCTTCGTGAGATGAGCCACTAGAATCCATGGATAAGAGCGTCGAAGGATGATGGTTCTCCATTGACAAAACCGTGAGAATCGAGCCTTTCATTTCACAAACCGAATCGAGACGTCTTGTTAAAATCTCTCTTTAATTCAGATGTGCGTCGTCAATCTCCCAGATCCCAGATCTCCCAATTAGCCATGAAACCAAATTGAGATCCAAAATCCCTATTCCAGAAACAAAATACCCTTAAAATCTCTCTTTTTTTTTTAATCTCGACCAAACAAGGAGGAGATTATAAAGCCAAGACGCTAGAGAAACACAATATCCAACCCTAACCCTAGAGTTTCCCGAAATCCCCCAAAAAGCGGCGGGAAACTCCGACTCAAACCCATCCGAGAAATATACATCGAACTAAAAATTTCCCCTCCTTTTTTGCAATTGCATCCAAGTTTCAGACAGGAACAAAATAAACGGATTTCAGAGCCAAAAGGAACCCTAGGAATCCGAAGAAATCGAGCCCAGAAAATACCTTTTGAGATAAGCAACAATGAATCGAGAGGAAGATATCGAGGGATCCCATAGACAACACGAAACCTCCGTCATTTTTGACAATGATATCAATCAGTTGAATCCAATCCCACAGATTCAACCAAATTTAATCCTTTTTTTTTGTTTCTCTGGGAAATATTTCTTTTGGAAACGGTGGGAATGAGATGTGTTTATGTAAGAAGAAGCGAAGGTTCGTGGGTGAGAGTGAATGTGAATAAGAGCTAAAGAAATAGAACCAGCCTGAACTAGATACCACCTGATCCCCACTCTCTCTCTCTCTCATTTTTTTTTTTTGCTTTTAATGTTATTTTTGTATAAATAAAATATTATTTCCTTTTTCCTTCTCTCTAAACAATTTTGATGAGTAGTGCTTATCGTTGTGTTACATGTGCTTATCAAAAACAGCGATTTTGATTTAAGAAAAAAAAATGCAATAAAAGCCTATATTTTTTGTTTCTTCAGTTTCTTATTTTTTGTTTTAACTGTTAGATTCAAATAATCAAATGTCCAAAGTAACTGTTAGAATTTTTTTTGGTTTTGTCACTTTAGAGTTTGAATACTAAGATTAAGATATAAAAGCACTTCTTTTATTAGCTTTAGAAAACTGACTCAAAAACTAAAGCTTTTTAATCTCTCTCTCTCAAAAACTCTTAAAGGTTTATCACACCTCGACAACTCTTTATATAGAGAGAGCTCTAGACAATTTCCTATTACAAGAAGGAAAACTAACATAATTAGATAACTCCTAAATAGAACTATTCCTAATCCCTTTAATAACCATTACTCGGTAGGATTAGAATGTCTTCTTTCCTAAGTCATCTTTTTCTTCAAGCTTATCCCAACAATCTCCTCCTTAAGGTTGAAATCCTTCTTTGACATACTATGAACTCCAATGTGATTCCTCATTTCCTTGAATTTGTTTTTATCAAGTGCCTTGGTCAAAATATCAGCTCTTTGCTCAGTCCCGGGAACATGTGTTACTTCAACTTGACCATTCTCAACACATTCTCGTATGAAGTGATATCTCCGGTGGATGTGTTTGCTACGACCATGGAAGACCGGATTCTTAGTGAGTGCGATTGCGGATTTATTATCAACTCGTATTGTCACTTTCTCACATACTGTACCAATAATCTCAGCAAATAGATCTTGGAGCCAAATAGCTTGTTTAGCTGCCTCTGTCGCCACCATGAATTCCGCTTCACAAGAAGATAACGCGACTACTTGTTGTTTTTGGGAACACCATGTGATCGGACACTCATTAAAATAGAAAACATGACCAGCTGTACTTTTCCCATCATCCATATCCACACTATGGCTGCTATCACTGTATCCTATTAAGCCTGATTGAACTCCTTGCATAAAGTGAAGACCATGAGAAAACGTTCCTCGAAGATACCTTAAAATCTTTTTTAGTGCAGCTCCATGTGACTCTCTCGGCTCCTGTAAATATCGACTCAATATCCCTACAGAATATGAGAGATCTGGTCGAGTATGAAGCAAGTATCTAAGACAACCAATGTTTCTTCTATAGAGTTGTTCGTCAATACGTCTCGGATCTTGTGTTTTAGAAAGCTCCAAACCGGGTTCCATTGGTATGAGTATTGGGTTGCACTCACTCATTCCAGCTTCTTCTAAGATCCTTTTTGCATATTTTTCTTGTCTTAACTCAATTCCATTCTTTTCTTGGAGAACTTCAATGCCGAGATAGTAGGTAAGCTTTCCTAGATCACTCATGTCAATTTTTCCCGCCATTCTTTTCTTGAAGTCAAGTATCAATTCCAAGCTAGAACCTGTGACAAGTAAATCGTCTACGTAAACTGCCACAAGAAGAAGATGCTCCTTGTCTTGTTTCCTGTACAAAGAAGGTTCCTTAGAACACTTTTCGAAATTTAATTCACCGAGAATGGTGTTGAGCTTAGTGTTCCATGCCCGAGGTGATTGCTTAAGTCCATAAAGCGCCTTGTGTAATTTGTAAACCTTCTCTTCACTATCTCTGATTACATACCCTTCTGGCTGAGTGACATAAACATCTTCTTTCAAATCTCCATGGAGAAACGCAGTTTTCACGTCTAGGTGATGAATTTCCCAACCGTTTGATGCTGCTAAGGCAATAATGAACCGGATTGTTTCAATACGAGCTACTGGAGAAAAAACCTCATCAAAATCGATCCCTTGCCTTTGTACGTACCCCTTTGCCACAAGTCTTGCTTTGTATTTATTTATGCTATTATCCGAGTTGCGTTTCAGTTTAAAGATCCATTTTAAACCAATTGGCTTCACTCCAAAGGGTAGCTCAACTAGACTCCATGTCTTGTTCTTTGTTATCGACATGATTTCTTCTTCACAAGCATCTCTCCATACTTTCAACTCGCTTGCTTCTTTAAAATCCCATGGTTCCTCATTAATTGCTAATAGAAGATGTTCTCCTTCTATTTCTGCTAAAAGCACATAGTCGCTTAGATAGCTTGGTTTTTTTACTTGTCTTCCAGATTTTCTCAAAACCTGCTGCTGCTGTTCTTGTTCTCCCACATTGTCTTGTTCTTCCTCAGTCTCTGATTCATTAGCATTCTCTTCCTCGCCAATAATATCACTGTTTCCATCATTCTCCTTGTTTTCCTCTGTTTCATCCTCTTCACTTCTTCTAATTCCATTGTTACCGAATTCTCCGAAGCTAAGAGTAAATGTCCCTGATTGCTCAGATATTTCTTCTGAGTGATTTCACTTCCAGCTCTTGTGTTCATCAAAAACCACATCCCTACTTACTGCAATCTTCCGGTTTATCGGATCTAGGAGTCGATACGCTTTCAAACCGGGTTCTGTTCCGAGATACACAAGCATTCTCGACCTGTCATCAAGCTTTTTCAGATGTGGAGCTTCGACTTTAGCGTAGCTAATGCATCCAAATACTCGTAGATGTTCTATATTCGGTTTCTTCTTCTTGAAAACTTCATACGGTGTTAGGTTAGTCAAAGCTCTTGTTCCCACTCTGTTAATAATATAGGTCGCATGTCTTACCGCCTCTCCCCACAGGTAATTAGGCATGCTCATGTGTTTTAAAATGCTTCGAGTCATCTCTAACAGTGTCTTATTCCGTCTCTCAACAACTCCGTTTTGTTGTGGTGTGTAGGGTGCGGTTAGATGCCTATTGATGCCTTCCTTTTCACAGAAACTCTGAAATTCTTAAGATATAAACTCTCCTCCTTTATCTGTTCGGAAAGTTTTGATGGTAGCCCCGGATTCTTGTTCTACTAGCGCCTTGAACCCCTTGAATTTTTCAAACGCCTCGCTCTTCTCCTTCAATAGAATCGACCACATGTAACGTGTATGATCATCAATCAGCACAAATATGTACCTCTTGTGTGCAGCTGTAGATGGTGAGATCGGTCCACAAAGGTCCCCATGAACAAGTTCTAGTACTTGTGTCGCTCGGTAAGAGGTTGCTTTTGGGAATGTTTTCCTTGCTTGTTTTCCAAGTAAGCATGATGCACATGTTTCCTTCTTCTTTGGCACACTCGATATTCCAACAACTAGCTCTTTTATTACCATTTTTTTTATAGTTTCAAGGCTAATATGACCCAATCGTTCATGCCACAGATTTGACTCGCTTGAAACCATAAGTTGTAGACACTTTGTGTTTTCGACCTCCAATTCTGCCTTGTACAATCTGTTTCTTGATCGTCTTGTCCGTATCAATAGATTTCCATCTCGATCATGTAACGTGAGATAGTCTTCTTTCATCCTGACATCGCATCCAGATTCAGTAGCTTGTCCCAAGCTTATGATATTGCTTTTAAGGTCTGGTATGTAGTAGACATCTGCTAGTACTTTTCGTTCTCCTTCTTAGGTTATAAAAAGAATCGATCCCTTCCCTTTTATGTCAATGCGTGAATCATCTCCAAATCGTACCTTTCCTGTGACCGACGGATCGATTTTGCAAAACCAAGCATGATTCCCTGTCATATGATTACTAGCACCGTTGTCTAGATACCAAACTTTGTCTGAGTGATCTTCAAACTCTTGTGGTTTCACGTTCTTCTCGTTAAGATACACCACCTCGTGCATCATAAGCGATTCAGCCTCATATGTGTCGTCGTCTTCTTTCTCCAGATCTTCTTGAGCTTTGATTAGCTTGAGTAGACGATCCGGACAGTTAGATGCATAATGTCCAGTTTTGTCACACCGGTAGCATATAATTTTGGATTTGTCCCTCTGTTGGTAACTACTACGTCCTCGACCTCTTCCTCTGCCACGACCTCGACCCCTTCCTCTGCCTCCTTCCTGAAAGGTCTCGTATTCGTGTGACTGCGAATCGGAGTTGACATACATAAGTTTGCTTTGGTTGTCTTGTGAATCTTCCTCGTCACAGATTCTTTCTTCGTAAGTCTTTAATCTCCCAATAATGTCTTCAAACGTCGTTGTTTTGAGATCAAGTACTTGCTCAAGAGCTGCAATTATATGTATGTATTTCTTTCTTGGTAAGCTCTTAAGGAATTTCTTAACAATCTTTGTTTCTTCAATGGTTTCACCCAAAGATGCTGATTTTGTAGAAATTTCCGAGAGTTTACCAACAAAGTCATCAATTGTATCGGTTTCCTTCATCTTCAATCTATCGAATTCAGCCATAAGTGTTTGCAGTTTTGCTTCTTTGACTCTTTCAGCACCAAGGTTTCTTGCTTTGATGGAGTCCCAAACAGCTTTTGAGGTTTCTAGGTCACCAACTTGTAAAATCATTGACTCCGGTATGGACTGGAACAAGAGTGCTCTGGCCAAGTCGTTTTTGTCTCCTTCTTCTGATCCAGGATCAATCGTTTCCCAAACTTTGTGAACTCGGAGCGCAACTTTCATTCTCATTGCCCACACGGTGTAATTGGTTTGGGTTAGCATCGGACATTTTATGGACGACGGCACGTTCTCCTTCGGCCTGTTGGTTGTCGCAATCAATTCACTCATGTTGTGAATAAGCTTCGTAGGTACTCACGCTTTGAATATCACCTAAGCTCTGATACCAAATTTAGAGTTTGAATACTAAGATTAAGATATAAAAGCACTTCTTTTATTAGCTTTAGAAAACTGACTCAAAAACTAAAGCTTCTTAATCTCTCTCTCAAAAACTCTTAAAGGTTTATCACACCTCGGCAACTCTTTATATAGAGAGAGCTCTAGACAATTTCCTATTACAAGAAGGAAAACTAACATAATTAGATAACTCCTAAATAGAACTATTCCTAATCCCTTTAATAACCATTACTCGGTAGGATTAGAATGTCTTCTTTCCTAAGTCATCTTCTTCTTCAAGCTTATCCCAACAGTCACATATTTACGAATCTATTTATCTTATACAATTCAAGATTACTGTGCCAAACAAAAAAAAGGCCAGATTGTGTTAGGACTTGTTATATTATTCTTGCTAGATGTAGTCTATGCGGAGACATGGTTGGTGATAAGTTGAAAGATATGATATTAAATTTTAATCAATTGTAGTGACTAATTGCATTATTGTGCCCCCCCAGTGAGTAACAAATCAATATTTTTTTTTATCTTACTATTTATCCATTGAAATAGGATTGTGCGTCATCATCAGTGCTAGTATCCAACGGCTTACGAATTTAATTAATTAATCCTGCTTTGTTGACTAGTTTAGTGCATTCTAAATTCCTAAACAAACCGAATGAAAGGGTTTGATGATAATTACAAGGATAATATGTTAAGTTTAGAAATTAAAATACATTTTGAGTCAAGTTTAGGAGGGATTATTGGTAGAAAGATTTATAATGATTGTTAAAATTTTGAGATTCCACTGTTATTGGTAGATGAATTCTGACATTTTTACTAAAATCCACTGTTATTGATGTGAAGATTTTCAAATTCCATACAAAATCCATTGTTATTCAAAAAGTTTGGTTTTTAATGATTCTATCAATCTATTAGAATCTTTGTTATTAGGACACGGATTGTTAACAATTTAACTTATAAAATAAAACTTTCAAAATACTATCTATATCCCTTATATTCTCAAAATTATTATAAAAAAAGATTTTGATAGATTTTCAAACTACACATAACTCTGTATAAATCCTATTCCCACTAACCCCTAAGGGGTAAGTGTGTTGACGATGTATTTCACCGTCTTTGTCAGTATATAATTCAATTTTCAAATTAAGGAAATGGGTTGTGAAACAAGAGTTTAAGAAAAATAAAAAAAAACAAAACGTCGAATTTAAATATTGCCACACACAACACATCTAATAAAAAAATATAACTACTGGGCTAAAGATTCCAATAATATTATATATAGAGTAATGTTGTGTTTATATGGGATGTTCGATTCCTGGAGGGACACTTAACATTATAGATATATATCTCTATTACACAAGATGTGAACGTAGTAAGTTGACAAAACAAAATAAATAGGGTAATTAAAAATGGAATTTATGAACCCATATAAAGAGAAGAAAGAATCAAACATGACTTTAAAAACTCAATAATTGAGATCTGAGAGGACATTGAAGATGACCCCAAAAAAAGATATTGGGAGTTGCCACCTCTCTCATATCCAAAACAACGACAGATAAACAAACAGCAAACAAATACTATTATAGTAGAGCACACTACTAGTCATTTACAATGGCTTAAAAGTATACTTATATCTCTGAGTACCTGACAATAACATCAATGTAAACAAATCAAAATGTAAGTTATATTATCTTATTTAATCTCGTGATAGTACATAGTTCCGAATAGAGAGATCATTATGATGGATTGTTTAGTCCAAACCGGTCTGATTAAGCTATGATAGGTTTTGTCGTGATATTACTGACTCCTGGTTTTGTAAACTAAACATGATTTGGTGTGTTGGTCTTGGTCTATAAGTAGAGTTGATTTTGTTCGTTTTCTTACGAAAAAAAGAAGGATCCGATCCAGACTTGATGAAAAGTGGGTTGGAAAAGTCCGATAACTTTTCACCTACCAGAAGATCTATGGTTCTAACTTCCAAGTAACAACTCGACTAGTTAAAAATACAAAAAACGGTTGAACCAAACTTTGTATAGAGAACAAAAAGATGTAAACTCATCCACCAATCATAGAGAACAAGTGGCCGGTGCCAAGTGGTGGCAATTTTGATAACATATCCTCTTTTTTTTTTTTTTTTAAACTTTAAATTGATTAACAAATTAACCGAAATTTGTCATACAATCTACTATCATACCAAATTTGTCATACAATCTACTATCATTGGGTTCATATAATTAAGATACTAAAAAAAAATTGAGTAACTAATTAACTTTCGATCCAGTGCAACGCAAACCTTGTAACACGCACGTTCCAGCACTAACGTGTAAACTATATGCATCAAAAGAAAGGAAACTATATTAAATATTATTTATGAAGTTCTTTTTAATAGTTACAAGTTGATGATACGGACCATGTCTTATAAAACGAAGAATTATACAACTTTATAAGCGATAATCTTTTCAATAACTCGATGCCAACGTACCAAACGTTTCAAGATTCAGTGAACTTGGTATTATTATTTTTATACAATTGGATCGAATACAGACACAACTGTCAATACAATACATTATGTCATCGATTATTACACAGTTTGTAATACACATACATGTTTTGTTTTAGGCATCAAGGCCCATTAGTATTGAAGTTACAAACAAAAGCCCAAATTTGATCCCCGCCATTAGATCCTAAAACGACGCCGCTGACTGTAACTCTTGGGTTCCAACACAGAGAGTGCGTGTTTGTTTTGTTGAGCCTTATGGCTTTTATGGGCTATGGAGAAGCATCGTTGCTTCTGCGTTTCCCTTCTTACTATTGATCAGTTGGTCAGTAATTTTCATCAAAACCCTCATCCGATTTGTTGTTCGCATCTCTGCTAAAAAAAATAAAGAAAAAACCCTAGAAATCTCCATTTTGTCCGCCATTGGAGGATCACTGGTTCGTCTTTGATCCCGATTCGGTCTTTGAGACGGACTCGAGCTTCGTTTTCGTTCTGGCCTTATTTCTCTGACTAGGGTTTCTTCACATCGCTAGATCTCATCCACTGGTTGATACCCATTTTCACAATCACCTTTTGCTCTTTGATAGAAATTGAAGTAGGAAATATCTTTTAGAAAGCGATAATTGGCACTTGTCGTCGGAGCTGAACAGGTTTTATATATAAAAAGGAAAAAGATCTAGGGTTTTCTAGATTTTGTGTGCCTATTGTTTCATCATCGATTATAGTCAAAGATGAATCCGAGCTACAAACAACTAAAAGCTTTTGGTAATTGATTTAAACTGTCTTTTCCCCCTGATTCGTCTAGTTAACTTGTTACTGGTGAAAATGTCTACAGAAGCAAACCGTGTTTATCTGAGTATGGAGATGGATTTGTTTGTCACTCCGGAGAAGCAGAGACATAATCCTTCAGTGAGCTTGGGGAAAACTCCAGTGAGAAGGAAGTTGATAGTTGATGAAGATAACGAGATTGGGTCAGTCTATTATATTGTTAATTATTGTGCTCACAAGTCTCTCGTTTTCGAATTGGAGCTAAAATGTCTTTCTTGAATCTTGTCTTGGTGGGTAAAAAGATCAGAGAAGAAAGGGCAATCAAGAACTGCTGGAGGTGGGCTTCGCCAATTCAGCGTTATGGGTCAGTAATTCCTTAANAAAATGTCTTTATTGAATCTTGTCTTGGTGGGTAAAAAGATCAGAGAAGAAAGGGCAATCAAGAACTGCTGGAGGTGGGCTTCGCCAATTCAGCGTTATGGGTCAGTAATTCCTTCAGAACTTTCTTCCCTTAAATTGAAAGCATTGTTGTTTTGGATTTGAATAAACTTTTCATGCCTGTTGTTTTCTCAGTTTGCCAGAAGTTAGAAGCCAAGAAGATAACTACATACAAGGAGGTACTACTCTTAAGTCTAAACAATGAGTTCCTTTTTGTCTCCGCCAAAGATTTGTTGTTGTCTTTAAATTTTCAATCCAGAATGAATTAGAACTGCTATTTAGTTGTTGAGCTCTCTATCACATACTTCAATGCTTCTTCTAATTAGGAGGAGTCTTGCCCTTGTACAGAGTAATGCATTCAAAACTTTGTATTAGAAAATGTGGAAACCTAAGACTCTGGTTCTTGTGATTCCAGGTTGCGGATGAAATTATTTCAGATTTTGCAACAATCAAGCAAAACTCGGAGAAGCCTTTGAATGACAATGAGGTATTATTAATGCAAGATGGAAAAAAAACTGATATTATCTCTCTGATATTATGGAAGCAAATGTAAGCTATAACAACCTTCTCTTGTGATAGTATAATGAGAAGAACATAAGGCGGAGAGTCTATGATGCACTGAATGTGTTCATGGCGTTGGATATTATCGCTAGGGATAAAAAGGAAATCCGGTGGAAAGGGCTTCCCATTACCTGCAAAAAGGATGTGGAAGAAGTCAAGGTGTTGCCTCTAAGCTTTGCCTTTGGATTTTCTTCTGTTTTATTTCTCTCTCTCACTCTCTCCGTCTTCCTTACTAGTCTTTGTGGATCTCTGATACTCGTATTTGCAGATAGATCGAAATAAGGTTATGAGTAGTGTGCAAAAGAAGGCTGCTTTTCTTAAAGAGTTAAGAGAAAAGGTGATTCTCTTTCTTTTATTTTAAGTTGATGGAAATTTAAGCTACAATTCGAGATCTTGTAAACATCTGTCTAGTTTGAATCTTGCATTGTAGTAGTAACTGCGTGTTTGAATCATTTTCTGTTGTCTTTCTATGTTTTGTTTATATGTTTCCTCGAATGTTGTCATTGTCAGGTCTCAAGTCTTGAGAGTCTTATGTCGAGAAATCAGGAGATGGTTGTGAAGACTCAAGGCCCAGCAGAAGGATTTACCTTACCATTCATTCTACTTGAGGTAATTCAAACCTCTTCCCCTTTAGTTTCTATTTCATGTCTTTTCGGAATCCTAATCTATCTCCATATTCCAATAGACAAATCCTCACGCAGTAGTCGAAATCGAGATTTCTGAAGACATGCAACTTGTACACCTCGACTTCAATAGGTAGGTACTAAACAACCCTTTTTTTCCCCGAAATCAAAATCAATTTTGCTATCTCTTGAATCTGTGGGATTGAAAATATTTTCTTTCAGCACGCCTTTCTCGGTCCATGACGATGCCTACATATTGAAACTGATGCAAGAACACAAGCTGCAACAAAACAGAGTTTCTTCTTCTTCTTCTACACATCATCAGTCTCAACATTCATCTGCTCATTCTTCCTCCAGTTCCTGCATTGCTTCTGGAACCTCAGGCCCGGTTTGCTGGAACTCGGGATCCATTGATACTCGCTGACCGAGAAAACCGTGATTCTATTCCCAATTCCTCAAGACGAAGAAGAAGAAGAAGAAGAAGCGATCTAATTGGTATACTGAAAAAATTATACAGCTGGTTTAGTTTCAATTGAGAGACTGTAAAATTAATGATTCATAGGCCAACAAATGTGTGTTTATCCAATTTTCCTATTCAAATGGAGGAACTTCATGTATTCAACCAGAAAACGATTCGGGTTTACTTTTCTGAGATTATCGATTTAAACCAACTGAACCGAGTTGAATCGTTTGGCTGGCTGTAATTCTTTCTGTGTATTTTAATTTTTTAACCAAACAAAATTAGTTCCCGGTTAGGTTTCGATTTAGATAGCTTCAGGTACGCGCTTAAATGGCGCGTGGTTAATTTTACCTATATATGCTACTCCATGAAAATTCAAAATTCCCCCAATTCCCATGCAAAAGAACATATATATATATATTTTTTTGTGTGGAAAAAGAGACATCGCGGCGGTTCGAGGGAAATTAAAGCGAAATTGGTTGGGGACACTTCGGAAGAATGTTGGACTGTTTTAATTAATACATATATTACTTTTATAAACAAAAAATTGTTATTTTCACTAACTCAATCTACTCATTCTCAAATTCTTTTAGTCATCCCCATATAGTATTACTTTTTATAAACAAAAAATTGTTATTTAGTTATTAGTGTTGGCCCATTTAGTCCAACCTTCTCCCCTTTTAGTTATCATCCTCATATGGGGAGAAGAGCACCAACATTTAATCCTCATTTACACAACATTAAAATTCATATTTCAATAAATCACCATTCTGAAAAGAGTGAGCCGGGGCCTTCGAGATAATACGGTATTAGAGCCGGAAAAAATGGCTCCGGTGAAGAACCAGCGGTTCTTCTGATCGTCCTTCCGTCCTGCTCCGTCTGCCCTTTTAGCTACTAAGATAAATGTTTAATTACTTAATTAATCAACGCTGGGGTGTATATGTACTAAAGTTTATAACAAAATAATGGTACAATGGTACCAAACTTCCTCTTTTTTTCAACGCCAATTGATTTTTTTTTAATTAAAAAGCCTTTCAGTGATTATTTAATGATACATGAAATAGTTTGTACTTGAAAGAAAAAAAAACAGCATTTCTTTCACTTTGTAAAAATATCAAAATAAATATTTTTTGCTGAAGTATCCCCAAACGTTATCATCATGTTATTTCAAGCCAGTTCAATAGAATAATATATATATATATATCAACATTTTAATTTCAAGAAAAATTTATATATTCGTATCAAAAAATAATAATTATATATTAGCTCTAACTGTCTTATACTCTCTCTGTCCCATTTTAATTGATGTTCAAGAGATTTTGTTTTGTCCCAATTTATTTGATTTTCTCATATATCTATGCAAATTTTCATTTTATTTTAATCTAATTTTGATTAAAAAAATATTACTATTTGAGTTTCCCAAGAATACTTTCACTTTTACCTTTTTTCCTTCAACTAAAAATTGATATTTTTAAATATGAATTACTTTTCTTAATATGTGTGCTTTTATCTAGAACATTAATTAAAATGGGACAGAGGGAATATTGATTTTGGTCTTTTGTAGACCAATAAAATTGTTTCTAAAGTCATGACATATATCAATATTTTCGTTATTGGTGAAATATCTTTCTTTTTGGGTCTGATCACTCAGTGTTGTCTTTTTATATACACGAAATTAAATAAAACTAATTGTTACTCCCTCCGTTTCTTTATATTTGTTGTTTTAGAGATTCATTTTTGTTTCAATTTATTTGTTGTTTTTGACACTTTTTATGTAAAGTTAATAAAGTAGTATTGAAATCTGGATAAAAACTTTTTCCAAGTATTCTCTTTCCAAAAAGTGACTATTTTCTTTATTTAAAAGATGATTATAGTTACTTTTTTTGTAATTAAGTGAGTTTTTTAATATGCGTGAATTATGTTAAAACAACAAACAATACGGAACGGAGGGAATATAATTTTTACTGACTTTAATAACACACAATTAGTCAAGCTTAGCTTTTATCTAATAAATATATCTATCACACAGTACAGAAGTAGCAGTATTGCCAGAAAGAGAGAATCAGAGAGAAACTTATGAGTTAAGCAATTAGACACACTCCCTCTCCTCCACCTTCCCAAAACCCTAAGCAAAATGCATATAAAATATATAAAAACAAAAAGAGCCTCACAATAACACTGGACACACTCAAATAACACTGGACACACTCAAATCCTATTTTATTCATCAATATATAATTAATATAATATTCAAATATATTCCATATGTATACGTAGGTATGTATATATATGAATAAAGGTTCCTCCTTTACCTTTGCCTTCTCTCTCTATCTTTCTCTAAGCTCTCCTCTTCTTCTTTTTCTCTCTCTAAAGCTCTTCCCTTTGTTTTATTGATGTAATTCTCCACTTCTTCATATAAGCCTTCACCCAAAAAAAAAAAAATCCAACTTTAATTCCTTTATCTGCTCAAAGAAACAAAACAAAAAAAAAAACTAAAGAGAGAAGATATCATCAAAGAAGAAAAAGATCAAAGATGGTTTTTTCTTCATTTCCCACTTATTCTGATTCATCAAACTGGCAACAACAACAACAAGTAAGTTCTTATTGATTGGGTTTCTTGGTTTAATAATTTATGTGTGTACACTCAAGAATCAATTAAAAATAAAAATAAAGAGAGGACTAAACAAACGAGAAAAGAGGGATAATAATATTCTTGTTCCTTTTGTCACTTTTAATCTTTGTATATCTGTGGTTGAATTTGAATATACTCATAAAATTAAATCTTTCTTTCCTTTTTTTATTAATTTTCTCAAATTCTTAAAACTTTTTGTGTTGTTTTTGAATCATTTCTTCCTCTCTTTAGCATCAACCAATCACAACCACCGTTGGATTCACGGGAAACAACATCAGCCAGCAATTCCTCCCTCATCATCCCCTTCCACCGCAACAGCAGCAAACGCCTCCACCACTTCACCACAACGGTAACGGTGGAGGCGGTGGTGGTCCCGGTGGACCTTCCGGATTAATCCGGCCAGGTTCGATGGCGGAGAGGGCAAGGCTAGCCAACATACCACTGCCTGAAACAGCCTTGAAATGTCCAAGATGTGACTCAACCAACACAAAATTCTGTTACTTCAACAACTACAGTCTCACTCAACCTCGCCACTTCTGCAAATCCTGCCGCCGTTACTGGACACGTGGCGGCGCTCTAAGGAGCGTTCCTGTTGGTGGCGGTTGCCGTAGAAACAAAAGAACCAAAAACAGCGGTGGCAGCGGAGGCGGCGGTAGCAGCAGTAGCGGTAATAGTAAGTCACAAGACAGCACCACAAGCAACGACCAATACCACCACCGAATCATGGCTAATAATCAGATGGGACCACCGTCTTCGTCGACCTCTCTGAGCTCGTTGTTATCTTCTTACAACGCCGGATTAATCCCCGGACATGATCATAACAACAACATACTTGGACTTGGATCATCTTTGCCTCCTCTCAAGCTCATGCCTCCTTTTGACTTCACTGACAACTTCACCTTACAATACGGTGCCGTTTCAGCTCCTTCTTATCATATAGGCGGCGGAAGCAGCGGAGGAGGAGGAGGATCGTCGTCTCTTTTGACTGGTTTTGACCAATGGAGATTTCCGGCAACTCATCACCAACTTCCTTTGCTAGGTGGTTTAGACAATTCTTCGTCTTCCGGGTTATATCCGTTTGATCATCAAAATCAAACGGGTATGGAGGAGCAGAATCCGGGTTACGGATTAGTCACCGGGTCGGGTCAGTACCGACCTAAGAACATCTTTCATAACTTGGCTTCCTCTTCTTCTTCTTCTTCTGCTTCATCAGCTATGGTTACAGCCACAGCGTCACAATTAGCTTCAGTGAAAATGGAAGATAGTAACAATCAACTCAACATGTCTAGACAACTTTTTGGGAACGAACAACAGCTTTGGAATATCCATGGTACTGCATCAACCGCAGCCGCAACAACTAGTTCGTGGAGTGACGTCTCTAATAATTTCAGTTCTTCTTCTACTAGCAATATATAATCGGTCATCACTCTAATGAATCTATGTGTTAGAGTCATTATGAATCTATGATGACTCTATGATGATACTTCTATTTATTTCTTATTGGGTGTGGACGTGTGGTATGATCTTATGTACTTAGTTGGAAGTTAGTACATCGATCGATCTTGTAGGTTTTTGTTTTTTGTTTTTATATTACATTACAGCTACTAGTTTTGGGTTTTGTTTTTTATTTCTGGATTATCTTGGTTGGTTTTTTCAGTTTTAAGTTAGGGTTTTTTCTATTGCAAATTTTATTTTTCAGTTGAAGTATGAGGATATGATCACTCATACGAGTAGTACGGTGTTTGTAAGAGTTAAGTATGTTCTATTAATACACTTTTACTAATTTAAATTATTTTCATTTGTGTTTTATTGAAATCTCTAACCAACTTAGATTTCCAGCACATAAATCAAAAGTATGTCTATCGCCTCGACTGTAACCATGATCTATATCACTAGCTACGAGAAGGCATAATATCGATGATGCACCTTTTTGTTGGAATTGAGACAAGAAATTTATAAGTATAACCATGAAAAAGTATGACACGTTTGCCATAGTTAATTAAATTGTGTGGAAACTAAAATGGAATTAAGTTGCTGTAGTTTCATGGTAAATTTATGTCACAAGAATTATCTATTGTAAATTTACAGTATTTTTTTAGAATTGAATTACGATAAATTTCATCACAATATTGGTTAAGAATCAATTCTAGTTTAAGTGTTTGTAAGTATTTTATGTTTCTTTTTAAGCCATATGAACCATGTCATTACTAAGTCTTCTTGCGTGAGCTTCTGGGTCTAAATATTCAATAACAAATTAAAAGACTATTTAGTCTATCTTTATGAGCTTATGAAATCTGTCTAAATTCCGAATAGTTTTATGATTATTCCATTTTTAAAATTATAGAGTCTTTTACGGAATACTTTAATTAGACTTTTTGATGATTTTGATGTAAAGCAAAGAAGAATCTGTTTAAGACTTTATCTACAAGCTAGCTATTTGAACATCTGACTAAACTACGTTTACTCAAATTCGTAAGTATTTTGAACTAAAATTGCAACTTAACATGTATTACTACAACATTCTCTCTCCCCCCCCCCCCCCCCCGATATCATAATTAGCTTATGATGACTTACAGACGATTTTGTAACAAATAGTAAATTGATGTTCATGATATGGAGTATATAACATAGTTTTTGTATACCGATATACCATGTGATACTTTTAATATCATTTACTAAGTTGTATTTATAGAGAGATGTGTATATATATAGATAATAGTGTAAATTTTGACCCAAAAATAATAATAATAATAGTGTAAATTAAGTGATAATTATAGAATGAGTGCAATGGTGTTACCTTATAGTTAGTTCCATCAATCATGGTGATTATATAATGATATAGTAAACCTTTTCTAAAAAATTAAATAATGATATATAGTGTAAAAGACTGGAAGTCTGGAAATATTAAGGGACAATGATTTCGTTATGCTGCAAAGGAACGTTCTTCGTGACTTCCGAGAAGTGTTTTGTCTGCTGCCTAAATTAAAAATTTAGACTAATATATAATATACCATTAGATTAATTTGTAATTATAATAATTATTTTCAAGTGTGTATATATAATTAAATATACGTATATGTGTAGTGGAAACCAACCCGCCAAATATACCATTAGATTAATTTGTTACAATGCATGCATGATCGTGGATAATGCATATCGGTTTCGAAAACGACAAAACAAGATCAGTCCACTAAAAAAAATAGTCTTGTAGCGAGGATAACAAGTGATAAATTATCATAATGGGTGCAAAATATTTAAAGAATTTGATTAGTTTAGTACTACAGTGAATTTTATAAGGAAAATAAGTATTGATTAACACATATATATATGTACATATACACAGATTATATTGATTTTTGTTGCCAATAATGATGATCTATTAGGTAAAGGTAGAATGAAAAATTAAGAAAGTAGTAATGATAAATTTAAAATTAGTTCTCTACGTAATATCGATTTTATCTTTATTGCTCATTAGTATAATATTAACTTGATAATTGCATATCTTTATAATATTTATATTAACGTGATAAGATAGTAAATATACATATAATATTTATATTATTGTGTAATTTATAACAAATTAAAAATGATAATGATACTCGTAACGCGTTAAGATATTAAATATCTGAATAATAATTATATTAACGTGCAAATATGGTAAATATAAAATTAATATTTCTGTTAACATATAATTTATACTAAATATTCACCAAATTAACTTGATAAAATTTATAATAACAAGTTTTATAGAATGAACCGATAACAATAATATTGACGAGTTGTGTGTTACATAGGAGTATTTTATGTCTTTTTGCGATGAACAGTGACGAGGAGAGAGAATAAAAGTTGTGAGCTAATTTAACAATCTTCTGTTACCATCTGTTGCAATTTCTACCCTTAATTTTAATTTTTTTTAATTGCAACTAGAAGACACATCTTATTTTTTTATAAAAACTAGAGACACATCTTGAAATTTCAATTACAAACGTCATTGGAGCAAATCAGTAAGTACTGGCTATTTTTGTAGAATATCATGTAGGACAAAAAAAACAATTCAGGAAACTTAAAACAAAACTAAGAAAAATAATAATTATACACATACATATAAGTAGACCGTACTTTTTGTTGAAAATATGTAAGTTATGGTAGGATGGTAATTAGGAACTATATAAAAAAAAAAACCTATATATCATAGAAGACGTGCGTTGTTTGAATTTAACTGAATTGGCTGAAAATAAAGATAAAAACAATTCTTCCAAAAAAAAATATTGATCGTAAATAACATGAATTTGATTGTTTTACAATATCACTTGTGAAGGATTAAGGATTCGAACTATGACAACATTATATCATTACCTTAATTAGCATACCCGACTCAGTATTGTCTTACTTCAATTTAAATTTAAATTATGATGAAGATTTTACTGAGGTTAATTAATTAGCATAAAGTCTTTGCCACCAAAAAAACAAAAACAATAGTACTACTTGTATAAAATATAATATTTCTTGAAAGAATTTAAGAGAAATAGTAAAAGAGACTGAAATCTAACGTCGTAACGACGACCGAATCAATGTCGGAACAATGAGTAAAGGAAAACACCGACGCGCCTTGGGAGAGAGTAAGAGGCTCGTGACGTGCACGGACCACTAGGCGACAAAAGTAACGGTGCGGTCAGGGAGGTAGGACCCACGCGCGAGGACCGAGAGATTCGAGCTTGAAATTGCACGCGCTTCGATGCACGCGTGAGAATTTGAGCCCAAACAAAACAACGCTACAAAATCCCAAACTTCTGTACTTCTGATTTTCCTTACATGTGACTGACAACCAAATTCTCTGTTTTAACACACCATCAAATTATTGTTTTTTTTAAAATATTTGTATTTCCAAAATAATTATATACAAACTTTTCTGATTTATTTTGTTTTTACTGCTTTTTTTGTAACACAGGAAATCTTAGATCTATGAAAGGATCCAGATTAATCCCTGGGAGAGGTGCAGTCCATGGATAGACCCCCTCTCCGGATATCTAAATGGACCGAAAACAAAGACCCATATCCGTGTGTTCAAGTGGAAATGATTTAACAATTTCACGCTTGAGGGTAATCGATCCCTGGTCTAGACCAACATGGCAACTCCTCCTCAAGTGGGAACCACTAGACCACCACCACTTGATTATTTTTATTTTTTATTTTTTTTTTGTTTCTACTGCTACATTTATGATCTTAACTAAATATCTTTTACATTAAATTTGTGTTTTTTTTTTATTGCAAGTTCATTAATCTCTTCGAAAAACTATTATATTGGTGATGCATAGAAGACAGGCATAGAAGAAGACTCGATCTATATTCAAGTAGTTCTTAGTGTATTCGTATAACAAATATTTTATGATAAAAAAAAACGAAGGATTGGAATTATTTTCCATAAGGTGTATAAATATTCATGGGCGTGTGTATTCGTATAACAAATATTTTATTCGTATTAAAGTCTTAGATTCGGTCATTCTACGAGTCATAGCGCAGCTAGTAAAATTTGGTACAAACCGGTCCATGGAGCTGGACCAGCGAATCTGGAATAATGTTAGTCCAAATATGGATATTTTAGGTAACTATTTGTTGACTACTAAAAAATTGTATATTAATTAATGTCACGTGGAAAAAGATGAAACACACATATATGCGAGTCTTACGGTACATGAAAACATATATATCTCGTAGTAAATATATCTCTAGTAAACATACAAAATTTATACATGTAATGTAACCCTTTAGCAATTTTTATTTTATTTTTTGAAATATGCTAGAACATGCCTCCATGCATAGTTTTCTGTGAAGATCATTCTCTCTTTATTGTAACTTCGCAGCTTTTACTTTTCTGAGACTAGTTCCTTCGCTTGACTGATCTTACTGACTCATTGATAGTGTGAGGGTGTAGTGTTTGTGTCACTTGGACTTAAGACTTCTTTGATAAACTATATTCTGCTAACTCATATGTTTACAATAAATAGCTGCAAGATATGATATAAATTTACTATAAGCAATTAAATATGATGATTACTTGACTATTTATAAAAAGACGATTTTTGTAGAGTAGTATTGACATCATGATTCAAATATTCAAATATATGAATATCTAGCCTATGACCCATCTTATAGTACATGTGATGAATATTTAGTTGTCCTATCAAGTTTTCTAACTAAAATGAAGATTCCATACTAGTGTGCCCTCTCTCTACCAAATATATTATTTATTATTTTCTCATTTTAAATTTTAGCCAACCCAAATAAAAAAAAACAATGAGGGTCCCTCGATCTGGTAGCTTTTTGATATGGCTAAGTAAAATTGTCGACGATTTCCTTAACAACGTTATGCAACTCCTACGCACACACTGATCATTACCATTGACAATCTCCCTCTAATTTACTCCTATTATTGTTTTTATATAATGAATAGTTAACAATTACTAACAAATATAGTTAGTTACACAACCATTCTTGTCTTCACATACTAATTAGATGGATTCTTCGGTTTTCAGTTTAGTCAACCTAAGTCTATCTCTGTTTGTTGATAAAGTCCATTAATCTCAATAAAAATGTAATTTGTTTGATTTCCAAAATACAGCTTTCAAGCCAATTCACATGTTTAAAATTTTATAAAGTTCACGAGGCCTATTATTTTGCCAGACTAAAATTTTGTTGACTAAAACCTGTTTTATTGATTGCAGATAAGATAAAAAAAATCCGGATTTTCTTTTTTTTGAACTAAAAAAAACCCGGATTTTCTGAATTTAAGAAATAGTGTGTCTCAAATTTAGAAATGAATAAACAGTTAGTACATCGTAGATTTTGTTTTCCTTACCTTAGATATATACATATATTATCTCTGTCTGTTTACTGGTAAAAGAAGTTTTCTTTTGTTCACTAGTCCCTATCGTTGCCCACAATCAAGACGGGCCTTAGGTTATTCATCACTTTTCAATTTCTAACATATTTGACGTCACACTGAATTTAGATATGTGTGTTATGTGATTGGTACATGCACAAATCAATTTCAAATTTGTACAACAGTTTGATTTCCTTTAATAACACAAGCCATGCACCTCAAGTTGCTTTCCTTTTTATAACTCGACCAATAACTAAGAACCAAATGTAACACACGTATGTATGTACATCGAAACTGGACCACAAGCATTCCCACTTTTTACAATACTAATTAATCAATGAGATGGATTTTAATCAGTAGGGTTACGATTTAAGAATATCGATGATATCTTTGAGGAAAGGAAAAACAAATATCGAAATTCTGATTGATTAGTGTTAGTTTTTTTTTTTTTTTTTTTATGTTATGTCAGATCGAATACGAAAATTTGTTTTTATTTTGAACAAGATCGCATATGGTGGCCGATAACAGATGATTGTGACGGATGATGATGACTGCCCATATAAAGTTGCTTGGTCCTTAAGAAAACACACGAGGCCTAATTGTATTATTCACCATCACATAAATTTAGTTTGTGGACCGTCTTTGCCTACATCACTACTTATAAAGATTACCAACACTTTCAACTTTCAAACACATCAACATCGATTAAGCAAATCATCATTGTAACGAATATTTGAAATCTCGAAGTAGGCCCAATTACGAAAGACAAATGGGGTCATGGATGTTTATTTCTAAACCAAATTGGAGCGGACATAGACAAACCCGGTTAACCAGAAGACAAGGGGCTCATAATTGTTTCGTTTAAACTTTTAATCGTCTTTGCTACAGAAAGAGAAAGAATAGGCAAAAAAGTCTAAAAACAAAAACAGTTTTTTTTAGAACAGAGCGTCGAACCCGAGTCATCGCATCACTTCTTCTCACCACCAGACCTGCACATAAACCAAACCAAATCAACAGGTAGAAAAACATTAAGCTTACGAAGATAGATATAAATAATGGTGTGATTAGTAAAGATGAAAAGAAGATTTAGACCTCATCTTTCGGAGGACACTAGACATCTCCTCTCTCTTCCTCTTGGCTCTCTTGTGAGTTCCCAACTTTCTCTTGGCAACTTTCAGAGCTCGCTTGTCCTTACCGACCTTCAAAAGCTCAGTGATCCTCTTCTCATAGGGAGCAAAACCTGCAACTTCCCTGATGAGACTCCTGATAAACAGAGTCCTCTTGCTTGTTTTCTGATTTACATATTACCCATATCAGCACAAAATAACCTCAAGGCACCAGAAATGATTACAAAACTTCACTTAAATGGAGACAGATTAACAAAAAATAAAAGAAAACACAATTGAGGATTGTACAATAGACGATTCAGATTTTCCATTAAAAATCAAAAACATAATCAATTACTGATTCACCTATTACTAAGGGAAATGACTACAGCCTTTAATGAAGAAACAACAACAAACCGTGATGAAGACATGAAACAGAGAAGGTCCATGGGGAACTTAAATATTTGATTTTTAAAACTTAAACTGGTGATTGCATTCTGTTTCGTAAGACAATAATTAGGGAATTACTCTTTCCATATTTCTATATTTTCCCTAAATTATAGAAATAGAGATTTCATTGATTGTTTTCCTATTTTACTCAAGAAATATAATAAATAAAGCAGGAAATTTTCAGCAACAAAAACTGGATTCTTCGTAATCTCATGAGCTGAACCTATTATACTGTAAATTCTAAAATCGAACATACAACCACAGAAATCGAGAAAGAAAAAAAGGCTAACCACCGATGAATACAGAATCAAATACAGAACACAGTAAAAAAAAATAAGTGGGAAGATAAGAGCAATACCCCTTTTCTGTTGTTTGGGCGAGGAGGTTGCTCGCGCTTGGTAACAACGTGTCCTTTGTTTAACCCGACGAATAAGCCAGTGGCTTGTGAAGCCGCCATTCTCTTTTGCAACACAAAAAAAGAAAGACGAAATCTGAGATTTACTTCTATGCGATTTTCTCTTAAAGTCTAAGCTGTATTCTACTACTACCATCAGCTCAATTCACAACGGAACCATAAACAAATCACAATGTAGTAGTACGCGTGAAGATTCGTCGATTCCTCAACTTTCAAATTCATCGAAACAGATAGATATGATGAAATCAAGAGAGTAAAATCTACGATCGCTCATCGATGAATAATAATACTAACCTGCAACTGAGTTTGAATCTCTGATGGCGCCGCGAAGGGAGTCGAAGGAGATCGGTAGAGAGAGAGAGAGAACGCGCTTTTATAGTCTTCCCGATAGGGGATTAGGGTTTAGCAATTTCGAAGAGTTTCTTTTGTAAATTGCCATATCTACCCCTGCCAATTTGGACTTGTCTGTATAAATGGGCTTATTTATAGTTTCCAGTTTATTGGGCCTTTTCACATTCGAAGATTTAGTTTCTTTTCAGTTTTCACACCCGTGTATGATGAACAAAAGAACAAGAACACCTTTACTTTTGAAAAAAAACAAAATAAAGATTGATGTTTGATTGTTTTGATTGATCACGTGATAGATTCATAATTTAGCATATTTTAGCATTCATTTTACATAGTTTTGCATGTACTTTTGCATTCATTTAGCCACTTTTAGTTTCATTTGCATCCATATTAGAGTTTAGTGAGTTTTAGCTTAGGTTGTTGCATATTTTTACTTATTGAGTCTTTATTAGGTGTTTTGGAGGCTTGGAGGACCATATGGAGTTTCATGGATAATCAAGAGGAGGAAGAGAAGCAGCTAAATGAGAAGCAGAAGTTTTTTAGAAGCATGTTGAGCATTTGGAGGTGTGAAATGTATGTGTCCATACGAAGGCCTTCCACTTAGATTCAGACTCCGAAGCCTTCTTCAAAGTTGTAGAGGATTCATGGAGCTTTCTAATTCCGTTGAAATCAAGTCATTACGATCAGCGGTTCAGGAGATACGGTAATTTTTGCAAGCCAGTACGAAGCAAGCAAACCGAGGAGGATCCACCAGAGTTTATCTCGGTTTGGTCACCTCGGACAGACAAACCGAGGAGAATCCACCAGAGTTTACCTCGGTTTGGCCACCTCGGACAGACAAACCGAGACGAAGCCACCAGAAATTACCTCGGTTAGGAGCACCTCGGACAACAAACCGATGCGGCGCCAGACTGCCTGAAGTGACTGGAAGATCGGGTCAGATGAAGACTTTTCGTTCCGATTCAGCCTTTGAGCTCTTCATGAAAGTTGTAGGTAATTGAATCATCTTTCATTTGGAGGTGATTTCATGTCATTACGAGCTTCTGTTAGGGATATATGGCGATTTCTGCAAGACTGCTCCTCCGGGTCAAAACCCGGTTTGTTCCGGGTTGACCCGGTTTGACCTCCTTCCCTATAAATATACTTAAAAACCTAATTTTTATGTATCTTCTCTTGGGCTTACACAGAAAACCGCCCCTTTGGGGTTTTGAGAAGATTTGAGAGATTTATTTTAAGTTTAATGCTATTTGATTCTTGTTTCTTCTAATCTTTTATCTATCTCTTCTTTAATCATGCTTACTGGTATTTCTTTCATAGGATTTGTGGGTTTCACCATGATTAGTGAGTAGTTTCTTAGGAATTTGGGGATGGGTTAGATTTAGGGTTTTCTAATGGTTCAATCTTGCAATTTAGGATAGATTCTTTCATCCCTCTTCTTATTAAGGTGTTCCTAATGCCAAATAGCTAATCTTTGCTATTTTGGATCATAAGCATTTCACACACCCACCAAGTGTTTGATGAAATGTTTGAACCACTTTTCTAAGAGATTTACATTCCTAGCCTAAGACATTAGTTGCCTAGGGTGTTTATCATGCCATTTAGACTTATGATTAATGCTTGCTAATCATTTTAATGCTAACACATCATTAGTTCATTAAGGTGATTAGGAAAGAGATTAGTACCACACATCATGGATTAGTCTTTATTAGTGTTCTAGGCATAGAGATGGCATGTTTAGTTGCTTAAATGATTGCAAGGTTGTCCATTTGATTGCCCAAATCAATGATTCCATCCCTATGTTTCGTTTTTAGTAATTTGGTAATCTTGCTTAATGGTTAATCGCTTAATTAGTGCTTGATTAGTGTTAATTAAGGTTTTAAGTCATATTCTTAGTCTTGTAGTGTTTCCTTTAGCTAGTAGTTTACTTTTAATTGTTGTTTGTCACTTCAATTTCGAATTTAGCTTAGCTTAGACAAAACTTTGTATTCCTTTTGCATCAAACTCTCAAAATGGATTGATATCTCAAGTATTGCAATGACATGAGCAATTGAGAAATTGCTTGCAAAAGTAAAAAGTCTTGTTTCATCACGCAAATGAGAGTTCTTTTGTGTGCGTGTGTCTGTTTGTTATTTGATAAACTGTGATTTTATTTGGAAGTAAACATATTATTTATACATACATTCAAACGCAAAATCATTTTTTATTTGCCAGTGTTGTTACACAAACATATAATATCAACTTCACTACTCAGTATTCATATTGATCAATTCATACAACGAAAAATGATTTCAAACTCTTAAATATAAACATTTGAAACACAAATACAAAAATACAATCATCAACGAAGAGCTCGTAAAGAAAACTATGAATCTAAGGCTCACCTCATGAAGCTCTTTGTTTATCAAGACTCACCCATTTCTCATTTTATACTCTGATGGCGAAGAATGATATCGGGTGCCTCCTCGATATCTTCATCAGGGTGAGCCAAATTCCATTATTAGATTACAATTCGAAGATATTACAATTTTTTTTTTTTTTTTTTGTAACACAAGGGATTAGATATATACGCAAGTGTTTTCACCTGCACTAACTGAAGTAACCGCCAAAGCAAGTAATCAATGATCATAACCACACAGAATAGCTTCCCTGCCCAAGCTCCACACGAGAGGAACCTACAATGATCAAGTATATCTATCAAAGAAAAATGGCGTTTTACATCATCAATCTTCATGAGCAAGGATATATAATGTACCGCGATAGACGTTGTAGAAGATTCCTATTGGAACACTTCAAGGCACGGTCGTACACGATCTCGGTTCTTTTTGCAACAGCTTGCCAACTGTAGAGCTTCTTCAGCTGCTAGCAACAAGCAAAAAAAAGAAAATCAAAGGCTCTTATCTCTTAAACATTAGATGGATTTGTTAGCACAAACTCACTCGATTGTGCATCTCCTCGGGGTTAATACTTGGGAGTATCGATATTGCCTTCTCGATTGCTCGAACCATATCATCTGGATCTGGTTCAGCAAGTACAACCATGTCATCCGGTAGGACCTATACAAAACCCTGATTTTATCAATATGAGAGAAAGAAAACAAAATCGAAAGGGCAAAGAAGGCGTTATAAAGAAACGGTACATGCCTCTGGGACACCTCCAACACGAGTGCTGACGGTTAATAATCCGCAACTAGCCGCCTCCAATATAGCTATGCAAAAGGCTTCTGTTAAAGAACTGTGAGAGGATCAAAACTGGAGTAAAGATACAAAGTAACCGATAAAAAACTTATGTCGATTTGTTGAATGAACCAGCCTGTGTGATCTGCAAACCTGTTTAGGAATATATGACCGGTTACCAAAACAGAGCGCACACGAGAATGCGGAACTGCACCCAGCATTTCCACTCTATCTTGGAGAGAATGCTTCTCTCTCATTTCCTCTAGCCGCACATGTTTTGGTCCATCCCCTCCAACTACAAAACGAACCTTTCAAAAACAACCAAATGTAAAAGTAAATGCGGATACCAAAGAGATTTAATGATGTGTGCTGTGCTGTTGGGGTTTAAACTCACTCACATTGGGGTATAAACGGCATACTTCTGGGATGACCTCAACAAGCAAATCTGCACATTTACGATAAACCAACCTACTTATGACAACTATAGTGATGACATGTGTACTTGGGGGTCGCACAGAAGCTGGCTTGAACATAGCAGTGTCAACAGCGTTTGGTATCATGAAAACCTTTGCTGAGGACAATCCAGACCTCAGAACCGTGTTCTCCTTGCTCGTGTGTGAAACACAGATCGCCTGGTCTATATCAGCTAAACTGAACTGCAGGACCTTGTTCATATGGATGCTCCCGACGTCGGCAAACCCGTACAAGGAATGATCTGTGAAGACAACTCTGTACCCCATCGTCCGGGCATGCATCAGAGATTCATGGCAAAGTGTAGAGAAGGCTTGATGGCCGTGAACCACTGTTATTCTCTCGCGCCTGAGTATGGTTCTCACAATGGGAAGCGTTGCATAAACCGTGGGGAAAGTGGTTTGCATAACAAAAGGTCTCCAAGGTACATAATAGACTTTGAGTCCGCCGGTCATGTATCGAACTCCAGAGCGGTTCCCATAAGCATGTGTCATCACCACCACCTTCAACAATATCTCATAGTAGTGAGCAAAGAGATCAATTCACACTATGCTACATTACTTGCTTACAGCTATTGATGATACAACTGAAACTTGTATTTTGATCACATCCGATTCGACGCGCATTTAGCCGAAATGGGGCAAAAGAAAGTAACAATTTTGATCTCACACTGACCTTGTGTCCGAGCTTTAACAAGCATTGAGAGAGATAGTAGATGTGATTCTCCACACCACCGAAGTTTGGGAAGAAGAAATCAGAGACCATTAAAACCCTAAGCTTTGCTTCCGCCATGGATACTCAGCCATTAGATTAGATTCGAAGCTCTGAGACTGAGAGTTCTCTGCTTCATAACAGATCAAGATGTAGTAGTACACGTGAAGACTTGTCGATTCCACAAACTTTCAGATTCATCCAAAGTAGATTTATATGAAATTTCAGGAGAGGAAAAGTTTCGAGTTTTAGCAAATTTGAAGATCACTGAGCAGTGCTGTTTTTGATAATTGGGCCTTTTATAATTGGGCTTCTCTATTGTTTCTAGTTTATTGGGCTTTATCAAGATAGATGCTCTTTTTTAAAACATAATTTGCAATTGTAAAAGTATCTTTTTGTTTGTGTTCGCGTGTGTTTTTATTTGATAAACTAACTACTAAAATAATGTGATTTTATTTGGAGGATAACATATATTATTATTATTATTATTTATATAATATAAATTAGGATGCATCAAAGTTAGTTTTTAACATGATCGTGTTATGTGTTAAGTTAATCGATTAGATTTTGACACGTGTTAAAAAAAATCAATCTTATTATATTTTAACATAATATTTACATAAATCTAAAACTTAGTTTTAAAAATAAAAAAAGGAAAATAACTTTTTTCGATTACTAATACAAAAAGGAAATAAAAAATCGAAAATATAAATAAGAAAATAAAAAAAGGAAAATAATTTTTATATGTTTTAAATAAAAAAAGAAAATAACTTTTTCGATTACTAATACAAAAAGGAAAATAAAAAATCGAAAATGTAAATAAGAAAATAAAAAAAAGGAAAATAAGTTTTTTATGTTTTTCATTTAAGTTAAGAAATTGTATGATCAATTACTAATACTAAAAGGAAAATCAAAACATTATTTTTAAAATTAAAACGTGTTAAAAAAACCAGCCAATTAGATTTGAACATAATATTTACATAAATCTAAAAATTAATTTTAAAAATAAAAAAGGAAAATAATGTTTTTGATTACTAATACAAAAAAGAAAATAAAAAATCGAAAATGTAAAACTAAAAACAAAAAAGGAAAATAAGTTTTTTATGTTTTTCATTTAAGTTAAGAAAATTGTATGATCAATTACTAATACTAAAAAGAAAATCAAAACATTATTTTTAAAATTAAAAAACGAAAATAAGTTTATTTTTCAATTACTAATACCAAAATAAAAATAAAAAATCGAAAAGGTAAATATGAAAATTAAGAAAAAGGAAACTAAAGCTACGGTTAAAAAAATAAAAACGTCAAATTTATCGATTTAGATTACAAAAGTAAAATAAAATCAACTAGGATATATTTCAATTTAAGAAAAAGAAAATAAAATAAAAAAATCTATTTCAATTTAAGAAAAGAAAAAAAAGAAAACAAAAAATAAATTAGATTAACTAGGATATATTTCAATTAAAAAATAGAAATTCCAGATGCTAATGATATGACATTAGACAATGATGAGCTCATTGAGTCAGAAGGATGATAGCAAGAATCATGTAGAGAAGCTTTTGATGCGAGTCTTGAGAAGCATAACTTCTGTAGATAGCAGAGAGATCATATACGAGAGAAAACAAAATTAAAAACAAAAAGTAAATTTTATTAACTAGGATATATTTTAATTAAAAAAAAAACTTAGATGCTAATGATATGACGACGATGTAACTTAATACATTATATCATATCATATCGATTTAGATTTAGATACATGTCTCGGTAAAATATTATTTTACAAAAAATAAATGTCAAATTTATTGATTTAGATTACAAAATTAAAATAAAATTAACTAATATATATTTAAATTTAAAAACAAAAGGATCTATTTTAACAAAACAAAAGGATAATATTTCAAAATATTATTAAAAATATATTATTTTAACAAAACAAAAGGATAATATATTCTTTTTAACACAATATATAATAAAAACAAAAGGATATATTTCAAAAGAAAAATAAAAAAATCCCAAAAAGTAAATTAGATTAACTAGAATATATTTTAATTAAAAAAAAAGAAAATTCTAAATGCTAATGATATGACATTAAACGATGATGAGATCAATGAGGAGGATGATATCAAGAATCATGTAGAGAGGCTTTTGATGCGAGTATTAAGAAGCATAACTTTTCAAGAGAGCAAAAAGATCATATAAGGGAGATGAATGTGAAAAGAAAGAGATACTTTATTTGCTTGAAGAGAGTTAATGGAAAGATCGTTAACATACTCGATTGACTCAAATTAAATACTCAAGTTTTTAACGCAACGAAATAGAAAAAGATAGTTGATAATGTGTGTTAATTATATGAGAAGTAGGGTAAATGTTGCTTAGGATCCGCAACAGTTATGTGTTTTAAATATTTTAATTGAAAATAAATGAGAATTAAACTAAATAAATAATTTTTAGGTTTCGATTTTGTGTTTTTCATATATGTTTTTAGTAGTGATTAGATTTTGCTTTCTATTTTCTTAAAAAAACAATTTAACGGGTTTTGAATTTTATTATTATAATACACGAATCCTAATCTTGATTTTAATTATGATAAATCTAATTATAATAAAGTAGGATAATTAATTCGACAAAATTTTAGAATAAATAAATTATCCGATTTTGTTTTCAATTTAACTTTACGGGTTTAAAATATTTTATCAAAAATCCGCATATATGCGGATCCTATTCTAGTTAATTAATAATTATACATACAGCTTTAAATTCTAATGAAAAGTTGTTTTTATACAAACGTATAATATCCCCTTCCCTGCTCAAGTATTGATCATATCACATACACATTAATAATGCAACTAATGCAAGAAAAAAGATTTCTAATAGAAAAAAAGATTTCAAATTCCCAAATACAAATTATTTGAAACAAACAAATACAAAATAGAATCAGAATCTGTTGCATTGATAGACCATACGGAAATCAAATTCCACATCTCATTACGGTTTCAAACACGAATTTTAACGAGGGAACTTGGCTATTAATTAGTTCTCGAACATTCACATAGTTGGTGTGGACAGCGTGGTTGATCCGATGGCTCGTCTCTCCACCATGAGGAAATGTCCGAGAGACTGCACATTGTTACGACCGTTGTCCTCGTTTATAGCTATCTTGTTATGGGCAATGATAGTGGAATCTGTGCTTAGTTTGGAACATATAGAGAAAATCCATGGCTTGTAAGATTTGAGATTCTTCTGATGTTGGTGGTTCCTAGACGCTGATTGATCAATCCTTGTTCGGTTTGATCTTCTCGAAAGTTCTAGAAAGCTTGATATCCCGATTAGGTTTCCTAGGGTGTAGCTTCTGTCGCGGAAAAATGATCCCATCGACTGAAAAATAAGATAGTGTAAAATGTTATATTTAGTGTATACATGGAAAAGGTAAAAGTGTGAATTGATACACCCACACGCAACATAATTATCTTATAGTGGTTGAGATGTTAATTACTTTCATCGAAGGGGTCGAGACTTTGAATTGTGATGGTGAATGGTGACCCAAAAAATACACATTATAATAATGTATATAAGGTTGTAGAAAAAAGTGTTGTTTAAAAAAAAATTGAGAACCATAACGCTAAATGATAACGGAACGAAGAAATTCTTGTGCAATATTTCTTGAAATCTTTTACTTATCATAGAAAAATAAAACAAAAACTCATCATTACGTTGTCTTGCTATATTATTATTTTCTTTTTCTTTTTTTCTTTGTTAACGTTTACGTTATGAATAATTAAGTCATGTAAACTGAAAAAAATTATAGAGTAAAATGATGAAATCATTAAGTAAAAAACATAATTTATTAAGCCTTTTAGCAACAAAAAAAACATAATTTATTTGTTAAACAGTATAATGGCGGATGATTTGTTTGTTTTTGTTTTAGTAAATTACAAATTTTCGAAACTATATGAATGACAAAAAAAACCTGTGAAATCACATAGTTGTGCTCAGTGAAGTATATATTGGCAAAAAAATTCCAATGATTCCACTTTCCAATACTGATCAAAAGAGAAATTGCTCTGATTAGTATTTTGTTTTTTTTAATGGTATGAGAATTAACAATTTCCGACAAACGTGGCCTTTTCAGACAAAACCATCACAGCTTTAAAGGAGCATACAATTGGTTCACGTTCGCTCTGAAGTCATCTCAACCAATACTACTATTTTAGTATTTTTAATTTTAATAAACAAAAGTAATAAAACAAAATGAAAGAGAATGTGAATTCAACAGATCCAAAATACTAGTCAAAGTATAATGGCTTCGAATGGAGACGCATATAAAAAAATACAGATTAAGCAGATTATGCAGATCAAGCAGAACAAATACAGATCAAGCAAATCATGCAGATCAAATGCAGATCTACAAATAATAATATTATATTAAATAATGTAACAATACAAAATAATGCAAATAAAATATTTTAAAAGTCAAAAATAAAAAAATACATATAAATGCAATAAAAAATACATTTAAAATTTAAATATTATCAAAAAATTAATTTTGATTACAAAATTAAAAGAAATTTTAAAAATAAAAATTAATACAAAATAATTTCATTTGTCTATATGTATTTGCAATATAAATGAAATAAATATAATTATGAGAATAAATATGTTTAAAAGTTTAAACATTATTAAAAAAATCGATTACAAAATATGTAGAAATTTTAAAAATAAAAGTTAATATAGACTATTTTTTCTCACATTTGACATAGAATCTCTTTCTCCAATTTTTTCTATTTTAGTATCACATGAATGAGTCATATTCATATTTACAGCTAAAATATAATTTATAAAATAATATTTATGAATATATTTTACTAGTTTATACTAGTTAATAATTTTTAATTTTTGAATTATTATGTTTGTAAATATATTTATAGCAATAATTATATATATTTGTAAAAACATCAACACGCATAATACTAAATAGTGATTGCAAACAAATTATATAAAAATTATGAATATGTAAAGTAAAAATATATATAATTTTAGATATATATTTTTGATATTTATAAAGAAAATAAATACAATATATATATATATTAAATATCTCACTAAATAAAAATATATATTCTTAAAAAAATTATTATACAGGAAAAACGAAAATTAAAATTAAATCATATTTTTAAACTTTAGAGGATTTGTAGATTGATTTATTGTATGGAAATGAATAAAACAAGTTATCAAACTAAAAATATTTAAGGAGAAAAAAAAAATAAAACAAAACAAAATTATATGATTGGTCATGTGCATGTGTCCACCCCCTTTTTCTCTTCTTT
This sequence comes from Alliaria petiolata, assembly GCA_020283515.1. Taxonomy (NCBI): domain Eukaryota; kingdom Viridiplantae; phylum Streptophyta; class Magnoliopsida; order Brassicales; family Brassicaceae; genus Alliaria; species Alliaria petiolata. The sequence continues at coordinate 262,362,745 of JAHZTW010000001.1, forward strand.
TTCTTTTTTATGTGCAGATCAAATTATTTACAAAGGTTTTGATCTGCATACAGATTATGTAATTTTTTAATATTATTTTTTAGTTCTGCAAAAAATTGATGAATGGCAATTAAAATGCAGATCAATCTGCTTTTTCTAAATCTGCATATGTTCTGCACATCCATTCAAACCCAATCATTTTTGAGTTTCTCCGAGGAGGAAAAAAAATTTCGTAAACAGATTCAAACGGTTCATCAGTTAATATGCAAGAAAAAGAAAAACAAAGGTAATACTGATAAAACTAAAAATTTGCAGGCTTAGTAAAGGATGAAATGAGTTATGTGTGTATGCATATATGTATAGTATAAGTAGAGGAGTGTATATATCTGACCTGGGAATCAAGATCGGAGGAAGAGTGAGAGGGGGGAGAAGGAGAGAGAAGAGAGCCGAAGGAGATTGAACCAGCAGAAACTTGCTCATGATGATGATGAGTTTCTCTTGTTAGTCCTCCAATTCTTGCATTGACTGGTCTCAACCCAAGGGGCCATCCTTCCTCCTAAAATTATATACGTCCATTACACAAGGATGTATATGTGCGCATATATGCTATTGTGTTGTTAGAGAGCGAGAGAGAAGAGAGAGGATTATGAGAGTACCTGGTGAGCCATGTTTGGAGTTTTGAGACCCAAAAGAGGGAGAGATTTGGCTGAATAATAATGGAACAAAAGATGTAGCAAATTAAGAATAAGGATGTGTGTATATACTTTTTGGATAGAAAATTTGGTTTTTGATTATTTATTTGGTGGTTAACCCAAAAATAAATAAAAAACAATATTTTGGCTTCGCCCGGGTTCGAACCGGAGACCTTCAGTGTGTTAGACTGACGTGATAACCAACTACACCACGAAACCGTTTTGTTAAACCTTGTACAAGTTGACTAATATCAACGCATTAAATAGCGCAAACTTCTATGCAGCCATCACATTTTGTTGAAAAAAACGATTAAAAGAGAAAAGAATATATATATATATATATATATTAGGAAAGAAAAACCAGATCGTCGACATTTATAAATTATAGTAATAGCTTTGCATAGATAAATATCTGATTTGTAAAGAACTTTAAAGCTTAATCGAGGAAAATATGGTTTATCAAACAAATATCATATTGTGGGTTTAGAAGTTATTTAATTTGATACTGTTTGGAGTTGGGGTATGGGTTTAGTGGTCTGACATGACATCCTGGTTAGCATTTTTGATACTTCAGGTTTAGATTCGGTTTAATCGACAAAAATGAAAGAAATGAAGAAAAATGATTGTATATGACAGTAGTATTTATCAAAAAAAGAAAAAGAAAAATAGTAATAGTATATATAAATATATAATACATAAAGAGTACCGTTAGAAGCTCGAAATTGAGAAAAGGAGAAAAGAAATGATCTGTGCTTTGGGTATGGACAAAGACCATATGCTTCGTCTTTGTGTGTACCTCGAGAGACATAAACACTTTATCCTTTTTGGACCACATCATTCTGTTTTGTAGCTTTCCATTTTGTCCTTTAAATACTGATTGGGTTCAACAATATGACAGTAGAGTTTTAAAAACAAGTGTTCAAAAGAAACAGTTGATTCTAAAATCAGGTGTAACAACGGTTCTTACTTTGTTTTAAGTTCCATTTAAAAAACTAGGGATGTCAGTCAGCAGAGCCCCATACTAGCACGAGGTCGTACGGACACGACACTATATTATAGTCTGACGGATACTGTAAAATTCTTTAACAAAGAGCAAAAACTAATTAAGTAATAAAAATGTATTAAGCAAACAAAATAACCCAATAATCTCTATTCAACATAAAAGTTTATCAAGAAGAGATATTATAGAAGCTACGACAAGAAATAAGAAATCAACAACTCAAACAATTTTTTGTTTTTTATCTAACACAGTTTAATGCTAGAAACATCTTAACCTAAATCAAAATGAGTTTTGCTCAGGCGGCAAAGTAATTTTCTCTCACAAATTCAAAGTTGTAGCGAAACTCTCTAGCGATAGAGAGGTTTTGGCGTCAGAGCTCAGTATCTTTTAATATAAGGTTTCTTTCTTTGATCTGCGACTAAACAATATACATATCAAACTCAATAGACTATACAAGAACTTCGTAAGAGCTATACAATGTATAAATATACGTGTATATGAACAAGAATGGAGCGCGGTTGTGTCAAAACAGAGAGCCCTGACGACCGACTCTGCGGGGCAATCCGAAATTCTGGTAAGCCCGGATTTGGCCACCAATCGTGGCTGTAACGATCACCATTCCCCAAGCCGTTGGTTGAACCAAATGCGTTCCATGTCTGCCGCTACTATCGAACCAAGACCAAGAAGAAATCCGAGATGAGATCGATATTGAAGGCGAATCCCCGGGCTTTAGTGACTCTCCGGTATTGTTGTTCTCTGTTTCGTTTTGTGGAATTTGCGCCGCGGTCTCATCTTCTTGATGTTGTTCTGTGGCTCCGTCCGCGGTGTTGTCATTGTTTTTCTTAGGTAACGGTGGGAGGCCGGGTTTTTTACCCGCGGTTGCGTTTTCTTGTGTAGTAGTATTTTTAGTAGTCGAGGGTTTTTTCGGGGTTTTTCTCGATTGGGTTTGTGTGGGTGGTGGTTCTCCTTTTACAACGCCATGCCAAGGGATTGCCACGGAAACGTCTTTGCAAGGGAAGGTTTCGTAAGAAGTACACATGGCGATGGTTTTTCTACCGGTGATTCCTAGTCGTGGCTCCTCGTGTTTCCACACGTAAACCTGCGAGTCTTCGCTTGCGCAGACAATGTGTTTAGCATCTAGTGTGTATGATGCTGTCATTTGGCTGCATGTGTTCTTGAAACCTGGTTTACGGATCAATATGAGATTTGAAACATTTTACTTTGTGAGATCAGACGAAGAAACGAATGAATTGTTTCGGTTACATACCTCTGAATTTTTGAACAAGTTCAGTGCCGTCAAGAATCCGAATGCGTGAATCAGCTGAAGTTACAAGCACTTCTGATGGATTAATCGGCGAAAACTGTTAATGCAAACTCAAAGGTAAGTAAGAATCCTCTCTGATATAAACCAAGAGTAGAAACGTCTGAAAAAAAATAAAAAGAGTAAAACCTGGAAAGCTGTGATCTTTTTAGCTTGAGCTTTCTTTTTGTTTTGCAGATCAATATGGTTTGTTTGATCCAACTTGCAATCTGATCAATCAAAAGAGAAAAAATGTTACAAAATTTACAGAGATATGTAAGGTTAATTACTAAAAGATGGTTACAGAATAGAATAAGTCTTTAGCCAATATTACCTTCTGCACTGTAAAGCCGACAATTCCCTTTATGTGAACCAACAAATGCAGCCTACGTACCAAAGAGCATATAGATATCAATACGAGATCGTCAATTTCAAGTATATACATGTGACGATTCAATAGAATTATGTACCTGGCCATCAGGAGTGTAACAAACCGCGGTAACCATTTCTTTTAGATCATTCCACTCCACTACTTGACGGTTTGATATGTTCCATATACGGATCTTGGCATCAAGGGATCCACTTATGAAGTAATCTTCATCCAATGGATTAAATTGTACACAAGTAACTGAAAACCAGAGAGTAAGACATGAATCTCCAAAAGCAATATGAAAATTAGCGTTATGACTGTTAGAGGACATTTCTTTTCTTACCATAGTCATTGTGGGCAAACAGTTTTAGACAGCTTTGAGTTTCCATATCCCATAACCGCACGGTTTTGTCCTTGGAAGATGAAAGCAATAGCTGCATGAGAAAGCATGGTTAAGCTTATCAAACAGAAATCCATGGCTGCTTGCATCAATGATGGCAATAAAGGAACATAAACTAACCTGTGAGCGAGACCAGGATAAGTCCAGAACATCATCCAAGTGGCCAGTGAAAGAGCATATTGGTTTATCTGATAATGAGAATACGGTCTCAGGGGCATGGACATAATCTGGGATCTGGTTTGCTTTTCTAGTCGATGAAGCTTTCCCTTTTTCTTCTTCTCAGGTGGCAACTCTGCATCATCACCTTCCGCAGGCGATTTATCCGTGGAAGCAGACATTGAAGGATGAATTGGTGTCAAGCTCCCTTCATTCATTGACATGATTTCACATTCTTGAACCTCCCACACTTGAATTGCACAATCCTCCCCTGCACTTGCTAATAAATGTGTTTCTGGACTGAATTTCATCGTCCAAATAGTTCCTTGATGAGCTTGAATCTCTTGGCACAAATGCAAAGCTCTTAGATCTTTATGAGACTTCCCTGAATGTCTCACCTTCACCCATTGATTCGTTTGGTCATTGTTCTTCTCCTGCTTTTGGTCCACTGCTCTCGGAGTATTGGTACCACTACCATTTGAATCCTTCTCTTTCTCTGTAGCCTTGGAGCTCATAGAATGAGCTACATCCTTTATGTTCTTTAACAAAGCAGCCCCTCTCTTCTTGCTTACTCTCAAGCTCTTTGACACATACGAATTGAATTTCCTAAAATCAATCGTGGAATTCGCGTGTTCTCGTCGCATAAGGTCCTTTACAACAGATGAATACCCAACGCTTTTCTCAAACTCTTCCATCGTCAACTGTTTACCTGTTTGCAGATCGCTGAGCCGATTCCACATCCCATTCTCACCATACTCCTTCACGATAAACTCTTTCCCGGTGTCGAGTTTCTTTATCAGTAAGAAAGCACTGAATCGAGTATTGGAAACTACCGAAGAGAGCAATACGCCACTGCGTTGCCCTTGAGGCTGGCTGTTTGGTGCGTCCGTCGGCGAGGCTTGCGCTTGTGTGAAGTACGGACAAATTCTCGCGCACGGAGCTCCAATCGCTGACGCCGTTCTAGTGAGCCGCGATTTCGGCGTTTTCCCTAACATTTCCTCTTTCCTCTTTTTCTCAGCTGAAGACGCTTCGATATCGGAATCAGATCTCGACCGTACAAGCAAAACCGACATCGATGGAGACCGATGAACCCGTTGTTCCACCGGTGAATTCTGATCAGGTTCTTCAACCTTCGCTTCCGCAACGCCTTCATCCACAACGCGAGCACCTCCGCAATCTACCGCCGTAGGTTTGCTCACGCGCTGGATCGAGATAGCTCCGAGCATACTCTTCTTCGACTCAAGCCCCATTCCGTTACGAAGCCGACGGCGACGCTCCGTAATAGATCCCGGCGCCGCCATCCAGATATCATAATCCGGCGACATATCCGGCGCAGGAGCAGCACGAGAGGCGGAAGATGCGTTAGATGAAAACGAGATCCGGCAATCGTCGAACTCACCTTCCTCGTCAGAAGATGACGCTAAATCCACAGGCACGACGGTGGATAGACGATTAGAGCTCTCGAAAAAGTGATCGTCATCGTCTTCAACCTCGCCTAACCCCGCCCAATTCATCGCCATCGTCTTCAACCTCGCCTAACCCCGCCCAATTCATCGCCATCGTCTTCTTCCGTTCCAACTTCCCGTTTGCGCCGCCTCGATTCGCCATATCTGTACATAGGTTTCAAAATTTTCCAGATTTTCTTAGCCTTTCTTCAGTTCAATTCAAAAAATTTCTCACGAGTTTTATTTTCTTCTTCTCGCTGTTGTGTGATTGTTTTGGAGGGAGACGAGTGGAACGGAGAGAATCAAGGGATTCCTGCCATTATAAATGGCGGGTCCGTACAAATCAAGTGTTACTTTTTGATATCTGATGATCCGACGTTCTATAACTTGCCACGTGTGTTAAACGTATTTGTGCAGATTCGATAAGTAGCCCGTATTAAAGCCCATAAGCAAGATCTTTCCGTAGCAGCCCATTTATACAAATTTCCATAAATAGATGTTAAAGCTGTCCGTAACCCAAAAAAAAGAGAGTTGATAACACATATCATGATGATTCACCCATTCAAATTTTGTTGATTGAACTCATAGAAGTTGATAGATTAGACTAGACCGGACTAGTAGTTTAGACATATAGAGCTGAGCTGTGTCAACCCAATTTTTCTCAAAACCAAACCCAAATTAGAACGCTTTTAGACCTTTTTTTTTTTGAACTTTAACCAACCAACCAATTTTGATCAAACCTTAACAGAATCGGGCTATAATGGGCTAAATTAACCAGCATTTCATCGTTTAAAACACCGACCAATGTTGAACAAATATTGGAAGGTTTTGGCCATTTTGCATGAACTAAGAGAGAGCAAAACAGATCATTGCTTATTTACTTATTGATTTAATTAATGTTAATATATTACTCTGTTACAGCACAGTTTAATATTTGCATTCATGTAGTAGAAGAATATATGTATCTAATTAATTTTATAAATTTATGGAGTTAAACGATATTCTTCTTGGTTGATGTGCATTTTAACCTATACATCTCAATAATGGCGCACACACATAGATAAAAGTATAAAATATTGATCAATTTATCGAACATAACAAGGTGTATTCAAAGAAGGAAGCATGATCCATTACCAAGGATGTTTGCTTCCACCGCAAATATTAGTTTTTTCTTCTCAAATATAAGGTCTTTTTAAAGACTGATTAGGTAAATAATATACATATATAATTACTTCAGTATGATATATATAGATTTGTGTGATATGAAGAAATTGTGAACCTGGTAATGTATAAAAAGGACCAGGAAATTATACTTTAAAAATCATATGGTTTCCAAAGGAAAACAACTTTAAATATTTTGTAAAATAATCTAATAAAATTTGGAAATTGTCAATATGAAAATGACATGATTCAAACTAATATATACTCAGGTTTTTAGGCGAGCCCAATGTTGTATATGATCGTGTTTTTGGAGTGTTGAATCTATTTGATCATATTAATTAGTTAGCAATAAAAACTATAAATACCCTAAGATTATATTTTGTGGAAAAGTCATTTTCAGATATATATTCTGTTCACAGACAAACGTACATCAATATTTTTGGATTCATGCATGTTTTTATTAAAATTTTAATTTTCCTGAAAAGGCATATAGGCATATATATATATATATATATGTGTGTGTGTGTGAAGATATATAAATTACAAAATTCTGTTAGATTTTATGGTTTGTTTTGACCATATATGTTAATTATGAACAAACAAAAAGTATATTTTTTTAATATTAACGATATCCAAATCAGAAAAGGAAACATTTAATTTTGATTACTGAAAACGTAAATTACTGTTGAAAACAAGTAATTAAAAATTTATAATGAGAGCTTTTGTTTTTTGTATAAATCAAAATTAAAAGGATTCATAATGTGATCATAGTTTTATTGTTATCAGCTGCCACTTATATTATACAGAAAATGAAAAACAAATCGAAGAAATAAAATTCAAAGGATCAATTACCACCACACAGTCATAAATTAGAAATGACCAATAATCCTGGTCTTCTTTTTATTGTTTCCGTGACTTCTTGATCCTACGATCAAAATCAACGAAGAACATCTCGATCTCACGGCTCAGATCAATAGGCATACGGTTAACAACATTAACCGGCGTCGATTTTCGCTTCATTCCGGTAGACCGTTTTGGTTCCGGTTTTCTCGGAGCGGGTGGGCATAACGTATACTTAGCAGCCGGAATCTTGTGATCGGACGATGTTGGAGTCTTGCAGCCATCTTCGTCGTTGAACGTTGGATCTTCGTGATCGGGAAGGTCCAATTCGGGTCGGGTCGGTAACCGGATCTTCTCTACGTCTTCTTCTTGGATCTCCTTGACGCAGCAGATCTCTGCCATTAGGCGAATTTGAGAGAGAGAGAGAAAATAAGGAGAGAGAGAGAGAGAAAGAAAGAAGAGAGAGAAGAAGGAGAGATTACTTGCGTTGGATCCGAAACTTGAAAGCCACCATTTCAACTAACTAGTGATCTGTCTCCCAAGTGGCGGGATACAAAAAAAACTTTAGTTTATTTATTTTTTAATTATTAATATTATATGCTCATTCATTTTTGCATATACAGATATGTTATATGAATATATATCATGTCATCGTATGTAAATTCTGCACTATGCTAGAAAAAGAATTGTCTAATGACCATATTTCTTGATTTAGACTAATAGGGATTTGACCATTAAACTACCACAATTTAATTCTTAGAACCTAAACTTTAATTCGATATGTAACATCATTAATCAATGAATTAATGTAATACATGCACCAAACAGCTTAAACATATCTATTATGCCATCTTGATGAAGTGCATCAGAAATTAAGCTTCCTTTTCTTTTCTTTCTGATGATGAATATTTAGTTTTCACTACATTTAAAATCACTTTCATTTTCCAACTATAATAAAATTATGTAGTTTTCATATAAAATGGCAGTCAATATATTTAATCAATATCTTAATTAATAACATTTACATTTTGATATATTTTATAAGAAATTTCTTAGTTATAAAAAACTGCATAGGTTTTCTTTTGTTATGTGTGAGCTTTTTTCCTTTGTTATGTGTAAGAAACCTAGGCGGAATTTGTTTGTGAACCATAAAGAGTATTGTTTCAACACTCTTGCATATCTGGTTTAACAATATTTACAAATCGTGATTCAAAATATGCATGCCAAAAGAAATATTAGAATCTAAGAGTTATGGATCTCGTGCTCGGATCATCTGATCAAGATTTTGAACTCTTATAATTATTTTTTGAATTTTTTTTTCAAAGCTCAGATCAATTTTTTTGCATATAATTAAAACTTATAAAGTGTCTAGCTTACCATTCACTAAGCAATAGTTCTTATCGACCAAAAAGATCTTAGTTCAAAAAGGAAAATTAATTATTTTTAGTGAATATGTAACGAAGTGTAATTCTCTCAATGATATGAATAGTCTTGTTTACTTTAAGAGAAACGATATTGTTAACGATATATATATAACATCCATCTTTGTTGTACTTTGACTTGAGCATTTGCATGCCTGTATTTATAAAATTTACGGATTTTTTTTAGTTAAATGGAAATTGAATATATCAAAAGAAAAAAAAAACTAAAAGGTCAAAAATGTTTCCACAAACTTTGATGCAAATCAGACGCACGTGCCTTTGTATTGCATGGGACCTCGCGATACATTTTTGAAATTTCAGACGAAGTATGTGTTTAGTTTCTCATGTTCTCGTTCATACGTTTTTTAATTTTTTTTAAAGGCTAAAGGCTAAAGGATATATGTTCATTCATACGTTGTCGTATATCAATTCCTTTTTCTGCCCGATATCGTGAAAAAAAATAAGTTTCTCAAATGCTTCCTTTATCGTGCACGCAAGCAATGAAGCACCAACTAACAATTGACTTATTACTAATTAATTTGCTGATACTTGTCATTGTCCCTTCCATTATCAAACACGAAAAAAATAATATTTTCTATTTTCCTTATTTTCAAAAAAATTTGTTGCATAAGTAACCCCCTCAGGACAGAACTCTAAATAACTTTATAAGATGTTATATTTGAGATTTAAAATATCAAATGAATTTATGATACTAATTCTACAAACTTGTAAAACAAAAATATAATAAAACTCAATTTTAAATTTATGTACAAAAAAAAAAAAAATATTTATAGGTATATTTATTATAACTAGTGGCACTCGTGGAAAATTATAACTTTGGATTTCTCAACCGTAAAATGTGAACCACTATTAGAATTGGTAAACCTGCCATACCTCTCTCAACGATGACCACCAGCACCAGGCACCAGCTCCAAATTAATATATAAATTATGAAATTACAAAGATGTAAGTTATATGATATTAGGGGGATTATGTATGGATTAAGTGAGTAAATTAAAAGGAATCTACGAGGGATAATGAAAGATTGGGTACTAGACATGTGGTGGCAATGCCTACGCACATGGTTGATCATCATGTCCTCCATCTTTCACGTTTTGTTATTTGTTTTGTTAGCTTAATAAGATTTAAAATATTAATGAGTCAAAAACTTAACATAAATTTTTTCTCAATTTGGCGTACAAATTTACAATTTCATTATATTACTATAAAAGGTCATGAGAGAAAGTTGCAACACATGATCCTTTAACATGCTTTCTCATTGACCAAATTTAATAATTTGAAAAATAATCATAAAATCGTACAAACTATTACAAATCAACTCACTAATAACTTTTTGTTGTTGACAATAGAATTTTTTTTTTCGGGTGAAGAAGTAACATTATATATATATATATATATTATATTACATATAAAAGGTGGGTTCTCTCTTTTTATATATCAAAGGTTGTGTGCTTTTTACACATGGAGAGATAAAAACCGAGATACTTTATGATATCACCCGATTCTGCTTAGACATATTTGAATAAAATCCCACATGCAAATTTTGGGACCATTTGTTTCTTGGTTTTACCCACTCTATCTAATGATCATCATCAGTAACAACTATTATTCACCTCCTAAATTTTTTTTTATAGATAAATTGGCTGGTTGTTTTGCAGGCAATATAAAACTGAGTTTTTAAACCTTATTTTAAAACCCGTTCTATTTAATCAATCCAAGTAAGATATTGAGGAAATTACTCCATGCAACAACGTTCTTATAATCTCCAAAGTCCCACATTGCAATTTTTGTAACGTATCGATTGAGGAAATACTCAAAGTAAAGAAAACACATCTTATTTACGGAGTTTTCCCTCAAAATTGTACTAATGTTAATTAAAGTAAAATCATATAGTAGTACTCCTCAAATGTATATTTACGGAGTATATATAACGATTGGGATCTGGGTCCATCGACTCTAATTAAATGCTATCAATCTCAAAAGCTTTATTTGTGATTCCCACATCTTTTGATAAAAATCACTTTGCAGTGTATATTCTTAAGGACACGAGACAGCTTTGTTCTCCATTTTTGTAGGACATGCTTAGTCTTGTTCTTCTAATAATTATTAACTAGGTGATAAACGGTGGCATGCGTAGAATAAAAAATCTATAAATAATTTTATTAAAAATGATTTTGAAATTGTTAATATTTCAAAATTTTGACATCATATTTTTTAACTTGTTTTCAAGTTTAAATATTTATATTATTTGGTTAATTTATATAGTTCTATTAACAAACTAAATAAACAAATAAAATATTTATAAATATGGATATCTATTAAAATTACACATATCGAAATATTTTTTATTTTAACCTAAATTATAGTTTTAATTTTTTATAATTTTTTTATTTATTGAAAGCACACATATCGACGTTTTTTATTGTAAACATATTTTCTACCTAATCAAAAAAAAGTATTGTGTATATCATAAATTGTGTATAAATTATATTTTATTAAATAATATGTTTTTAAACTATTGTTTTATTCATTTTCAAGAAATGTATTGTTTAATATGATGTATATCATAAATCATCACATAACCTAAAATTTGATTTTAAATAATTTAAAAATTTAAACATAATTTTTTTGGTTATATTAAAAGTAATAATGGATAAAGGCATATAATATAATGTAATTAGTCTAATCAAAAAAAGAAATTTGTATTAAAATAATGGGAGAATAAGTACGGTGGTGACACATCAGACAAATGACATCACTGTAAATATTTCAAAAAATAAGCTTACTCTCTAAATTTTTTTTCAATTAATATAGGGGATAAGGGAAATAGCAATCAATAACTACATTGGGGAGAGATATTAAGTAGATAACAAAAAAATAAAGTGTTTTTGATCTCTTAAAACATAATAATTAAAATTTGAATTTAGACTAAAAAATAACATAGATTTTTTTTGTTATATAAACATGTTTTGAATTTTGAAAAACAAACATATACTTTTTGAAAAATGAATATGCAATACTAAAATATGATGTGTTCTATATAAAATAGATACTCATTTTATTATATATATTGTTATTCTATAATATTGATATTTTATATTTTGGGTTTGGATTTAATATTTTGAGTTTAGGATATAGTTTTGAGGGTTTAAAGTTTAGAGTTTAGTATTTTGGGTTTAAGCTATAGTTTTTAGAGTTTAGAGTTTAGTTTTGAGGATGTAGGGTTTAGTTTTGAGGGTATACTATTTCATAGTTATATAGTATATTTCAAATCATGAATTCATTAAAAATTGAGTAGCGTATGCTAATTATGTTTTGGGTTAAGGTTTATTTTGGATTTAGAATATAGTTTATAGGGTTATGATTTTTTTTTAGAGTTTAGGGTTTATGTTTAGGATTTAGGGTTTACAAGACATGAATTCGTTTAAAACTGAAGATATACACTTTTATAGTAATATAATATATTACAAGGAATGAATTAGGTTAATAAATAGCGTATGTCAATAATATTCTCAAATGATAAAAAGTCTATCATCCATATTCTTATAGTATAGTTTGATATTCAATAATATTCTCAAATAATAAGAAGTTTATACTATCATCCATATTTTTATAATATAGTTTGATATTAAATATAATTTTTTTCAAAACATCAACTGAGGTTATGTTACGAAAATTGTGTTCTATGTGAAATAGTTGGCAAGCCTATTTTATGACGTCATATTCAAAAGTTTAGGCTATTTTCTCCTTCAATATATAGATGAGGACAGTATGTCTTTTTGCAATTGGTTATGGTTACTCATTATATTTGAGATTTAATATGGTTATACTCTTAATTTATATACCAAATATGGCTATTGAACTAATTCACCCTATTAATAATGGCCATCCATTTTTATATTAAACTAGAATAGGACCCGCATATATGCGGATTTTTGATAAAATATTTTAAACCCGTAAAAATAAATTAAAAACAAAATCGGATAATTTATTTATTCTAAAATTTTGCCGAATTAATTATCCTACTTTATTATAATTAGATTTATCATAATTAAAATCTAGATTAGGATCCGTATATTATAATAATAAAATTTTAAACCCGTTAAATTATTTTTTTAAGAAAATAGAAAGCAAAATCTGATCACTACTAAAAACATATATGAAAAACACAAAATCGAAACCTAAAAATTATTTATTTAGTTTAATTCTCATTTATTTTCAATTAAAATATTTAAAATACAGAACTGTTGCGGATCCTAAACAACATTTATCCTACTTCTCATATAATTAACACACTTTATCAACTATCTTTTTATGTTCCGTTGCGTTAAAAACTTGAGTATTTAATTTGAGTCAATCGAGTATGTTAACGATCTTTCCGTTAACTCTCTTCAAGCAAATAAAGTATCTCTTTCTCTTCACATTCATCTCCCTTATATGATCTTTCCGCTCTCTAAAAAAGTTATGCTTCTTAATACTCGCATCAAAAGCCTCTCAACATGATTCTTGATATCATCCTCCTCATTGATCTCATCATCGTTTAATGTCATATCATTAGCATTTAGAATTTTTTTGTTTTAATTAAAATATATCCTAGTTAATCTAATTTACTTTTTGGTTTTTTTTAATTTTTCTTTTGAAATATATCCTTTTGTTTTTATTATATATTTTGTTAAAAAGAATATATTATCCTTTTGTTTTGTTAAAATCAAGAATCATGTCGATACGTGTCTCGGTAAAATATTATTTTACAAAAAATAAATGTCAAATTTATTGATTTAAATTACAAAAGTAAAATAAGATTAACTCTCTCAACATGATTCTTGATATCATTCTCCTTGTTGATCTCATCATCGTTTAATGTCATATCATTAGCATTTAGAATTTTCTTTTTTTTAATTAAAATATATCCTAGTTAATCTTATTTACTTTTTGGCTTTTTTTTATTTTTCTTTTGAAATATATCCTTTTGTTTTTATTATATATTTTGTTAAAAAGAATATATTATCCTTTTGTTTTGTTAAAATAATATATTTTTAATAATATTTTGAAATATTATCCTTTTGTTTTGTTAAAATAGATCCTTTTGTTTTTAAATTTAAATATATTTTAGTTAATTTTATTTTACTTTTTTAATTTAAATCAATAAATTTGACATTTTTTTTTGTAAAATAATATTTTACCGAGACACGTATCGAAATCTAAATCGATATGATATGATATAATGTATTAAGTTACATCGTCGTCATATCATTATCATCTAAAATTTTTTTTTAATTAAAATATATCCTAGTTAATAAAATTTACTTTTTGTTTTTAATTTTGTTTTCTCTCGTATATGATTTTTCTGCTCTCTAGAGAAGTTATGCTTATCAAGACTCGCATCAAAAGCTTCTCTACATGATTCTTGCTATCATCCTTCTCACTCATTGAGCTCATCATTGTCTAATGTCATATCATTAGCATCTCAAATTTCTATTTTTTAATTGAAATATATCCTAGTTAATCTAATTTTTTTTGTTTTTTTTTTTTTTTCTTAAATTGAAATAGATCTTTTTATTTTATTTTCTTTTTCTTAAATTGAAATATATTCTAGTTTATTTTATTTTACTTTTGTAATCTAAATCGATAAATTTGACGTTTTTAATTTTTAACAGTAGCTAACTTAGTTTCCTTTTTCTTAATTTTCGATTTTGGTATTAGTAATTGAAAAATAAACTTATTTTCGTTTTTTTAATTTTAAAAATAATGTTTTGATTTTCCTTTTAGTATTAGTAATTGATCATACAATTTCCTTAACTTAAATAAAAAACATAAAAAACTTATTTTCCTTTTTTTTGTTTTTAATTTTACATTTTCCTTTTTGTATTAGTAATAAAAAACAAATATTTTCCTTTTTTATTTTTAAAACTAATTTTCAGATTTATGTAAACATTATGTTCAAACCTAATTGGTTGGTTTTTTTAACACGTTTTAATTTTAAAAATAATGTTTTGATTTTCCTTTTAGTATTAGTAATTGATCATATAATTTCTTAACTTAAATGAAAAACATAAAAAACTTATTTTCCTTTTTTATTTTCTTATTTACATTTTCGATTTTTTATTTTCCTTTTTGTATTAGAAATCGGAAAAAGTTATTTTCCTTTTTTATTTTAGACATAAAAAATTATTTTTATTATTTTTATTTTCTTGTTTACATTTTCGATTTTTTATTTTCCTTTTTGTATTAGTAATCGAAAAAAGTTATTTTCCTTTTTTTTTATTTTTAAAACTAAGTTTTAGATTTATGTAAAGATTATGTTAAAATATAATTGATTTATATTTTTTAACACGTGTCAAAATCTAATCGATTAACTTGACACGTGTCACGATCATGTTAAAAACTAACTTTGATGCATCCTACTTTATATAATAAGATATTTAGTACATATATAATGGAAGTTACATTATTTACATCATGGGATTTCGCATTTTAAGTACATATGCATATTTTAGTTATGTATTGTAGATTTGTTAGCTGCGAGTTTTAATTTGATACCGTTAAATTTCTAAACCGATAACAACTCAATACTAAATATTAAAAATTAAATATTATCAGAAGTGAAATTTTTTCGAACTAGCAAAAGTTTTTAATCAAATGAACCCTTCATAAAATACAAATTAGTGATATGTTTAAATAAATTTATAGGTTATGGGAGGTTTAATTTTTTTTTATAATGAAAATGGTGATATTTTTGGTAAAAAGTAAACCTTTTTTAGAATACCTTTCTTTATAGGGGAATTTAACAACTCATTCGGAGTCATGACGTTAGCTCTGCTTTATTACCAACAAAGAAAGAACGATATCAACCGTAGTTATGAAAAAAATTATAAAGTGATAATTGATCAAATGAAAGTGACGAGTGAAATTGAAAAAGTAAATAATATGCAAATGTGTACAAATGGCCAAAAATTTAGGTATGAATTTGTTTCCTTTGATTCTCACTGGCACTGCCCCTACTTTTTGCTTCTCACTGCAAAAATTTGGGTCTAGGAAAATTTAGTTAAAAGAAAAATTTGGGAGGTTTTTATGAAAATTTTGAGGTATACTCGAAATTTTTCACTTTTTAAAGCAGTGGCGGACCTGAAAAAATATTTTATCGGGGTCAACTGTATAATAAAATAAATAATTATTAAATAGCTTAAATTATTAAATATATATATATAGTATAAGTTTTACAATCTGATATTATAATAATTTATTATTTATAGTTCTACGATTAAAATAAGTAATATTTTATAAGTTTTAAGTTACATGGTATCAAAAAAAAATCTTAAGTTTAGTAAAGTATATTGTATATTAAAATATCTTAAAACTCATGTTTTAAGCACAAAAAAAAATTAGTACCTAAAATTCAAAATATAAGTTAGAGACAAATAATAAAATTCTAATTTGATCAAGTTTGTTATTTATGTAGATTACAATATTAATATATATAGATAAAAATAGAACCTAGATTCTTTTGAATACAAAAATTTCCTAAATTTGATAGAAAATGATTTTTTTATAAAAAGAAAACATAATAAAAAAAAGGGAAGGGGATCAAACAAAATATATATATATGAGTTCAATTAAGTAAATTTGTTAGAATTAACACATAATTTTAATTTTTTTACGGGGTTAGTTGACCCCCTACCTTGGGTGTGGGTCTGTCCCTGTCTTAAAGTGTGAGAATTATAAATATATTTAAATACTGGTTTTTCATAAAAATTCATTTGAGCTTTAGACGTAAAATTGGTAAAACCCAATTTCAATCTTGAAACATTGATTTCAATTTGACTATTCTCTCTATAGTCTCATCAATCGAAATCTCACCGTTTTCAGCTCACCCAACTTTCGGGAGAATTCAATTTTATTGTCGTATTTCTTCCGGACATGAAAACCCATGATTGATCAGCGATCGTAATCACTCAGGTCTATTGTTTTGGATCTGATTGATTCCCTTCGCTCAAATCTTGTACATATATAATGGAAGTTACATTGTTTACATCATGGAATTTTGCATTTTAAGTACTCACATTTTAAATACATATGCATATTTAAGTTATACATTGTTGATTTGTTAGATGCGAGTTTCAGTTTGATATTGTTAGATACATGTATAACTTTATACTTTGTGTTATCACTAATTGTTACTTTTCAAGATTGTTACTTACTTTTTCTTTTAATTTTTGTTATAGGGTTGTATTAGGTGCACACCACATGCTGTGGAAGTGGTGAAGATTGAAGACTATGTAGATGCGTACGCAGCTCGTGGTGTACAAATCTTTCACCAACAACTTAGGCTCGACATGCTCGAAGGTCCTTTTACCGTGGTGGTTCCGATTGTTCCAAGTTATCACACTGCCGGAATGGAAAGTATCATATAATTAATTTAATTATGAATTTTTTTAGTTATATACTGTTGATTTGTTAGTTGCGAGTTTTATTTTGAAACAATTAAATTTCTAAACCAAAACATATAAGAACTCAATACTAAATATTATCAGAAGTGAAATTTTGTTGAACTAGCCAAATTTTTTAATCAAATGAACCCCTTCATAAAATACGAATTAGTGATATGTTTAAATAACTTTATAAGGTATGGAATGTTTGAAAAAAAAAATGAAAATGGTGATATTTTTGCTAAAAAGTAAGGAAAACCTTTTTTTTAAATGGTGCCATTGCATGAATTTTGTAAAATATTGTAGCCCAATCCTTAAATTAAGCCTATGGAATAATAGCCTAACATAAAACATGAAATGAGCCCGAAAGCAATTCAAGGCCAAACCGAAAACCATTAACAGAAAAGCTGATCCAATTATACCCGTCGACGTCATCTCGTTCGACCAGAACTCATCTGTGTTGTACCAATTTCGTTGACCAGACGGCATGAGTGTAGTAGTTACACTCGAAGAAGATATGATTCAGAGTCTTGGCTGCAAAGATGATCCGTCTGAAGCCCACAAGAGATGAGCGGATCCCTTGTTTAAGCAGAAATAACCAGGTAAGGGTCTTGTCTTTTCGAATTCCTCTCTTTAGCCAATTCAATTTGTGCCAATCTAATTCATTGTTTATCAATCATCTCTTATCAAATCATATTTCTGTTTAGATTTGAAATAATTCCCTAGAGAGAATTCGAATTCGCTGGAAGCAAAAAAATGGGAAAATTAGCAGTTGCAGCTATCACGAGCTTGTGGGTAATTCCCACGTCGATGATCGTCAACCACATTGTTCCGAAACCCTACATGGTAAAAATCCCCTTTTAGAAACTCAGATTCTCGATAAGCATTCTATATCTCTCCGATTGTTTTGATTGCTGCATCTGTGAGTTTTGCAGGACGAGATATTCCATGTGCCTCAGGCTCAGCAATACTGCAATTGCAATTTTAGGAGCTGGGATCCAATGATCACTACCCCACCTGGATTGTAATGCTCTCTTGAATCATCTCCATCTTATGTTGATTCTGAAGTATTTACCTTTACGAGTCTTGATTTTGTCAGTCTATTTTTTGTATGCCAGTTTGTGTTGTTACTGCTTCTTGAAGCTGTTGCTTGTTCATGTTATTATTATACAGAGAAAGTTTGAATCTTTTGAAATGGAATTCTGAAATGTTCTAGTGACTGAATTGTTGACGTATATTTGAAATTCAAAAACCCTTTTTTTGCAGGTACTTTCTTTCACTTGCGCATGTTGCTTCTTTCTTTCCAGGAATGCTGTTGATGAAAACTACTACTCAGTCCTTTCCAGAAGCTTGTTCTACGTCTGTTCTACGCTCTACAAATGCTGTTTTTGCAGTATTCTGTGGAGTTCTAGTGTATGAGATTATCAGATTCTTGGGGCCAAATCTCAGTGACAGAAAAGCAACTTTAATGGCGTTAGTCATGTCGCTTTACCCTCTCCATTGGTTCTTCACTTTCCTCTACTATACAGATGTTGCCTCTCTAACCGCAGTTCTTGCCATGTACCTCGCTTGTTTGAAAAGAAGATATATGCTCAGTGCATTGGTAAGTCATTTGAAGCAAATTTGTTGTTTTTTCATAGATAGAATCACAATTACGTTGCCAAATTTATTTCTGTTTTTCATTTTTCCCTTGCAGTTTGGTACTTTAGCAATTTTTATCCGACAAACAAATGTAGTCTGGATGCTTTTCGTTGCTTGCTCAGGTGTTATAGACTTCACTCTTGAATCGCCGAGGCAAAAAGAAAAACTAAATCAAGATTTGCGTCATCAGTCCATTGATAGCAAAGGAGCAACTCCGAGATCGAATCTCAGAAAAAGAAAACATGATAGCAGCTTGGATACTACAAACCGTTTTGACCGCGGTAAAATCATTTCTTCAACAGAGGATACTCCAGGTAGGCTTCTTTACATGTTTTGTTTAAAGTTCCTGTTCTCTTACAAACATCCAAGGTAATGTACAAAAGTATATGCAGGCTTAGTCAATGATATTTATGCTGTAATCTCAACATCTTGGAATATGAAGTGGAGGCTTTTGGTCACATTTAGCCCTTTTATCGTCGTTATGGTGGCGTTTGGTATTTTTATCCTCTGGAACGGGGGTATAGTCCTCGGTATGTCGATTCAACTCTCTTCAATTAGGAATTGGTTCTGTCTGTATATCCTTGAAATGGAAATTTAGTTGCTGCTTTTATTTTTTTAACTAATCCATCAAATTGAAATTCAAATTCACAGGTGCAAAAGAGGCTCATGTGGTTTCACCGCATTTTGCGCAGATAATGTATTTCAGCCTCGTCTCTGCTCTTTTCACTACTCCCTTACACTTCTCATTAGATCAACTGAGAAATCTGCTCCAAAATCTCCATAAAAATTGGCCCTTACGCCTTCTACTAACTCTTGTGGCTCTGATAGCCGGATTCGTCTCCGTACACTTTTTCAGGTTCGATTTCTGAATAGTCTCAAAACACCTTAAGCTCTTCTACTTGCAAACTCTCATTCTCTTTGCCTTCTGAAAACTCTTTGTAGCTTGGCTCATCCTTATCTTCTCGCCGATAATCGCCATTATCCCTTCTATCTGTGGAGGAAAGTCATCAACGCTCATTGGTCAATGAAGTACCTGTTAGTCCCGGTTTACGTCTATTCCTGGTTCTCAATCCTAAGTTTGTTAGGTTTGTTAAAAGTTCTAAACCATTTCTGTAGTATATGAGATTCTTTCTTTTGGCCATTTTTTGTATTGTGAATTTGACTTGGTTCTTTCTCAATCCAATAGCGAAAACTCGAAGGAAGATCTGGGTATTGGTCTATTTCGTAGCTACATGCGCTGTTCTTGTTCCTACGCCATTGATCGAGTTCAGATATTACACCATTCCGCTTTACATCTTCATGCTTCACTCCTGTGTCAGAAACAGCAGCTTCGCCACTTGGCTTCTCATCGGAACGATTTTTGTCTGTATTAATGTGTTAACAATGGCGATGTTCTTGTTTAGACCGTTCAAGTGGAGCCATGAAGATGGTGTCCAGAGGTTTATTTGGTAGGGACAAAGGCTTATGCTGTTTTGCTGTTGGTACTGTTAGGTTCCATAGTAACTGGTGAGTTCATGACATTTTTTTCTCTTGTTCTTTTTAATACAGTCCTAATGTTTTAGTAGTTTTACCAAACCTAGTAAAACAGGAGAAGATATTTTGAAATTAAGTTACCCCGTTCAGATTTACATTGTATATAATAAAACTTAAATTTTTTTTTAATGTTGACAGTTGAATGGCTTTATCTATTTTAGCTTTAAATCTTATAAAATTTGAAATATTGTACTTCCATTACATATTGAATCGTCCATTGTAAATGGGTTGCAGATTCAGTCACCTGTTTGTATAACTACCAAGTTTTGTTGATGTTGATATCAAAATTTTCAATCATAATTCATAAATGGTTAGAGTACGACATAGACGACAAATCTATGATATCAAGTGAAGAGAATAAATTTGATTTGCTATATACACATACAAGGAGCCTTTGATATAAAGGTTGGGGGTGTATAATTTTTATAATTTGTATAATTTGCTTCGGGTCTGAAAAATCCTCGATGACTCAGGTTGGTTCAGGTTGACTATAATGGGCCTAGTCCAGGTCTGAACTAAATTGAAGACCCAAAACTTAGATATACACGAAAAGGACACAGTTACGGCCCCAAACCAGAATAATAATTAAAAGAAGGAAAAAAAAAAAGAATTATATACCTTCTTCCTCTTCGACTGTGTCTCCAGGAAGACCTAAAATATATATTTTTACGTGTTATTATTGCCTCTGGAAAACCTAGCGCAGACGCATCTTCTCAACTTCTCCATGGACGGATCCGCCATCAAAGTAATCTCTTCTTCGATCCTTATGGCTTTCTTTAATCTCTGTGTTGTTGGTGTTGTTGTCATGTTAATAATATATTATCACCTGCAATCAAATCTATTGCAGTAGCATGACGAGCAGGATTTACGTTGAGGGATACGACACTTCGCTCTCTGGCCATGATTTGGTTTTCTCTTTGAGAGAACATTTCGCTTCATGTGGAGAGGTGATACATGTTCATATTCCCGGATACGCTGTGGGCCGCACCCGTATTCTCAACAGGTTTGTGGCGTCTTTCCTCCGGTTTTGTCAGCTTTAAAGGCTAAAATGCAATTGCTATAAACACTCTTGTATTTGTTTTGCAGTTTTGTCTTGGTTTATCTTCGGGGAGAAGGTGCACAAGAGAAGGCGTTGAAACTTAGTGGGAGTGACATGGGAGGATGCAAGGTAGTCGCTAAGCCTTACCTGTTTCAGGCCACTGACCTTGACCCTGCGCTCTCTCCTATGAGAGAGGAAGACAATATGCGACAGCTCATGTAAATTGTTTCTTTTTAAATTTTTCTTATTTTTGTCTGTAAGATATATATGTTCCTGTCATGTTGATAATATTATCAAATTATTAGGATGGGAGTTACGGGATATGTCACTTCGCTTCCTGTGGATTATGTCAAGAGCATGCTGTTTGAACATTTCTCTAAATGTGGACGTGTCCTGCATGCTGGTGCTTTCATAGACGGAAGCGAACTCCACAGGTTTGTGGCTTCTTCCTCCCAATTTGCTCGTGGTTTTTTTTTCCCCAACTCTCATGTTATCAAAATGCTAATCAAAGATTTGTTTGTTGGTTTTTATAGCTTAGCTACCGTTGTTGTTCTGGGAGAAGCCACAGTAGAGAAGGCGCTGCAACTTTGTGGATGTGGTGTGAAAGGATTTGAGAATATTCAAGTTGTTCGGGTTGCGGCGCCAGTAAAATATTCTCCCCCCTTCGCGATGCCACCCGACATGTACGTGTACATGAATTTGATTCTTGATCCTTATTCTTGGTAACAAATGAAAACCTCTCATTAATTTCGTGGTTTGTTTTAGGCAAAAGAAGATAGAAGAAAAGATGACGAAGAGAGAAGAAGAGATGACCAAGAGAGAAGAAGAGATGACGAAGAGAGAAGAAGAAGAATAAGACTCCATGAAACGTTTTTCTCTTGTTCTTTTTAATTCAGTCCTAATGTTTTAGTAGTTTTACCAAACCTAGAAAAACAGGAGATGATATTTTGAAATTAAGTTACCCCGTTCAGATTTACATTGTATATAATAAAACAATTTTTTTTTTTAATGTTGACAGTTGAATGGCTTTATTTATTTTAGCTTAAATCTTATAAAATTTGGAATATTGTACTCTACTAGGTGAAAGTTGTTTTTTTTTTTTTTTTGTAATACTTTTGTCTACATTATTCCTATTATTAAAAAAAATCTAAAACAATTTTATAAAATTGCTGGTCGAAAAGTATTTTATATCTATACTGATTATAAAATGACACCATTATAATATTTGATCGGTAATTTTTTATGATAAAATATTTCCTCAAAGTGACAATCATAATAGAGATCTTGAAAAAGTAACATTTTGTATATTTCCCAAACAAGAAGAAAAAAACAAAAATGGTCGTTTGTGAAAGTAAAAGAAGACTGGATTTGGAGTCGGAGGAAAAAGACTTTTAATTTGAAAACTGTGAGTAAAATGGAGACTCTCGTAGAATAATATATGTCAAATGAGATTTTTTATCTAACCATTGACAAACCGTCCCAAACGCGTCTTTCAACATTTTCAGATCAAAAGAAATGACAGATAACCCAAAGAAGTTAGGATTTACAGGCTTTTGAGTTTTGAATAGTCTGAATCTCAAAATATTTTCTTAAGCAACAATATCTATAAATAAAATATTATCTTCGGGGAAATATTTTCTGAAAAGGACTTTAACTCATGGACTAGTTGACACTGGGAACTAATTATTTCCACAAACTATCATCCATTGTTAATGGGTTGCAGATTCAGTCATCTGTTTGTATAACTACCAAGTCTTGTTGCTGTTGATATCAAAATTGTCAATCATAATTCGTAAATGGTTAGAATACGACATAGACGACAAATCTATGATATCAATTAGTGAAGAGAATAAATTTGATTTGCTATATACACATACAAGGAGCAACCCCATGCATTCCCATATAACAAAGCCAAAGAATGATATTTATATGTCCACTTTGGTGCATGTGATTTTTACTAAACTATTTAGGTAAAATTTAATACAACATAAAAATTATGTGAGAACAAAAAAAATCGAAAAAGAACTTTTAATCGGAAAAAAAAATCAACCCGAGTTATTGTAATTAGTTCTTGAAAAGATTCAAATTCATGAAAAAAACAATAATATTCACAGCGACGATCTCCATATTCTTCCTTCAAGTGAGATAACAATCACAGATATATCATCATGATACCTTCGACGATCTCCTTGTGGTATCTCCAATAGTTCATGAAAATCCATACCTAAAAATAAAACAAAAATCAGATTTCAACAATATTCAGGATTAATTTGACTTATTTATCTAATTTTTCTCTTCTTACCAAATTTGTTGGCAGCACGAAGTAGGACTTCTTGGATTAAATGCTGAGCTGGATCGCCTTCAGGAAAAGTAGAGATGAAAGATTCAACCTCGAAAATGGCTTCTTGGTTAGAGAAATATTCATACAATCCATCCGAAGAGAGGATCAGGAATTTGTCACGTGACGTTAGCTTGTGATGACATAGTGATGGAGAGCATGTGATGTATGGTGATGTCCCTATGTAGTCGATCCTGAACATCTCCAAAAGCGCATCGTTCCATTTAGGCTGAGGGAATCAGAAAATCCCAAGATTCAGTTCAATAAGATCATAGCGTAAAATATGATGAAGTCAGTTATTTTTTGAGTTGGGAACACATAAAATGTTAAATCTTATTATTACCTGTTTGAGAAATCCAGCTCCAAATGCACGAGTGACCTTAAGATAACCTTTAACCCTATCATTCTCTACTGCAAAATCATCTTCAGGATGCTCCTTCTTGATTCTTCTCACTTCCTGTCCTCATAAAAACAAAACCCCATTAGTTTCTCAATCTACTTAACACAACAACACAAATCTCTCTTTGATTCTTTGTTTTACTACTTAATTCACCTCTTCGTTTCTTGTGCTATGTTCCATGTTAAGCTGTAGAGGAACCAAACTATTACGCATTGCTCCATTC
Source organism: Alliaria petiolata (assembly GCA_020283515.1). Lineage (NCBI taxonomy): Eukaryota > Viridiplantae > Streptophyta > Magnoliopsida > Brassicales > Brassicaceae > Alliaria > Alliaria petiolata. The sequence goes on from JAHZTW010000001.1 coordinate 262,387,130, forward strand.
ATCAACATTTCTGTATCTTCTAATGAGCTATCTTCCTTAATTCTCCCCAACTCCTTTTGCCTCTTTCTTCCAATCGCAAAATTAGGTTTCCGGGCTAAAACCGCTCGACTATCTCCAACGTTCATCACATAAACATCTTCTCCTTTCATCAATGTCACGAGAACGCATGATCCCATCAATGCCAATTCTGGATTCTCTTTAACCATCATATCAGCTAACTCTAGATAGGCCTCTTCTGTTTTCCTAAGCGCTTGTAAGAGAGCTTTAAGAACATCTTTATGGTTTGTTGTCGTCTGATTTGGTCCTTTTTGATCGCATTTGTTATCTCATAATTTGGTCTTGTTGTTTGACTTGTTCTCCCACTCGCATCTCCATTTCACACTCTTCTCTTGATTTCTTGCTACAGAAGCAACCGCATCGTCACTGTTCGTCGTCGCAGGAAAACTCTCTTTGACCGAATCGGAGGAGTCTTCCTCATCGGAACATTTTCCGATCTGGGCCTCGCCGTTTTCTCCAAAAGTTCGGAGCTTTTCGTCGTTCCAGAGTAACCCATTGAGCTCCTTGTGCACGGCGGTGTATAGATTGTTGAGGAGATAGTCCGGCGCATCTGGACCGCTGAATCCGTCGTAGATTCCGACAAAAACCCATCCGTTTTCTTCAGAGACAACCACGTGTACACGATCTTCCCCTGCTTTCCCCTGAGCCCATTGAACATCCAAAACAGAGTCGATGCCTTCTTCTTCCTTAGCTTCTCCTTCGTCAAATTTAGGGTTTTCGTCGCTTCTTGAGGAATTGATCTCAGGTTGATGATGATGATCGGAATCTGACGAATCAGAACCGTTGATCGGCTCGATCACGCTCTTCTTCGAGCGAGGTTTGTTGTTCGAGATCAGATTCGTGAATAAGGACTTAAATGTGAGAAAACTCTTCTTCGATTTGGGTTTTTTCGGTGAGGATTTTCTTCTCTTGCTGCTCATTACCTTCTTCGTTATCTCTTTCTCCGTCTTCTTCGCCGATTCGATCGGACCCGAATACAATCCGCTTTCAATCGGACCCGATAAGAATCGCCGCTCAAACGGAGCTGCCCCGTGACCCGACTCGTTAACAATCGGACCCGATTGCCACGTGGCGCCACGCGGCACAGGCTGGAGAGGGAGAGAGGCGAAATTACCGGAGCTCTCGAATGCGGAGGCGGAGACGGCGGAGCTGTACGGGGAGTCGAAATCCGACGGTGGAGCTCCGGAGAGAGCCGTTGAGGGATTTGCGCTGACCGATGCGCCAGAGATTGAACGGAAAGTGGTGGTGGTGGTTTCTGGGATAGGTTCTGATCGGAGAGGAATCTCCGGCGTCGAAGAAGGTGATACTAATCCAGTGAGATCCGGTCGTATGTAGCAGAACGAGTGGCCAAGTCCGTCGTGAATCAGAGATACGTCATACCGCCGGGAAATTTCTCCGGCGACGGTTCCGGTACAACAGGCGCTCAAAGTGGTGACTCCATTTCCCATTTGTCAAAAAAATAAAAGAAGACGAAGAGAATTGAGAAATTATAAGAGCTTAAACGATGTCGTTTCTAGCCACTTGAAGATTGGTCGCTCGAGATCCTGTGAATGAGTTTGGTTGATTTATGGTGGAACCAAATGAAGAAGAAGAGACAGTCACAGAGGAGAGAAAGAGAGAGAAAGAGAGAGAGAGTTGACATTGAGAAGTTTATTCTTTGGGAATTGGTTTATTCTAACGTTAGTGGAATTAGTAAAATTATTAATACAAAATGCTTTTGACGGAAAGCTTTCTATTATTTTTAATAGTAGTGAAGCTAAAAATAATAATATTGGGATATAATTTGCTTCGGCTCTGATTTTTTTTTTTTTGGTTTTTGGTTTTTGAAAAACACTCCATGGGTATAGAGGTAGGTAGTAAAGTTTTGATTTCATTGCATTTGAATTCATTTTTAATTAAAATGTTCAGATTGGTTGAGATGGTTGACTAGAGATGGGCATTTTAACCGGATCCGAAGAACCGAACCGAACTTAACCGAACTAAAAGATATCAAACCGAATTGGAACTGACGTAATAATCCGATTGGGTCCTACACTTCTATACCCAAAGAACCGGACCCTAATCTGGACCGAACCGAAAATCAAATGGGTATCCGAAATATCCAAAATATAATTATATACCTAAAAATATTATTTATAGTTAAACTCGAATAACTAAAATATTTAAATTATAATTATAAATCATAGATAATTTTAGACTAAAATAATCAAATTATCGAAAAATCTTTAGTTTTATTTGTTAAAATAATTTTTTTTTGAAAAATTCAACCAAATAACTAAAATATATAAAATATTTGGGTTTTTGTAAAAAATATTTAAATAAATTTTGAGTGATTCGAATACCCGGAACCGATCCGAACTCGATTAGAACCGATCCGTACCCGACTAAAAAATTATAAATATCCGAATGGATCCCATCCCTCTATACCCGAAAACCCGATACCTAAAAACCCGATCCGATTGTATCCGAATAATCCGAACGCCCACCTTATGGTTGACTTTTTTTTTTTAATACCAATCGAATTCAAAATCCTGTCCACATTCTGAATCAGGAATGCTCAATACGATTTGGTTTAACTAAACCAACGAACACTTATCTAAAACTCAAATTAAATTGGAGTAGTTTATAAAACAGTTTTTTCCTTCTATAAAAATTGATGTTTTCTGTACGAATGAGTTGACTTTTGATGAAGAGTATGTGGTGGTTTTGTAAGAGATGGAAGAGAGTCATTAAAGTATCAATAGCAAAAAGTCAAATGACTTAATTAAGTGGTGAAGCAAATAATAAAATACCAACTAAATATTAATTTATCTGAAAAGTAAAACAGTAAATACATTTACATGTCCCCATTTTGGATCATTAAGTTATTTAAATCACAATAACGTAAACATACATGTCATGTGAGTCAATATATAAATTACTGATAGTCGTCGTGCCCATTACTTTATTAGTCAGTTTCTCTCCATGAAGATTTGGTTGTATAGTGTCGAAAAAAGAAGAAGATTTGGTTGTATAGTTGTATAAAAAAAAAGGAAAAAAAAAAGATTTGGTTGTAGGGAAAGAACAAAGAAGATCCTGCGAATGCTATTTTGGGTCAATCTTTTCTTTTAGGCAGATATGAATAATGGTGAGATATACGACTTGCGAAACTCAGTTGCTATTGTAAAAAGGCCATAAAAATTAAATGGGTTACAAACAATAATGGGCCGAAAAATTGATTTGATATTGGGAGTTTTTTTATTTTTTCATATATAAAAAAATAAATAATCCAAAATTCGCGAAAAACGGCAAATTCTCCAAGTTCATGTTACGCACGCTTCCGCTCTCTCTCTCCTTGTCTTTCTCTTTCTCTTTCTCTTTCTCTCTCCCGCCATGGCTATGGTGACCGAGAAGATGCTCCACACAAATCCAGGAAGCATTTCATCTCCACAAGGTAACGACAATAACTCCGTTTCCTCGTTTTCTGCGCCGAGGTTATTCAATAGTTTGGTTTACTATTTCTCGTAACGCCTTGAACACCAGATTTTTGTTGTTTTTTCTCGGATAGTGTGCGTGAATGACATAATCTGATCAGATAAGATTTCGATTTAGAAGATTTTATCTCTGATTTTCGTTGTTTTGGTTTGGGATTACATTCGAGTTTTATGTAAAATTGCCAGAATCGCGAATTGATTCTCGTTTTGGGTTTTGGGATCCCCATTGATGAACTTCGAGGGTATAACATGCACATTATGCTGATTTTAGGATCTACTTCGGAATTTATCCCGATCAAACATTTTTATGAATTCGGAATTTAATGACTCTATTATATATATATTTCTAATCCCTTCATGCTCGCCAAATATCCACAATTGGGTAATGTATGCTAGAAAATGTTGATTCAGAGGTTCTGTGTACCTTGAAATTTCTCATCGTTGCTGTTGTTCTTCTTCCCTCACCCATGATTTTTGCAGAAGATTGATGTGTTTATGTTTGGAACTCGCTTTCAGGTTTGATAAACTTGTAGCTGAGTGAGTTTTATCATCAATGGGGAAGAACCTGCGTCAGAAAGTTACTTGCTCCCCAATCCAAAACCATCCTGGATTCATGTGGGGACTATTTGACATTCTTAAGCACAATCATTGGCGTTACATCAAGAAACGACTTCCTCACAAAAGACCCATTGGTAGAAGAAGTGCTGGTAACAATATTAATCCATGCTTCTGTTGGTGTTTAGCTTTTTACAGTCTCATAAGCATTGAGCATAATAAGGGTTGTTTATACAACTGCTTATATTTGTATTTTTCCATGTTCTCTGTTTTCTGCTTTTAGTGACAAAAAGCGAAGTAAATAACACAACTCCATCACCAGATGGTATCCTCGTATCCAAGAGCAAGGTGGAAGATAAAACAAATGTAGTAAGTTGATGCAAACTGAATATGTATAAATGTTACTTAAATCATAAATGCAGATTCTTAGCAACTCTCTCACCCATCGGCTTCATTGCTTCAGGACTCTGGGCAAAGACCAAAGAAGCCTAGTTCTGCAGTAAAGTCCAAAGAGTCTAACTTGGGGGAGAAAACAAAAAAGCAGCATAATCCAGAGGAGAAGTCCAAGAAACTCAATTCGGAAGAGAAGTCGAGAAGAACACATTCGGAGATCAAGCGGTCTGTGAAAGCTTTGATTAAGGCACTTGTAATAGAGGACAAGTCTAAGAGGAAAGGTCGTCATCACAGAAGCTCTACTTATCCTGTCCAGTCAAACCCAAAAGAGAAGGAGTCATTGAGTGAGGTAGAATCTTCTGATAAGAATTCCTCAAACGGTGATGAGCGCAACCGAGTCTTTAACCAGACGGTTGGCATTTCACCCGCCATTGGTTCCTTGAACCCGCTTTATCTCATGTCCGAGGAATCAAGCAACAGTGACAGCGAAGAATTTAGGGTAGAGAACACTCCAGTTGATGATACTGATGAAAATAAATCAGATTTTGATGAAAATGATTCCAAGAAGAAGGGGAAGAACGACGAGGAGGAAGCTTGGTTTGATCCAAAGTTGAGGCATACTAAGGAATTCTCGGAGGCTGAGGATGATACATCGCCTAGACGATCAAAAGCATGTCTTGATGCTCTCAATTTGATACACATGAATAGAAACTTCTTGTTAAAGGTTTTGCAGGATCCGGGTTCTCCGCTAGCCCGGCATTTCCAGAGCCAACAAGCTTTTAGCTCCAAAACAATGACTAAAGCCGGATCCTTTCCTACACATGGTAGCAATAGAGAGGATCATAACAATGGTTTTGACTCGGTGCGAGATATCGAAAAAAAATCAACATCTCCTTCCATAGCTGCAGAACACAGAGCAGATGGGATACAGAAGTTAAACGAATCAATGGCGAAATTTGCTGATGAAGATTCATCTGGTTCCGTTTACACTAGGAAGCGAGGAAAGAACCAAGTGGTGATCAAACGTTTCAAGGATCTAAGACAGAAGATAAAGCATGTGATTAACGAGAACAAGAACGAGAAACACCGTATCACTATGGATGCTGTCTTAGACAAAGTACCCCGAAAGTATGGATTTTCGAAAGATTTGAGACACGACATACTCGCCCACTTGAAAGGAAGTTCTGCAACTAAGAGCAACAAAGCAGAAGGCACAAAGCTGAAGCAAATAAAAAGAACTTCATCGCTGTGTGGATCACTTGATAGATATCTTCAGCTGTATGAAAGTAGCTTCCAAAGAGAAACAAAGAACAACAATAATACTTCAGAGAAATCAGAGGTGGAGTCTGAGGAACCGGCGTTGCCTGCTAAGAGTCCTAGAATCTTGGGAAGGATTCTTTCATTACCTGAAATGAAATCTTCTTATGCTTTGAAGATTGAGGACCTTCCTGGCCAATTCACAACTTCAAGTAGATCTATCGAGCAAGAACAAGATGGTTTAGACGACATTCCAGAGATCTCAGAAGATCACTCTCAGTCTTCAGAACATGAAATGCCAGAGACTACTGCGGACCCGTCTTCTGACTCAGAAAATCCTGCTTTGATGATCGAGACAGAAGAAGACAGAGAAATCTCTACGCTTGATGCTGAACCGGAAACAAGATATTTGAATGAATCATCAGGAGACAGTCTTACGTTTGATGAAAATGCTTCTGAATCTCACATGCCACGAGGTATCTTCATTGCCCATATCGAGCTTTTGATCACATTGCCTTCTCTTGTCTCTTGTTTTGACAATGACGAACTTCTTTTTTTTTTTGCAGATTGGGAGATACAACACGATCCAGACACAGAGACTGTTTCAAGAAGCAAACAATTAGAAAGCATAACAGCAGCAGCCATAGACGAAGTCCTCCAGATAGAAGCACAAGATAAATTGAAATTTAACTATGTAAGAGACATTCTCGAGATCTCTGGTTTCAACGGACCCGAATCGCTCTCAATGTGGCAATTAGATTACCAGCCGTTAGATCCATTAGTCTACGAAGAAGTGACAACAACAACAGGGTGTATGATCCAAGATCCAGAATGTTCAAGAAACGAAGAAGAAGGTGGTAACTGCAACCACTTGCTTCTTTTCGATCTAATCAATGAGGTACTAATCGAAATCTACGAAAGGTCTTACCACTATTGTCCCAAACCGTTATCATCCCTATGTAGAATCCATCCAATGACAGTGGGTTATAGTGTTTTGAAAGAGGTTTGGGTTCGAATAAGCTGTTACTTGCGTTACAAGCCACACGGCGAGCAATCATTTGATAAGATTATGAGCAGGGATTTGTCGAGAGATTATGGGTGGATGGATTTGCAGTTTGAGAGTGAATGTGTTGGGATTGAAGTTGAGGATATGATCTTCGAGGAACTTCTGGAAGAATTGCTTGTATCCGGTTAAGAGGGTTTTGAAGAACTCGAATCATTTCTTCATTATTTTTTATTTTTTTTTCCATTCTTTTTTGGGTTGATGGTGTTGTTGTTGTTGTTGTTTTGCTTGGAGTTTAAGGTACATAAAAGAGAAAACATGGTGTTCGTATGAGCTTTTCGTTTTGGTTGTGATGGAGTTCATCAGGAGTTGTGTAAAAGAGATTGTAGAGGAAATGATGTGTTCAAATGATTGAGGTTAGGAGAAAAAGGTGGAGTAGAATTTCTAGAACACAAAATCAATTTCAAGTGATGCAAGTGGTGTAAAACATATTAATTTGGTATAAATAAATTGTCATTACGCAAGGTATCAAAAGCCCGTCTAGCTCAGTTGGTAGAGCGCAAGGCTCTTAACCTTGTGGTCGTGGGTTCGAGCCCCACGGTGGGCGTTATTTTCATTTTACAGTTTTGCATTTTTTGTTTTTCTCTCTCATCTCTCCTCTTTCCTCAGGCTTGAGAAGAAGAAGTACAAAAGTTACAAAACAGATATAAAGCAACTTTATGAAATGCAAGTATTCTAATCTTTCACGAACAAAAACAAGAATAGACTAATCATTCTTGCTAATATTTCAAATCGGCAAATCCAATACTATAATCATTTTTTTTTTTTTCTTCACGTAAAGTATTTATCACAAGAAAAGAAAACGCAATATCAACACTCTTTAACTTTTTATAGGATTAGACTTATGGACAGTTCCCCATATGGATGGTTCTCCTAATTTTTCCATACTTTTTTCTACAGATCGATTTTTCGAAAAGTGTTCAAAAGAAGAGATTCGATTCCAATACCCACCCACATAGAATGGACAAGGTCCATAATGGGCCCACCTATCTTTTTGCGTACTCTCACTTCATTTTGACAAAAAAGTATTTGAACCCAAACTTTGGAACACAACTACTTCCCTTTGCAACATCTTCTTGTTTTAGAGACCTTTTTTTTTTTTTTTTTCTAATCGGATCAACCAAGGCTATGTTATCCTCCCACATCAAAATCTACGATATCTTTTCAAACATCACCTGACAAAGAGAGAACCATTATACTATAATCACATAATCAATATTGGAATATGGATTATTATTTTTGTAAGTTTTAAGGCAAAATAGAGATTATTATGGAAACAGTCAGTGCCCTTTTTCTTTTTAAAATTGTCAAAATAATGTAATTTTAAACCCAAAACTCCAAATTATATAAATCCTAAAACCTAATAGAAAATTGAAGGTATAAAAGCTAAAGTCCGCTCAAATTATATTTTCTTAATGCTAAAATCTCAAGAAAATATATATTCTTAGCTCTACTAGATTTAGCCTATCTTTATAGATCTGTTTCCTAATACTCCATAAAAGATATATATATATATATACTTTTTTTTTGTATTGATATCGAACTGTAAGAAATTGATTTTTTTTTGTTTGTGCAAAATTAGAAGTTGTTTTTTTTTGGGATTCTAAAGCATTAAAATCTTAAATTTATGGGATGATAGAATTTTATTTCCTAACTTTTGTAACAATATTCGAAACAATTTTTAAACACAGTTTTTTGAAAAAAATTCTTTTACTGATTAATTTAGTGGATATGCTTTTGTTTTCAACTCCATTCTCAAAATTTTAATTTCCCATATTGGAAAAGGGTAAAAGTTGTAAATACAGATTAACTTCAGGAACGATTATTTAGGTGATAAGAGTGGAACAGGATTGTGACAGGTGGACGGTTCATACATCCTCACTTAGCCTATAAATAAGGAGGCTCCTCCGTAATTCAGTTTCATTCACTAATATTATTAAAGCTTATTCAAGGCAAATTAAGGGATCATCTTCGTTCGTAATTCTTCGAATTTTGTAGAGAAAATGTCTTGCTGTGGAGGAAACTGTGGTTGCGGATCTGGCTGCAAGTGTGTTGGATGCGGAGGGTAATGTCTCGATTCTCACGTTTTGTCTTTTTTCTGTTAAATTTTCTTGGGAAAGTCTTTTTTTTTTCTCGAGAAAATCTGCTTCATGCAGCGGTTTTTATAAAATTTTGTCTTGTTTTTTTTTTACTATCTCAATTTTCTGATATGGAATCCCTATTTCTTCGACGAGATACTTAATCAAATCTCTGTGGTTTTAATTTTTCTTAATTTTGACGAACGATCTCGATGTTTTCGCTTTGTGCAGTTGCAAAATGTACCCAGACTTGGGCTTCTCCGGCGAGACCACCACCACCGAGACTCTTGTCCTCGGCGTTGCTCCGGCGATGAACTCTCAGTACGAGGCTTCCGGCGAGACTTTCGTCGCCGAGAAAGATGCCTGCAAATGCGGATCTGACTGCAAGTGCAACCCTTGCACCTGCAAATGAAGAATCCCATGAACCATAAACCCTAAGAGTCTCCAATAACCCTAATGTTATGTTAGGTTTGGTTATGTGTAATAATGGCTGATTTCTCCGGGGAGTTTTTCCGGGGAAGTGAGTCTTGTCTTGTTCTTCTTCGTCTTCTTCTTCTGTGTGTGTTTTTAATGGTTTGGTCATAAGATATCTCTGTAAGTTTTATCTCTGTGACTATATATAATCCAAAAGAATTATGGGGTTTCTTATTTGAGTCTTTGAGTGAAGTTTCAATCACAGAGCTTTAAAAGTTTGCTTCTTTCTTACACACCACACAATTAAGATCAAGCCATGTCTCTCTCTGGTTATAAAGCTTAGATAGACAAGAACAGACACATAATAATGAAACTACTCCGACACATATAGTACACAAGTTCTTGACAACAACTAAGGTGTTGTTGAAGCAGAAACTGGCTTATCAAGAATTCCTTCAGTGGCTCTTTTGAATAAGTTATGTACCTGTCTTGAGGTGAAACCGATCTTCTCTAAATCACCAAGCTGTTGAAAATCCATACATTTGGTTAGTAGATGAAGCAGAGTTTGGTTAGTAGATGAAACAGAGTTTAGCTCTCAACAGCAGATTTGGGGAAGAAGAATGAATGTATACCGATTTTAAAGGGCTTGTTTCTCTGAGTTCAATGATGTACTCAGCCATCTTCTGTCCAATTCCCTGAGAGAGAAAAAAATGAAACAGAGCTATGTGAAGTGAAACAAATATTTGACTATGGAAGCATAGATTTTGTGAGTTCATGTGGCTTTTACCTTTAACTCCATTAGCTCTTCTCTGTGTTTAAAAAAATAGATAAATGGTGAAAGTTAGTTCTTGTGAGAGCTTAAGGGTTATGAAGAATCTAAGGCAGGCAGATGAAACTGGACACTATTGTTACCTGTTGGCTGTATTCAAGAAGTGAATATACTCTTTTATGAGGGACGTCTGTGAAAAGAAAGCAAGTCGCAAAAAGGATCAGATTTCTAGTTCTTGTCGACATAATAGCCCATGTTGTTGATTCATACCTTTAAATTAGTGCTCCAAGCATTGAACTTCTGGCAAGTGCCTTCCATCCGCATATTCTCAGTGTTTTCAGAAAGTAAAGGTGTTTTTGGAGTCATTCGCTTGAGAATAGGAGAGCATCCCTCTGCTGAATTTGGTTTTGCATTTGGGTCTATTGGAGATAGAGCTTCTCGAAGGGGACTTAGTTCTGCGTATTTCTTCTCCAGCCCCAATGGGTTATCTAGTATAAACGCAAACCAAAGTTATAAGAAATCTAAAAAATTTCCATAAACAAAATTATCAACAAGTAGCTCAAGAAAGCAAACCTCTCAAGGTTGCTTCTGATACCAACAAATTCTCTTCGCCAGATGAGTCTCTCTCATGTTCTTTGGTTGGAGAAGCTAAGTGAAGATTCTGTATTGGTTCCTTTATTATTCAAAGAACTCAATTACTTAAGTAAAGCTTTAACGTAATATATCAAAACGTGCAATATGGTATAAAAGGATTCACAGTGACAGCAGAGCAGCATACCAATAAATGTGGAGCAGCAAGAGTTTCCCCACCAAATAAGCTCCTGGCGGTAACAAATGCGTCCCTGTGTATGGATATATTGTGAGGAAATAGGTTCTAGGATAAAGAATAATTAAAAACTCAACCATTCAAAGGGGTACCTCTGTCTATTGCCAGCAAGTTTAACACTTTCTGCAATGGCTGATCTGTGACAACCGAGTTTCTTGATGGAGCTTTGCGAAATTAAAGTTTGATTTGCACCCATCAGCGGAGAGCGTATTGCCATCATTCTGTGTGAGCTTTTCGTCTTGCCTTTTGATTCAAGCCAAGCTTGCAGTTTTGCTTCCATATCTACTTTAACATTAGGGGTCTCCACCTTGGGATTCAAAGGAATATTGTTTGAGATGTGCCTTGACCTTGCAGCCAAGCTAACAGTACGAAGAGATTCTTGGTACTCGCCAGGATTCTAAAAGAGCAAAAAACAAACAAATAGATTCATCACATTAGCCACTCGGAATATTTCCTGATCAAAGCAATGAATTCCACTATACACAAATAATTCATCATCTTCCTACCAGACATGCCACCATGAGAGCCCTACTTGTTCCTCCAAGTGAATCCTGCAGTATTCGAGTCAATTTGCTTTCCCTGTAAGGCACTCTTGGCAGGTTATTATTCAGTGCATAAACCACATTGGACAATGCAAATAGTGACTGGTTAATCTTGGCACTCTCTTGTAGACGGATTCCTTCATTGCCTGTTCTCCTATTGTCTTCGTTACCTGGTTAAGCCATGGAGTTAAGAACGTATAGAGGGTCCTCTAATTCGACCTTGTACTTAGAGACTTGGAAAATGGTTAGAAATTTACCTGCCAGATCAATCATGTTGATTTTTCCTGTGACAACACCTTCTGAGGTTACTGAGACAACAAGCACTCCATGGCTTCTGCTAGAGACATCATTTAAACCAGTGTGCGCAACTTTCCTCCGCTGAACGCCACACGAGTAGGCCTCGTTAAAATCATTCATGGAGTTAACTGGGATAGTAGACAGTCCCTTAAGATGAACATGTCCATCTTTGTCATCCCAAATAGCAATCTCGTTGGCTTTGACTTCTAGGAGATCCCAACATCTGTCCATGTAAACTTCATAATATGAAATCTCTGCCCTACTTCCTGACTTCTCGCACATAGACAGAATAGTGGACATGGTCAAGGGCATCAAGCCAGGGAGCTCATCGATTCCCTGAGAACATCAAATGCAAACATAGCTGAAACCACACTATTATGGTTTACAAAAAAAAACCACAAAGCAGTTTGAGAAAGATCTATTCTTTCAAACCCAATTCAGAGCTCAGCATAAGAGAGGTTTTGATAAAAGCTCACAAGAAAAGTTTCCTCGGAAGCAAATCAGAAGCTGAGTAACCCAACAAACACTAATCCCGATATCACTAAGACAATTGCCATCCTTTTTGTCTACGAACAAACAACAATTCTCACGATTTCTCCAGTATCCAACAGAAATTAAGCAGAGAGAACCTCTAGATATCACGAATTTCATCCTAAATCCAAATTTGTGAAATTAGGTTTATAGCTAACCGACCTGCATCGTAAACGTCTTTCCGCTTCCAGTGGCTCCATAAGCAAGCACAGTAGCGTTGAAACCCTGAAAGATCCCCGGAATCAAAGGATTTACTTCTCTATCAAATATCTGCTTCACATTATCATCATCTCTCCCGTAAAACGCATCCAGTTTATAGCTTTCGTTACGACTGCTCCAAATAACACTAAACCCATCATCAAATGTTGGCCCCACGAACATAAAAGAGTGAAAAGAAAAGGAGAGACGCTTACCAGCTATCTGGATCTTTGAGGTAAACCGCCACTTCGCTCGCACCTCCGGCATCGCCGCCGATTACGGAAACACAGGATCGGCCGACACCACTCTCGTCGGAGATCTCTCGGGGAAGAAACGGACGAACCCTAAGGACGACTCTAACCTTGGAAATCGAAGACGAATCCAAAACTTTGGTTTTCACTGGAGTTTTCGAATCCATTTCTGTCTATGTTTGAGAGAGAGAGAGAGAGAGAGAATATTGTTTTCAAATTTGAAGTCAGGAGTGAGTGATCCCGTTGGTATTTTTGAATTTGCCATGTTCAATTTTTTTTAAAAGCTTTGTTATTAGGCCCACAATTACACCTTTTAGTTTTTATTTGGGTTAGTTTTGGGCCCAGAACCACATTTGTTCTTTCCGAGTCATTATTACTTCGAGATCGGACGGTCCTCGTGATCAAATCTTGGTATCCGCGGTAAGGTGCTACGGTCAACGCATGAGCTAATTTTAGCTTTCAAATTAAATTTAAAATCCTAGTTAAGTAATTCTATTTTATTAATGCATACAAATTCTAGTTAACTACATAAAATTCTATTTTATTACATAGAAATCGATATACCTACATAAAAAATTATATTATTAGTATATGAAATTCTAGTTAAATAAATAGAAATCTATTTTATTACATATAATTCTATTTTATTAGTACATCAAATTATATTTAAATACATATAATTTATTTTAATACATAGAAATCTATTTACGTATATTATTATTATTAGAAACAAATAATAACACCTAGTATATTATGAACCATATATCTTTCACTTTTTACCATGACTTCATATATATATATATATATATATATTTTTTTTTTTTTGAACTAATGGCTTCATATATTTCTGAAGTTAACTTCACTTTTATGATGCTTAAATTTATTTTATCTTCTGAATTTCATTTTATCAAAACCAACCGGAACAAACAAAAATACCATAGAATAATGTTTTTTTATTCAATAAGTAGAAAAAAACATGATTTGAGTCCATAGACATACACCTTGGTGAGGCGAAGGAAGGGTAACGGCGAGTAACGGTAACGTCGGCGGAACAAGTATTCGTTACAATATCAGTTTTGACCTTTTTTTATTTTTTTTTCTCATCCCAATTTGTTTTTCCCCATTAGTGTCGTCTCTCTCTCGTTCAACGGGCAAAGTTTTTTTCGAATAAAGTTTTTGGTTTTCTTAACGTTCCCTTCTTCTTCCTCTTCTTCTCTGCTCGCGAATTCGTCCATCTGCCTATATCGATGAGCTCCAGTTCGAATCCCGCGGATTGTTCTCCGGATAAGGTCAGATTCTACCCGGAATCCGATTAGGGTTTTTCATTTCTTGTGATCAGATTAGGTTTTCTTCTTCTACTGTTGTGTAAGTTCGTGGTTGTTAGGTCTGGATCAGAAGTCGTTTTACGGTCTCGGAAGAGGGTCTTATTGGTTTATAATGATTTGAATTGTTATAAACCCTAAATAGTTTGATGCTTGAAAGAAATCTACTTCTTTTACTGGGTTTCCCGATTTGTGAGATCTGGCTTCTGTTTCGCGGCCGTTGGTTTTCTGACTCTTCGATTTGCTGGTTGATAATGATCCGTTTTTCTTCAGTGTTTGTTATATTCTTGTTCCTTGTGAGAATTTCTGGATTTTGGTGATGTTAAGGAGGAAAGAAGTGAATTGAGAATTGAGTTTCACTGTATGGAGAATAAGCAACCAACACCTGCTTCTTGCTCTTCTGCATCCGAAGGCAGTGCCAATTTCTTCCTTAAGTCACCTGAAATCTCAACTCCTGCTGCAGCATCTCCAACTCAAAGGTAGTGTTATCTGTTTCGTTTCATCTTCTTTCGATATGTGTGAGTTTCTACAAGTTTTTTTGCTTGGAACTCTGAATTCCGCACCTGATCTCTTCTCAAATCTTGGATTTTGCTATGCCTAATGTTGATCCTGCAGAAGGACAAGTGGCCCTATGAGGCGAGCAAAAGGTGGCTGGACTCCACAGGAGGTTAGTGGTTACTCTTTTTCTTCTTCTATTTTCTGATTATGGGTTTCGTAATAGAGAAGGCTTATGTGTACAAGAATCTAATTCGACTATGTATCTTATACATGCATGGATTACTATTTAGTAAATACTTGATTGAAAGATGAGACTAGCCTGTAATTGGTTTCTATCACTATTCAGGATGAGACACTGAGACAAGCAGTTGACAAGTATAAGGGCAAGAGGTGGAAGAAAGTAGGTAAATTTCGTTTCTTGCATCTATTTCCTGTACAAAAAGTAGCATCAGTGTTCTTCTTGTCGGTCTTGATTTATTGTTATTTCACTTTGCAGCGGAATTTTTCACAGATAGAACAGAAGTCCAATGCTTGCACCGGTGGCAGAAAGTTATTAATCCTAAGCTTGTTAAAGGACCTTGGACTCAAAAGGTTCCTTTTTCTTTTTGATGTTTTGAAACTTTTTTTCGTTTTCTGATTCCACGCAAAATTTAGCGAGCTCTAAAAACTTCTCCTTCGTTTCTGATTTTGTAGGAAGATGATACAATTGTTGAACTTGTGAGAAAGTATGGACCGGCCAAATGGTCTGTTATCGCAGGGTCTTTACCAGGTCGTATCGGGAAGCAATGTAGAGAAAGGTAATAACGATTTGAATAGAACTTATGCCCTCCTTTCATTTTTGGAAGCTTCAACAAGATGTATTTATAATTACAGGTGGCACAACCATCTAAATCCTGGTATTAAAAAGGATGCTTGGACTAGAGAAGAAGAATCAGCTCTCATGAATGCTCATCGAATGCACGGAAACAAATGGGCTGAAATTGCTAAAGTCTTGCCTGGAAGGTATACTTTCTTGTTGAACACAATTGAAAGTGCTAAGATCCTTTCATGAAACTGTCTGTCTGGCTTTTTGCAGGACGGATAACGCGATTAAGAATCACTGGAATAGTTCATTGAAGAAAAAGTTAGAGTTCTATATAGCTACCGGCAACTTGCCACCGCCAGCAACCAAACTCGGCGTTCCCAATGATTTTGCCGATGGAGACGGAGATTCCAAGCAGTCTATTGCAACTAAGCGTTTAAAGGATTCTGATTCGGTTTCCGAAACTTCTTCAGAAAATACAGATACAGATGAAGATGGAAGAGAGCGTATAAACTCTTCTTCAGCTCTGCTTGATGAAGTAGCTGCTTCACGAAGAATCAGTGTTAAGGAGTATGCTTGTTCTCCTGCTTCTGTTGAGTACAAGCCTCAGTTGCCTAACCTGGGACCAATTTCAGAAAAAGCCGGAATCAACTCAAAAGCTTATGTCGAAAGATCCATCCAAAGGAAAGAAGAAAATGGGTTTGGAACTCCAAAGCATGGTAATCTGTACTATAAGTCTCCACTAGACTTTTACTTTCCATCAGAAGCGGATCTGCAACGTATGTACGGATATGAATGTGGTTGCAGTCCCGGTGCTGCATCACCACCGGTTAGCTTGATGACTCCACCCTGTAATAAGGACAGTGGTTTAACTGCAACAAGGAGTCCTGAATCTTTCTTGAGAGAAGCTGCTAGGACTTTTCCGAACACGCCTTCAATCTTTAGGAAAAGGCGAAAGATTGTTTCAGCGAAGAAAACAGATGATGATGTTTTTAACGGTGTAGCTAAGGAAGAAGCGGATCAAAAAGAAAACAGTAAAGAGAGCTCAGAGATTTCTCCAGTTCGGACAGAAGGTTTGTTGCTAGAGATAGTTGATGATTGTCGAGACGATGAGAAATTCGGGTCAAATGGAATTACTTTCAACGTGTCTCCGCCATATCGGTTAAGAGCTAAAAGAACAGCTGTGTTCATCAAATCAAGACAGCTTGAGTTTACATCTGCAAAAGAGAATAACGAAACCGAAACATCTGAGTTAGCATCTGAGGAAGACGAGCGTGTGTAGATGCCCTTGCCTTTTGAAGCAGAAATCCTCTTCATCTTGTGCAAACAAAGCTGGATATATCAACTTAGAAACTGTGAGTGAAAAAAATTAAATCTTTTCTCAAATATCACTAATCTGAGTTTGTGCCAATAATCTGAAATTCCTTTAATTCTTGAATACAGAGATTATTTGAAGAAACCGGTGTGGTTCCAGAAGAATTTCAAGAGTTTTTGTGAAGAAATATCATTTTCATTCTCTCTTTCTTTTTCTCAAGCTCCTTAAATCCGTAGCTTTGGGTTTTCCGGTCATCTAACACCTGAACTAATGAATCGGGTACACTTAAAATAGTTAACTTTTAAGAAATAATCTTTTGTTTACTTTCAAATGATTCTGTGCACAAACTAACTATAGTTAAGAGCCGATTAAGAATTGATTATATTTTAGTTATTGACTTGGGTATATATGTAGACACTGAAACTTCATCTGCACCCGTATCGGATATATTTTTTAATCGATATGTTTGTTGTTTTGATTTCGGAAAAATACAGCAAAAGAAGTCGGCCAGTTTATCTTCTTCGTTTTCTAGCCGGGCCTGAAAATTGGTTTGTGCTACGGGTTGGCCCATAAAAGATTGGATTATGGGCTTCACGATGCAAACAAATTTTTAGATACTCATTTTTTTTTCTTTTCATTCTGTAATGTAAAATAGAGAAATCCCCTCGAGAATGTCAAATTTTCTGCAGTTATATTACAATTTTACAAATACTCTTTTCATTTAAAAACGATATTCAACCGCAACGAAAATACTCGATTTACAAACATATGATATCATCATATCCACAAGTAAAGAAATCAACCAAACAAAGCGACAGAAATTAAATGAAACTTGCATAAAAATAGGAAAAAAAAAATCATGAGAAAATCTGTCAAATCTTTAGAATCTTTAACCGATGATATAAAAGCAGCATATGAATTTTATATGATCTACACAGAGAATAATCCCTGAGAAAAGAGGAAGATAGAAAGAGACAACAACTTCTAAGTTAAGAAGGTTCCGATTGTGGTTTGATTGAGAACTTTCGAACTGTGATCGAGTCCATGAGAACCAACCTGACAAGGATGTTTACAAAGCAAAACATGATATTACCATACAAACTCCTACACTATTTGATTCAGAGACAAACATTTACTTACCATGTAAGTTAATGCAGCATAACGTTCTTCATTCAGGTATAGTGGTTTTCCTCTGGTCATATCCATATCCTGAAGCCCAAAACAAAAATCAACCAATATCCTTCGCACGAAAACATCCAAACAACAAGATCAAACTTAAATTTTAAAGAGGTCTACCTCTTCTCCAAAGGTATCCAAGTAAGGAGATGGCCAAGGTGATTGTCTTGCAAATCTTTGCAGCAAAATTGTTGTCCGCTATTGAAAAATGAAGAATAGTAGTAATCAATTAAAATCCCCAAAATGATGCAAACACCATACATAAACAAGAGCAAAACTGAAAGTAAAAAAGAAACTTGTGTATTGGGAGAGAGGCGATACCCGTATCAGAAGATATACACCAGTACCAGCACCACAGGTAACTGCATGAGTCTGACAACCACTTTCCCTGTACAAGTACGTTACAACCTAGTTTGTTATTTGGTTTCCAAAACAAGAACTACGATATTTGGAGAGTGACGCCAATACCTGCAACAAGGTCTCCATATGGGAGAACACAATCTTCCACAAAGAAGACATAATGCAGGATCTTCGATAACTTTCGTGCAGCTGCCGCATGGTTTTTTTATACACCTAATAAAAAGAACATGCTTCTTGATTAGAGGAAATCTCTTCGATTGGGAAAACAATTAGTGCAAAAACCAGAGAGAGAGAGAGAGAGAGAGAGAGACGCTGCTTTAAACCTTTGCAGTAGGTCCTGATATAAATTGGGTAATTTCATAAGCTGGAAAGGAACTACAGGGTTTATGCAAAGGGGCCCTTGAACTCTGTTAACTCTGTATTCCTTCTGAAAATGTCGAAGCCATGTTTGTGTTGAAGACCGGAGAAGTTCATCATTGAGAATGGTATCAATAGGCGGAATCTTGAACATTTTCTCCAGCTCATGCACATGATTCAGCCCAGATTGGGGACTATACATGAAATCCATATTGTCGCTGGTGGAGTCAGATGGCACATCAAACATATCTACCTCTTCATGAAACTTCCCTGGAGTAGTTTTCAGTAGCCTCCACAACAATGCACATCTCCTCAAGAAAGGAAGACTGTATTTACGGATTGTCTCTTTTATATCACACGATAAATCCATATTGTTAGACCTGAAATACCCCCAACCACCTGGTTCTCTCAAAGCGATGGAGATGTCACTAAGCAGGTTTTCCTTCAAATCTAACTCAGTCAAATCACATAGGCGACCTGCACAATAGGCAATTACAGTCTGCCCCAAAGACAACATGATTAGGAAAAGTGAGTCCTAAAAGGCAAAAATAGTCTATACACAGAGAACAATGTGGCATACCTGAACAAGAGAGACACTGTGGAATATATGCACAAGTGACAATAGAGATTCCACGCATGTGATAAAAGGAAAAGGGAGACAAAAGAGAGCCCACATCAGTGATGAAAATGGGTCATGAGCAAGAACTGGATCAGATGCTCGATTCCAGAGCAGGTCTATATTCTTCAATGAACCTGCTGTGCCTGAAAAGATGGCAACTATTCTCAGATTTTATCAAGAAACATCATCTACAGTTAGCAACTAATTCATTGATAATTGGGGAATTTGTAGATAGACTAAAATTGATCCCATAAAATCCCAACTAATGTCAGCTTTTAAATCCCACCCATGTAGACAGATATTTCCATATAATTTATTCTCTTTCAAAATTGGAGAGAAAGTACCTCCATTTCCAAATATGCTGGCCGAAGAACTACTTGAAATTCCAGAGCATATAGACTCTGCAAGATGCTTCATACCCATAAATCTCTGACGAACGTGTAAAGCATTCTTTGTTCGGGTGCTCTGTACCACTCGTAATAAGAGTGACAAAACAGTTCCCTTAGAGGTTTTAAACTCTTCATACAAGGAGTCAATACAATAGACAGGAAGCACCGAATTCTTCGCACAGCGAGTAACAATTTCCATTGAAATAAGAGAGTACTTAAGGGTGTCCCACATGACGATTGATTGTGCTTGCCATGGACTTTCCAGAGATTTTTCCTGTCGCTGGGAAAAATAGAAATTCCAGAGCTTGTTAGATACAGATTCAAGATCTTTCCTTCTTGTTTCAACTCCCTGCAGAGAAACTGTTTTAATGGTATCACCATCTTCGATCCCTTCAGCAGCAGATCGTAGTAGACACAATGCTTCAGAGAGCCAAAGAGAAGGCTTCTGTGCATCTGATCTACCTAACTTAGCATGCGGACTTTCTTGTAGCTTCGAGACAGAACATAAATCTTCAGGACAAGCAGGCAATACAGAATTAGCTAGTCTGCGGCATGCAGGACAGAGAAATTCTCCCTAACAGAAAAAACAATGTTGAAGATTCAGAAAGAGCATATTAAAGCCCCAGAAAAAAATCTCTAAACTGGCCACGCAAAAATACCTGTTCAAGATCCACAATATGTGCACCTTCAAAGACATTTCTTCTGCCAGACCTACATCATTCAAACAAAACAAAAAGAGCTCTTAAATTCAATGTTAATATCACAGCTGTAAATCAAGGAAGCAAAATAATCAATTCAATTATGCACAACAGGTAGGAAGGAGTTATCAACCTGAAAGAAAAAAGTCTCACCTACCTACAAGCTAATCAATTGTTTGTTTCTCACTTACGACTACAGAGAAGTAAAAAAATGGCTCACCTTTCCCTTAACGATTTTAAATATCGTTCAAGACAGCTCTGGTGCACAGCATGTCCACATGATGAAAGATAAACCCCATCACAGTCGGTAGGGTGAAACCCATCTGAACCGACATCAGGATGTCTGGAGGTCTGTCTTGATCGAATATCAGGAAATCTAACTTGCAAAGTAGACGGACCACCAACATAATTTCTCTCCAAGCTACTCTCAGCATCATGCTGTCGATGATCTACATGTGTAAGGCTTTCATTTATCATGTTTTCAATTTTTTTACGAACTGTTTGATACATAGCTATCTCCAATGATTCCATGTTCGATTCATCTTTTCCCCTCCCATCGCTAGACCTCTTCTCTGTCTGACCATTCCCTATAAACCGGGCCTTTAGAGATTCAAGCACACAATCTGTAGCAGACTCAGAGGTTGCATCATCTGAAAATTGCAGCACATGAAGAGGACTAATTCTTAAACTATCTGAGGAAACATTCATTCTCAGGAGATCGGGAGCTCCATCCACAGATATCTTCTTTTCGGACAATGGACCTTGATCCCAAGATGGAGGGCCTCTATCCACAAAACTCAAAAGTTTAGATTTCTGCAGGAAAAGAAAGATCTCATTAAGAATGATGCAAAACAAAACTTCATCGGAGTAAATATTTACATTAAAAGTCACAAATAATAGTATCATCCATGCTACTCACCTGAAGAAAAATCAAGAAAGAAACAGGGTCTTTGGAATCTGGGTCATGGCAGAGAGAGCAAACTTCACGGACAGCACTTTCTGAATCATGTTCCATCACAGAATCACTTGTTTCAGTTTCAGATTTTGGATCATCATCATCCATGCTGGAACTCAAGGTAGACAAAAATTTTGATTGTTCAGCCTTCATTTTTGCCTGCATGCAAATTAGAATAACCATAACTAGCATATCCTGGAACTTGTTGATTAATGAACATAAATACAATTCAGACTATCTATTACCACAGAGGAATGTATGTCCTGTGCACTAGATTTGAAAGATCTTACCAGAATAGCAGCCTGTCTCTCTCTAGCTTTAGCCTTGCGTTTCTCATCAGAAGCAGAGCTTGACGTGACTTTAACAAAGCCAGATTGACCGACCACCTCCGGGGCAAGATTTTGCAATAGGTTCATACAAACAGAATCAATTGCACTGAACTTCTTTAGCAGATTTCCAATCCAGGACGAAATATTGCAACTGCCTGCCTCTGAAAATTGATGGAGACCATCATCTTTACGAGTCCTCATTAACGAAACAAGAAGAGACAACAAACTTTGTTTTCCAGTCCCTTGACTGATACCAATTATTTCCAGACCAGCTAATTCGAGAATCGGAATTGAAGTTCCTACGCAGCAAGCCTGAATATTAGATTCCCTCTGCTGAGTGCAAATATCCAATGATAACGAGAGTAAGTGCAGTGCAGTTATGAGAACGCCATCTGGAGCGCGTGATTTAACAGATGTACCACTCTGTAGTGCGTAGTATAAAGCAGAGGAAATTATTTGAAATGTGGCTTTGCAAGTGCCTATTCTAGCAAGCCCTTTTAGAGGCGGATATATCATTCTCCACCTAGGAAGCTGAGTGGTCAACGCGGACACTCCACAATAGCGCGAAAATCTTTCTTCTGCAGATTGCAATTCTCTCGAATGCCAACGAGGGTGGTAGAGATCCAATTCCTTCCAACAAGATGGCCGTAGTGAATACTTTCCCTGCCAAAGAATTAACGTCAAGCGATTTTTACATTGTGTCAACTTAAAGGTGATGCCAGCATATGGGGTTGACTCAAGACCTGGTTCATGCCGGATGGATTACAAAAGACTGAAACGTCGTCTAAGACCTCCTGGAGCTCATTCGACTTTGAGAGGTCTCGGGGTAAAGATTTGACCAATTGACTATGAGTAAAATCTCCAGTGGCTAACTTGAAGATGATCTCTCTTCTCAAACATTCAGCAGTAGAAAGACCACAAAATCGCCTTTCTTGCAGAATCTGTATCAGAAGAGCAAGCATTTCCTCGACCAAAACCGGTTCATACCTGAAAAGAATTTTATCATAAGAATCATGTAAAAACCAGGCAAGAAAGACCAATAATAGTAAAATCTTTAGATACAAGAGAGTCATTTTGATTGACCATCTAGCAATAAACAAATATGAGATTGAGAAAATTTACAGAATAGTACAATAATAGAGACAAAATGCTTGTTATATATCGATACGAGACTATCATATTGAAGGAGGTAACTTGACAGTTTGAATGTAGCAGAACTATTAAACCATGTACTGAGATCAATTCGTGGTAAGAGGACAACAGGTACATACTCATTTGATATATCCGGGTTTAGTGAAAGATAGCTCGAGAGCCCAAATCGACTGAGAAGCTTATTAACATAAGAATCTGCGGGAGCCAACGCACCACAACATTGCAGAAGAAATAAATCAAGCTCAAGTCCCTGTTCTGACCTGTAAATGGAAACAACTAGAATGAGAAACATGCAAGCAAATGATGAATTACGGCACTTCATGATAGCAATAGTATTTTCTCACATACCAACGAACTGACCGATACCACTCACAAGATACTAATGCAGAATCCCCATTCTTCTTCCACATTCCAGCGATAACTTGGGCACAGAACACCCTAACCCGGAGCACATGCTCCATAACAAGTGCAGAAAATCCATAAGGATGGAAATTTCCTATCACAGAGCTGAAGAAGTCTGCTTGTGGGATCTCATCTCTAACATTGACTCCATGGTGCAATGCAGATTCTCCATAACACATCCTTAATGCTTTTTCTATGAGCAAAGTAAGTAACCGGTGTAACGGTAGATGAACTGAAATTGCCTGAGAGCTCACATCGTAGTGAATGTCCGGCCAATCACACAGACCAAGTATACGTACTCCTGATGCATTCTTCGTCAGATCGGAAGAGTTGCAAGATACTCTCCTAGAGTCAGTCGTAACATCTGTCTGAATCTCCCCATTCGGTCCACCAACATTATCCAAGCTAAGATTTGTTTGTATATCGCCGCATAGAGGTGATAAGCCAGTACTCGGATCTCTACTAGAACTGGCAAGACCACTAGATACACTTCTTCCAGTTTCAACCTTTAACAATTCTCTCTTTCGCCACGACATCTTGCTGCCAGGGATGTTTCTCCCGCTAGTAGAAAACAACTTACATAGAAACTTTGATATACCTTCATCATCTCCTAAGCAAGTCTCCAGAATTTTCAAACATTCGCGTATCAACCATGTGGCAGAAGAAGGAATCAGGGCATGGAAAGGGTCAATTTTGTGGACTTCAGAGGCCATCGGGCTATCAAAGGAGCTGCTGCTTACCATCGCAGTACATACCGAATCTTCATGAGACAATCTCCCAACTTTTGCATACCTTTCTCCATCTCCATCTCCATCACACTTATCAAGTCCTGCCTTGGTGGTTCTCTCATTTTCTATTTCTTCATCACTGGCAGCAGAATATGTACCATTAACCAACAGAGAGTGAATAACAGCTATTGAATGACCCAAAACAAAAAACAAATGCATGTATTCATTTTCATCTTCAATATGGATTCCAGTCTCCCTTTTTACAGGACTCATTCCTTGAGCAAAGGTCAGGAGTATCAACCATGATCTTGATAACTCCCGATGTTCATGTGTTGCATACTTAGAAACTACAGCATGGCTCGTAACAAATTTCAAGTCTCCAATGACACGGTCACTTGTCTCACACAACCGTTCCCACTTTGTAGCCTACAAAAGAAAGCCGTCAAATTTATTTCACTGCGAACATAATCAAAGCAGAAATAAACTCATCACCATTGAAGTAATACAATAGTGAATAAAAAGTGCCATTATACCAAACAAATGAGAGAAAAGTTATATGTTTACCTGTAGGACACCATCCTCCCCAGAACACGAAAGAAAAATATCACCGAGGCACCCCAAAAGCATAGCTAGCAAATTCATTTCCTTCACCAGAAATGGTGTTAGAGTTGGCACCGTGAGGATTTGCACAGAGAATGTGGACAGTAGTGGATATTTCTTGAATGCATTATCACTACCCTGCTTAACCGCTTCGCTTATGACCACTGGATAGTAACTCACAAATGCTTTTGCAAATTCCGACTTAAAGACTGGATCGCCTATTAATTTGAGGAACAAGTCATGTAATTTCTTCATAACATCTTGGTCCAAGAACCTCTCAGCCTTTACGAGAATATTCAATAGACCACATGAAGAGATAATCCTTCTAGAAACGAAACTGAGCAAACTCTCACTGGACTTGCAAAACTCCAGAAGCATTTCAACCACAACAAATGTCAGCTCGTTTGACATCTTTTGGAGTACTACAAGAGTATCGTTGGATCTAGCATCTTTCTGACCGATACTTTCCGCAGATAAGAGCTTGTTATTCCAGCAAGCAAAAAGGGCATCAAGTACAGGCCCAACTGAATTTGCTAGATTTTCTGGGAGGGGTTGAATCTGTTCAGAACCTTTATGCTTTGAACAGAAACCCTCCCGTTTCCATGCTGTCTCATCCCCACAATCACAACAACCACCACCTGTGTAAATAATCGAATAATCATGGTTGTTGTGGTTCCCATTCTGGAAACAAGGCACGCAAATTGCACAAGTTGGATCGTTCTCACATGTCCTACACCTATATGCTATATCGTTGTGTCCCCAGACGGATCCACAGACACCTCGCTGATCAACATTCAATTTTGCTAGCTTCCTCAAAGAAACACCAGGCTCATCCTGGAACATCAACCACTGCAGCCAATTCATGCTCTCCCTGAACCTCTTTTTCATGCTAGGACTCACCGCAGACTTTCGAGACCGTTCCCTAGCTTCCTTCAATCCTACTTTAACATCTTCATCTGTAGGTGCGAGCGCAGCGACTAGCTCTGAAATCCTGGACCGGTTAGCTCTAACGAATTCCACTAGGCCACGTTTGGAGCAGCATTCTTTAGGAACCCCAACACAGGCAAGCCTCTACAAAATAAACAAAAAGGCAAACTTTAACTCCAAGAAGCAGTCACGGTACAATCAAACAAACCAACCACAACTACATCACCACGCATTCTACAAGGTAATACATTCAAAAGAGTTATGAAACACAGTCACTGCTGCTACTATAACAAAGTCCATATGAATCAGCAATAGTTCTGGGAGCACATGCTAAAACAATACCTCGAGGAAGAGAAAATCATGTGAGCTGGAAGGAAATGAACCAAAAAGAGGCGTGTCGGTCTCCATCTCCCTCGTTAACGAGCGGCGGATACACAATACCACCACAGACACAACGCTGCAGAAACACCTGCTTAACCCTAACACGGAACTGTGGCTCTCCAGGGTTTGTTCCTCCGACAAGGGAAAGTTCGGAGTCAAACGAAGACGATGACACTCGGATAGAAGCAACAAGTGATCCTCTTCACACCCGAGGCAGACAAACTTTACACAAAACCTGAATCGTTCGACGCAACCATCAACGCTGGATAAAATCAAATCCTATGTCTGACTTCAACAATCGAATCGGGTCTGGTTCCAAAATCGAAGAAGAAATACCTCCAATCGTCTGATAGAAAAACCCTAAATTCTCCGATTGCAGTAGAAAAAATCCCTAATTCGAAAGAGTTTATAGGTGGAGATTGATTACGCCGTGGCGGTTCGCGAAGCTCGGGGAAGTCTCTTTTACAATGAGATACGAACGAAGAAAATGTGCGGAACTGTTGAGATTTTGATTTTCTAATGATTGAAAATTGTTGCTTCTTTTTTTTTGGTTTAGTAGTTGAAATTTTCAATTGCTAATAAATTAGTACTTTTTATCAATTCACTAGCTCCATAAAATCTTTATATCATATTTTTATATAAATTTTAATAGCTACAATTTTTAAATTTTCTAAAATTGTACTAGTAAATAGTTTACATTACACATCAAAAAAGAGATATCTCCCAAATATATATATACATGATATATAACAAAACAATGAAATTAAAACATTAATTTAGAGAAAATCCTATAACTTAAATGGATATAATTTGAAAAATAGTTATTACATTTACATTTTTAACACTTAAGAGATAAGTAATGAAGAAAATAAAAGGTAATTAATTGGCCATTGGGTCAGAGATTAAAACAAGAATAATCAATTCAAATAATTATATAATATTTATATAAAAAAGATATATATATCAATTAACTCTATATACTAAATGTGGCCATGGACGAAAGGAAAGCCTACTAATAGCTTAGCGATTACCACACAAAACCTAGAGGCTAGAGCCCATAATAATTTATGGTTCGCTATATTGGGCTGGGCCAATAGCTCCATTTGTTTTTTGGACAGCAGCTGGGCCAATAGCTATGTAGCCAATTTGTATTTGTCACATTTAATTGATAGAGGAAAAACAATGTAAAACAATGTTCATTTATTGAAATAGTTGTATTCATGTCTTTTTGTTTTGTTTAATTAGTTAGGGGTTGTTTTGATGATTAAAAGAAAATCACAAACTAACTAATTTGTTAGAAAAAAATAAAGAGAGATGGAGAGAAAAATTAGTTATGGTGTAGATTATAATTTTTTTTGGTTATTGATCAAATTTTCTTACTAATTAATTCTTTTTTTTTTATCTGAAAGTTTTAGATCAACGCGCATATATTTTTGAGATGTCAATATCAGCTTTTAATAAATTACTATTCTCAATAGAAATCAAACTCGTGTTCTCATAAGTAGTTAGGTTTTCAGTTTACATTGTTTCAACTACTAGTCCAACCTCAAATTAGTTTGTTCAACAAAAACCTCAAATTAGTATGTTAGTTGTTTAATTAGTTAGTTGTTTCAAATAGTTTCGAAAATTAACATCCTTTTCTTTTTATTCACTACTATGTTTTTACTACAAAAAAAACATGAAAACAGTGGATCATGTGTAATGATACATAAAATCAGTAGTTCATTTTTGTATTTACATTTTTTTTTAGACAACCACAAAAATTAGACTAAAATTCGTAATAGTTTATCGTGTTCATAAATAATTATTGATAATGATTTTATTCGATATAAATTATTGCTTTTTGAAACTTTTCGAAAATTTTGAATTAGAAAGATAAGATAAATTTTTAGATTACTTATATCAAATTTTTATTGTTTTTGTAGATTTTTTTTTTATCTTTTTAAATTAATCATAGCCAAACAAATCGATATTTATTTGGTAAAAATATATAGTTTAAATGTTTTTCGAACTGAAAATATAAGATAAAACCATCAATCATTAATACTGATTTTTCACTGCTTCTTATAGACTTTTTATCTTTTTTTAACGAATCATAACCAAATAAATATCAATTTATTTTGATAAAAATATGCAATTTGTTTAATCACATAAAATATGTTTATCAAGCCCATGAGGGTGGTAGATTCAAAGTCTTATGAAGAAAGTCAATAAGTCAACGATGAACAGAGGAAGGTGAGGAAGAAGACAAAAGTCCAATAGGGCGTACCCAACAGAAAGAGAGAGGAAAGAAGCTAAAAAAACCATCTTTCACACTTCTTTTTCATTTCAATGAATATCATTATTATCACAAAAGACTTTTCCGAGAGAACAAACGTTAGGAGATTATTGACAAAAAGTTAGGAGTTTCATTATTAGCCAGCCCAAAACTCTTTTGTTTTTTCTTTTTTTTTTCTCTGGGAGGAATCTTCGTTTTTCTTTCTCCAATTTTGGAGTTTTTGTAGAGTCTTTTTAATTTTCGCTCCATTTCGTACGCCTTCTGGGTTTGTGTTTACACAGATAAAGCTCTTAACTTTCTTTCTTTCTTTTTACTTTTAATCGAAGAATAGAGCTGAGTTAGTGATTGGGTTTCTTGTGTTTAAATGGGAGCTTGTTTCAGCAATCAGATCAAAACAGATATTGCTTCCAGTACATGTGAGTCTTTGGTCAATTTCTTACCTTTCTCTTATTATTATTATTAAATTTGAAGAAGAAGGTGATAGATATCTTGTGGAGATTTCACACTTGATTTGTCCTGAATTAGAAAGTTTGATTTAATTAAGTTGATGTTCAGAGTAGAAAGATAATATGTTTCCATTATTAGTAAGAAGAACTGATTCTATGAAAATCAAAGTGTCGGTCGGCAAAGTAGAAATGACTGTCACTTTAAGTCTCTAAAAGAGTTGTCTTTTTAGAAAGAAAAACAAAAAAAAACACAGATTTAAGCTTGTTTCTGTCAGATTCGGAGAACCTTAAAAGGCTGAAACAAGATTTGTTAACCTTTCTAAAATGAGAATCTAAATGCAATGGCTTGTGAAGTTTATATGTGTTTTGAATGTTCTGAGAGAAGAATTATTGCAGGGCTAAGTTCGAAATTCTTGAGTAGAGATGGGAGCAATGGATCGTCGACTACTTCCTTCTCTTTTATGCCTCGAACAGAAGGCGAGATCTTGCAAAATGCTAATCTGAAGAACTTCAGCCTCAGTGAACTAAAGTCTGCAACGAGGAATTTCCGGCCTGATAGTATGGTTGGTGAAGGTGGATTTGGTTGCGTTTTCAAAGGATGTTTCGATGAGACTTCCTTCTCTCCTTCTATACCGGGGACTGGTATTGTCATTGCAGTGAAAAGACTTAACCAAGAAGGGTTTCAAGGTCATCGAGAATGGCTGGTTAGTCACATTTCTTACTCAAGGTCAAGAGTCCATTTCAAGATTGTCCAAGTACTGAGTTTTTGAACCTTTTTTCTTGGTTCTTTTTTTCTCTGTGAAAAACAGGCTGAGATCAATTATTTAGGTCAGCTGAATCATCCTAACCTTGTGAAACTGATTGGATACTGCTTAGAAGAAGAGCACAGGCTTCTTGTATACGAGTTCATGCCTCGTGGTAGTCTTGAGAATCATTTATTCAGAAGTAAGTTCAGATATCTTCAAAGAGAAAGAAGCTCATGAGAGAATCTGTTTTTTTTTTGTTTTTTTACATGATGATTAAATCTTTTTCTGATTTCTCGAAACAGGAGGAACGTTCTTTCAGCCACTTCCATGGAACACAAGGATTCGAATGGCTCTTGGTGCAGCTAGAGGACTCGCTTTTCTTCACAATGCTCAACCGCAAGTTATATACCGAGACTTCAAAGCATCCAACATCTTACTCGATTCGGTATGACACATGACTGATACTTTGTGTAGCTTTGGTTTTGGATGCAGCCAGAGAAGTTTATCTTTCCTGTTTCTCTGTATCTACAGAACTACAACGCAAAGCTTTCGGACTTCGGTTTGGCTAGAGATGGTCCAATGGGTGACAATAGCCATGTCTCTACCAGAGTCATGGGAACTCAAGGATACGCCGCTCCAGAATATCTAGCCACAGGTATGTCTGTAGGCATATGTGAATTTTCCTTTGCTGTTTTCTTTCTGTCAGCTCTGGTCATTGAAGAGAAGTCACATACTGATGCTTCTGTCAAATTTGAAAGGTCATTTATCGGCAAAGAGCGATGTGTACAGTTTCGGGGTTGTGTTACTGGAGTTGTTATCAGGAAGACGAGCAATCGACAAGAACCAACCAGTAGGAGAACACCATCTAGTGGACTGGGCAAGACCTTACTTAACAAACAAAAGAAGGCTTCTCCGAGTGATGGATCCTCGTCTCCAAGGTCAGTACTCGCTAACCCGAGCGTTGAAAATTGCAGTTCTTGCACTCGATTGCATATCCATAGATGCCAAGATTAGACCGACCATGAACGATATCGTTAAGACACTTGAAGAACTTCATGTCCAAAAGGAAGCACCAAAAGAGCAGGAGAATCTTCAAACCAGCAGTGACAACAGCAACAACAACAACAAATCTCCGCAAGCTGTGAATTATCCTAGGCCTTCAATTATGTAACAATTACGGAGGCGGGAGTTAAACCGGGTTTTAGAGAGATGTATAGACTCTTTACCTTCTCTATGTTTAGGTATTATGCCGTTTTCGATAGAAACTAGAAACAAAAGGGCCTCTTCTATTTTGCCCACGTTCTTGGCAATGTAAGGAAGAGAACCAAACTTAATAGTTGTAAACTTAGGTTATCTCGCAATGTTCATGTGTTATAGATCACATACAAAATGTTATCGGGATAAGAAAACCGCAGAAGAAAATACAAAGAAGTGAGATCCCTGCAGACAATCAATCTCTTGCTCATCGTCCTAACAACGCAACGCGATCTGACTGTACTGCTTGAGTAAGGTTGATGTCAAAAAGCTCGCAACGAATAGGCATCTCAATCTCGTAGAAAGGATTCTTCAAGACATAGTCAGTGTAGAGTTCATAAATGTATCTAAGGAGGCTCTCCATGTGGGGAGTTCCGGGTTCACAAACTACGAAGAACTTTGTTCCTGAGGTATACAGAAAAAGCAAAAACCAACAATGAAGAGAAGAAGACATCAAACGAAGGAACTGCGAATGATTATCTTGCAAATTGGCGATGAATATCATTTACCTGGGAGAGACTGGAAACAATGGAGATCAAAAGTATCGGCTTCGAGAAGCTCAATTCCGGAACAGCCATTAACAGGTGAAAGCTGCTGAGAAATGGCGTGCATTGAATGCCATAAACTCGCTACTCTCAAGCTATCATTCGTATCCATCCTTCCCTTTGTTCCGCAATCCTGAACTTTCCCAAATCCAAACATACAAAAGATCTCTTAATTTGTAGACCGAACAGAGCAAATCCAAACATTTCAGATTCTAATCTCCAATTGAAGAAAAATTGATGTTCCTAAATGTTCTCGGAAGCCAAATCAAAGCCAACAAAATAAAGCCCTAGAGCAATACCTAAATCATCTCTAACTTCTTAGCTTTTTTCTAAACCTGGTGATCTCCAAAACTTTGTTTTCACTCTTTCCCTCGAATAAAATGTATGAACCCGGCGAAACTAACATCAAATCAGATCGTCATTCTCCCAGACATGGAAAGTCGTAAGCTTCTATACAGCTACGAGATCGAGAACAAGGAAAAAGTTTTAGAGATCGTACCTTGTAAAATATCAAACCACCAGATTTGTTGATTATGTAAAGACTGTAAATCGCTGCCATGTCTGCGAAGTTATTCAAAGATCCAAACCGAGAAATCTGCGAGACGGTGATGATGAAGAACAAAGGGACTAAATCACTCTACAGATCTCCTGATGAAGAAAATCAAAATGAATTTTTTTTTTTCCTTTTCCTTGAAATGTCGTCGTTTTTGTATCGACCGTCTCTAGTTCCGCCACGTTGACTTTCTTCCACCGATCCAATTTAAAACGGTGTCGTGGGGTATAGTGTCTATTGTTAACCAGCGACTCTTAAAGCGCCACGTGAGCTTATGTTCAAAGTCCTCACCGAAACGGTGTCGGTTTATTACTCTCCTCACCAACTACCAAACGTCTGAAGAAAAAGTATAAAAGCAAGGCAGAGAAGAGTAAGGGAAGAAGTACTAAAAATGGCGGTGACGGAAGAGGAGAAGCGGAATTCAACGGTTGAGATCTCCGGATTGCGTTTCACGTATCCTGGGATCGACGGTCATCCACCTCCGGGATCGAAACCACTAATCGAAGATTTCTCTCTGAAGCTCAATTCGAGCGATCGGTGTCTCCTCGTCGGATCTAATGGCGCGGGTACGTGAAATCCGTTATCTATCTTTTTTTTAATTTTTTTTTTTTTTTTTTTTATTTTTTTAAATTCTGTTTATTGAAATTAGGGAAAACGACGATTCTGAAGATATTGGGAGGGAAACACATGGTGGAGCCGCACATGGTTAGGGTTCTGGGTCGATCGGCGTTTCACGACACCGGATTGACATCTTCTGGTGACCTCTGTTATCTCGGTGGCGAGGTTCGTCATGAATTTTCAATCTTCTTCTTTTTTCCCCTGTGAATATGATTGGATGACAATGGAAACTGAGTCTCTGATTTGGCAATTAAATTAATTCCGAACTTTATAAAGCCTAAGACCATACTCCGTTTCTGCCTCAATCCAATTTGTATTTTCAATGTTTTTTTTCTCACTGGAAACATTGTTCTGCTCTCTTGTTTCCAGTGGAGGCGTGATGTCGCGTTTGCAGGATTTGAAGTTCCGATACAAATGGACATTTCGGCAGAGAAAATGATATTTGGAGTGGCGGGTGTTGATCCTCAGAGAAGAGATGAACTGATCAAGGTGAGTCTTAAATTCAAAATCTGACTCTGATGAGATGGTTAAGGTTCTCTGTTAGTAATTCTATGAAATTTGGGGGAAAGATTCAAATATCAAGAATATAAGTATTTTTCCACGGTTTTGAACTCTTGTGTTTCGTTGTGAATCCCAATGTTGAAATTGAAATTAGCTGGAGCATGGTCTGATCTTCGATCTGTGTCACATCCAAACTTACTTGCATTTAAGCGTCTTAAGTATCTTTTACAACCAGGAATGAAGTTGCATGCTTTTACATCAAAAATGCTACCTTTCTCTTTTGTTCTAATTGCGGTTGGTTCAGGTGTTGGATATCGATATCTCATGGAGATTGCATAAGGTATCGGATGGCCAAAGAAGACGCGTCCAGATTTGTATGGGGCTCCTGAGGCCGTTCAAGGTAAATCCTAAACACTATCCCCGATATCTTTAGCGAAACCTCATTGAAGTTTAGGAAAGGATTCTTCAGAGGAGGAAATGTTTGATGCTTAGAAACAGAGGATGAAGATCGTAATAGGATCTCGGATTCTGAAATCCAACTTTCTTGGATCATCTACAGGTTCTCCTTTTGGATGAAATAACTGTTGATCTTGACGTTCTTGCAAGAGCCGACCTTTTGAAGTTTCTGAGAAAGGAATGCGAAGAACGAGGAGCAACAATCATCTATGCGACTCATATATTTGATGGTCTCGAGGATTGGCCAACACACATTGTAATACAAACCACAATCTCTTTCCTTTGTTTTTTTTTGTTCCTGCCTCTACTAAAGAACAACACATATAACAACGACATCTGCCATTGTAGGTGTATGTAGCAAACGGGAAGTTGCAGTTAGCAATGCCAATGGAGAAGGTGAAGGAGACAAGCAAGAAGTCATTGATGAGAACAGTTGAGAGTTGGCTGAGGAAAGAAAGAGACGAAGAGAGGAAGAGAAGGAAAGAGAGGAAAGCCAAGGGGCTTCCGGAATTTGAATCACGGGCTGAAGAAAGCCGTGTCACCGGTGATCCTGCTCGGATGCTCAACAATGGCTGGGCCGCCGGGAGACTTCACTCTACGATTGCAGGCGGTGAGGATAATTTCGTCTTGAGCTCAAACAGAGTTCTCAGATAAGCAAGGGGGAGAGACTCACCATTTGGAGCAAAAGGGTAATAGTAATATTTTATGATTTTTTTTTTATAACCACGAATCGTTTTTTACAAATACTTGTTTGTTATTCTGAGATATGAATTCATATTATTTTCTAGTTATATTTTAGTTTGGTAATGAGATTGAGAGGGATCAAGAGTGAAGAGTCAGAGAGGGTAAACGTTTCT
The DNA here is from genome assembly GCA_020283515.1 of Alliaria petiolata. Classification (NCBI taxonomy): domain Eukaryota; kingdom Viridiplantae; phylum Streptophyta; class Magnoliopsida; order Brassicales; family Brassicaceae; genus Alliaria; species Alliaria petiolata. The sequence goes on from JAHZTW010000001.1 coordinate 262,421,098, forward strand.
CTGTATTCTATGTTTTAGTTAATTTTTATATAAGAATTTTTACATTGTAATGTTTTCTTGTCACAGAACTTTGCAATATAATTTTAAATTTCAAATCCAACTATTCATTTGATATTTACCCTCTACTTATTCGACTATCAAAATTATTTATGTTTAATTGATATATATACTAGTGTTGAAAAAGAAAGAAAAAGGAAAAGCTAATCAATCCCAGAGAACTAATTACCAAATTCCAAATCACCAAATCTAAACTCTCAAATTATTTTTACTTGGAACTAAGTCTTAACCCATTTTTATATCCCACTTTGGGAATGAGCTTCTTATAAATCAAACTGGTTTCAGTTGTTTCTCACCGTTGGTCTATGCGAAACATTTAAATATGAAATTGGCGGTTTAACTGCGAAGATTGTCCCGAGACCGAAACACTTCTATAAATCAGAACTCTATTTTTTTTGCCAACTAAATCAGAACTTAGTAAGTTATTTTTTTAGGCCTAATGGGTTATTACATTTTTGTATTCGTATTTGGTCATGAGAGACTCATGATGATGGGTCATGACATTTCCTATCATTAAGCATTATCTTTCTTTGTTTGAAATAAATGAAAGATTGGGAATTGACCCAACAAACAAATAAGATGTCACATTTTTAAGTCGTCATCTGTAATTTTCTTACGTTCGTCTATTGTTTTTGTTCTTTTCTGCCGAAAGAAAATTGATGCTTTTACGATGAGATAGATAATATAGGATTTATGCTCTCCACCATCTGTAATCTTTTCTATCTTTTGATTTTTCTTTTTGCAAATATATATATGCCTTGTCGTCTTCTTTTTCTTACATTCATTCAGGTAAACCGACCAAATATACAGCCCAACCACAGATATATACATATTTTCTATTAATTTATTAATACTTTCCCCGGATATAAATATATGTGGTTGGGCTGTATCATTTTTTTTCTTTTTATCGTAACTTTGGGTTTGTGTACTGCTGCTTAAAGGAAACTGAAGCATATTAAAACCAACGAACATTGTTTAAAATATTATTCGGATTCATATATATTGTGAAATGAAAATTATCAATCTCGACCGGCCACATATGTCCACCCCCAACTATTTTTTTTGGTTTTGAGATTCGCAAAAGATAATGACGATAAAAAAATCGATCGTGATTTTGTGATTGTAAGAAACAATGCAAGAGACGACGCAATTTTTATTCGCAAGAGATGAAAACTATTTTGTGTATTGTTTGTCTGTCAAAAAACTTGTTTTTGTGGTATTTGGGAACATTTCTCTAAAACATTTTATTATTTGTTTATGATTTATCAGAGCTGATTAACGTATTTAAAATGACAAAAGATGTTGAAAAAGAAAAATGACAAAAGGTCGAAAAATAAAAAGTAAGATCGATGTAGATCATTGAAAAGGACATTATAACAATCATTCATAAGTTAAATATATACATAGATGTAAGGTAACTAACAAATACCTCATTTCGAAACAGAACTAACGCCTTTGTTGTTACATGATAGTTAGCATATTTACATCATTTTAACATTCATTTAGTAAAGCATTTGCATTGTTTCATGTATATAACTTGTCCATATAGTTTAGTTTACATCTATTTTAGAGTTATTGAGTCTTAGACTAGGTTATTGCATATTTGTTGCATTTTGGAGTGTTTTTAGGTACATTGGAGGATTTTTCAGATTATGGAGGTTAAGCATTGCTTGGAGGATGGCATGGAACTAAAGTGTACCAAAAGAAGTTGAGCAAAATGGACTTGAAGTACAAAACCACTACATGAGTAAAGATCGAGCCGGATGAAGAATTTCAACTCCGATTTAGCCTCGGCGATCTTCATGAAAGTCATAGATATTTGAGTTAGCTTTCGTTTGGTGGTAGTTTCAAGTCAAACAGTGAAGCCGTTCAAGAGATATGGTCATTTTACTACGTATCGGTATGATGTATCGGTGTGATCACACCGATACGCATATCTGTCTGACATATCGGTGGGTTCACACCGATACGCATATCGGTCTGTCATACCGGTGTAATCATACCGATATGGTACCCGAGATTTCCTTTCCTTAAGACGAAAATACACTGTTTATCATCATTAAGTAGTTGACTTTTATTTCTAAAACTTTTCCAGAAACTCTCTCTGTTTTGGGTGATTTTTCTGCAAGACCTTTGGATCAAAAACTTCAATTCAAGAGTTCTTCTTCTCTAATCTCTTTCCTTTACTCTTTCTAATGCTTATTATCAAGTTTTTACAAGTTTTTATTGGTTTGATCATGAGTTGTGAGTAGTTCTCTAGAATCCAAGGTTGGTTAGATCTAGGGTGTTTAGAGTGTTAATCTTGATGTCTATAAGTTAATTCTTCCATATCCCCTCTTGTTTGATGTTCTTAATGCTAAATTTCAACCTTGATCATGTTGAATTAGATTTTTAGGAAATTTTCTCATCCAAAAGATTAGTAAAATTTCTGGTTTATTTAAGCAAGAGATTTACATACTTAGCTCATGAAAGTGATTGTCTAAGGTGTTTATTAGCAGATTAGAACTGAATCTTTATGCTTGTTGCATCTTTAATCACAAATGAAAGTTTGTTCTTGATTAGAAATGTGATAAAAGGATTAAGTCCATGAAAATGGTTTAATCTATTCTTGAAGTTCTAAGCTTGGGGATTAGCATTTATATGAGTAGATTGACATCATTGATTACACTTTTAAGCACTTGAAAATCAATACCATACCCTTGGATTCATCTTTCCATAATTTACAAAAAACTTTTAAAAACTCTGTTTTTGCTTTCACTTGTTTTTGTTTGTTTTAACTTATCTTGAAGATAGCTTATCTTTCACCTTGTTTAATGCTACTAGTCACATATCAAAACCTTCACTAGACTTGCTTAGATTAAGAAGTTTTATGAATTCCTTTTGTTACAACAAACCCATATAGATTGATCCTCAAATACTACAATGACATGTGTAGTAGGATTGAGTAATTGTTAGCAAAATCCTGCTATCATTACATCATGGACTGGTGCTATCAAAATAGGATGCATCTAGATGTTAGCATATGAAAACATTGTCATGGGATTACAAATAATAATGTAAAAATATTTATACATTGGTTGGTCCAGCAACTAAATCACAAGAATATATATAAGATAAGATTCTGTAAAATCTTATTCAATATCTACTTTTTGTTATATTTCTTTGATAAATTGTGATCGCAGATATTGCACATGATGATGGTGTAATGCATTTACATCACATCACATGATTTATATTCTCCTTGATACATCACCTCTCACACAAGTACGCACTAAAATACGTATGGTACACCGTATATCCCGGAATTCTGGACAGTATAAATCTATATATAGGTTTGACTGATCTTAAGGTATAGTGACGTGAACGTGCATCGATTAAACTTGAGTTATATACTTAATACATAACCAATTATTTATTTATATAAATCAAAAATCCAAGTTTCTTAATATTAGATATATACTTAATACAATCTGAGCGTAAAGGAGAGCTGCGGGCTACATTTATCTTTATCCAAACCCTTTCTTTTTGCAGCCGCTTCAGCCTCACTCTACATACCAAACAAGACACAAACACACCAAAAAGGAAAACAAACCCTAAACTTTAAAACAAAACCCTAACTTCCAAACCAAGCAAACCCAATACTTTCCCTGAGAAAATAAGGGAAAAATGGTAAAACCCCAACTCCAAATCGTAACTAAGCTTAAAGACAGGTAAATATATGTGTATTTTTTTTATATTGAAAAAAAAGACTCGATATCTTCCGCCGATCGATTTTTGTTTATTTATATCTAGAAATTATCAGACGCGGAAATTCTTGCCGGAGAAAGTCTGCCCAAATTGCCAGTTACTCGGAATGATGTTGTTGGAGGTGGAGCTTCGGCGATCGGAGGTTTTGACTCGGAAAGAAAGAGATTGGCCGACAAGAATTGCGTTGGATTGCCAATTTTGTCCCCAATTCCGGCTAAGACCTAACCACGCTGTGTTGGTTCCTTTCACACTCACACTCACGATGTCTCCCGCTCCGGCTACGTTAGTGACCAGCACTAAGTTGAAGTAGTGTGATCCATTGATCGTGAATCTCATCCCTCCCTTCTTCCTACATGGGATCCTGCAACACCCCCAAAAAAAAAACAATATATATAGTTATGTCTGGAAAATGTATACACTATGAAAATCTGATGATTCGTTTGTTTCTTGTAGATATGTACTATAAAAATAAACTAATAGCTAGAGTATACTCTCCAAATTAATAATTTGACGTAGTTTTTTTTGTTTTAATTTTTTTACGTAAAGGAAGTGAATTTATAAGGGTTAAGTGGATGACCCGGCAAATGTAATAATGTATGGGGTTGAGTGAGGAAGTGTCGGGACTTTGGCTGACTTCAATGCAAACAAAAAAAATAAATATGTTTCTGAATCTTATTAGAGGGATCGAGATGTAAATGACCGAATCACCCTCCCAAGCCGATGTTGAAGGGTGTTTTGGTAATTTTCAGATGGGAAGGTTAGGTTCGTTTGGTTTAAAAGGTTATGATGGCTTTAAAGGGACTAAAAGACAGAAAAGGTGATTGCATAGACTCAACTAAAACAGTACGTTAATAGAAAAACTTTTTTTGTTTGGTTTGGTTCCCGAGAAAAATAAAGAAAAGCGAGCAACTTTCTCGGGAAAATAAGAAAAAAAAATGGGAATAAAGAATAGAGTGAACATGCCAAAGCTCTGAAAATCTTCAAGCTCACAGATTCGGGATCCTAAGCAGCAACATTAGGCGGTTTCATCGGATCGGTCTCGAAAATAAGCAAAAAAAAAAAACAGAGTATGGAGAGAGAGAGAGAAAAACCATAGTGAAAACAGAGAAGTATGCATAGAGATAGAACAGAGCATTAGAAGGTAGGAAACAGAGTATAGAGAGAAGAAAACAGAGTGGAGTAAAGAGAGATGAAAGATAACCTGCGGTAAGAGACGGGGACGATACCGGCCTTATACTTAGCGATGGATAGAAACATAGGCATGGCGAGATCAAAGTGCTCACGAGGAGGGTTTCACCAACCGCCATTGTCGCTAGCTTGATTGAAGTTAGGAGGGCAGAAATTAGTGGCGGTGATGAGGATTGATGGGTTTCCGGGAAGACACCAGCCTGGATCATTCACACATTTGAGCTCAAAGCAAGAGCCACAGCTCAAACCATTGTTGAACAAGGCCGTGCTTAAAGCTGCCGTGTTCACTCCGTAGCCTTGGCTATACAAATTCCCGTAACCACAAGCACCACCTACAAATCGCATTCACAACGAAACCGTTAGTTAAAGGGTCTATTCAGTGAAAACTTTGGGTCTAAAATGAAAAACAGAGGAGGTGAGAGAGAGAGTGTACCCATAGTGCCGGAAGCGTCAGCCTCTCCGTAGAAGGTTGCGTGAGCGTTGACCCAAGGACCTCCGGTGTAAACTCCCGGGATCTTGGCGTTCACTGTGGCTGCCGTCAGAGCAGCAACCACCATAACCGCCATTACTGTCATTACTTTCGCCGCCATCTTTTCTTCAGTACGGAAAAAAATTAGTTTTTGGAAGAGAGAGAGAGAAGAATTGTGTGAGGGAGGAGGAAGGTAGGAAGGCTACTTATGGAGGGAGAGAGGAGGCTTCAAAAGAGTTTACGGCTTTATTTTATTTTTCTAATTTAAGTCAATTTTAAAAGTATTTTAGTATCAAAGAAAAATAAAATTTGTAATTCCTCATTTTTTATTTCCTCGTGGATCTGATAAAATATTTCTATTATAATATTCCACCGAACTCACGAGAATGCATACCAAAGTGGCAAAGTGTTCAATCACTATTTAATTAAAAATTATTACGTTCCTGTATGCATATTATACACGATTATTAAACCGGGATAATTTCAATCATTTTAAAGTATTTATTTTATTTTTAGTGCATTTAAGTCATTTTCTAATTTAAAGAAAAATAATAGTATTCCTCTGTTTTAAATTATTAGATGTTTTACAACTTTTTGTATCAAAAAAATATATGTTTTTATATTTCTCAAGTATAGCTATTAATTTTTTCTGAGTTACCCCTACTATTTCTTTGATTTAAAAAAAAATAGCAATAGATAGAACTGTAATCGTGATGAATTTTAATTTATGTGAAAACTCTAAAACATTTAATAAACTGAGATAAATGGAATAATATTATCCTGACTTCATAATCGCGTATGCACATTTCATGATTTATAGTACAAATTAGTGAACAACGTTTGTTTAGGAGTTACAAAACATCCAACGTTAATATTTAAATGTTTATCTGACAAAGACTTTCAAATATTTACGGGAATACTGGAAGCTATTTATTATAAAATTAAAAATATCCCTATCTATGGTACTTATTCTTCCGAAAAAATGCAAAAGAACAATTGAACACTTGTTTCTTACTTTCTGTAAAGCAATAAAAATATCTTATGAGCTTTTTTGTATACTATTATTATTTTGTTTATTCGCGTATAGGTTAAATAAAAAGTTTTGAACTTAAGATACTGAATTCGGATAATCATTGTTATTTTTTTTTCGTATCTAACGACTAGCAATTGCTATAAAAAAAAAAGGAAAGGTAGGAATTTTGTTGAAACAATAAAATTGCAACATTTTTTATTCATTGTTAGTCAGTTAATAAACTTAATTTTTTATATATATAAAGCCAAAAATATAGCAAACGCACGTGGTCCGCACATGGGCACCTCATGCATTTTTCTTTGGTCAATTTGCGAGTTGAGAGACCACCACTTGGGAAATCCCACATGAACTTAAACCCTCCGATCCGATCGAATTAATTTCATTATATTGCATTCGATTATAATTGGAATGAGTTCCTTTATCCCATCTATTTCATATTAGTGACAACACAACTAAGCTGCATGGAATCGGAAGCGAATACGCGGAAACAGAAGCGATTGAAAGCGTAAAAGTGGATTTTAAAAAAATAAGAATCGGGTACGTGTTGGAAGCGTATATATATATATATATTAAAATATCAAACATAAAATCGTATTAATAGAAAATATTTTAAATAACAAAATCCAATGCATAAATTAAATATTGTAACTTTTTTGAAAATAAAAAATATGGCTTAAAGTCACAACTTACAAGTTGATACCATTGTCCTCATTCTCATTTTCATCAACTCCATCAAACACAACTGCCTCCAAATCTGGTTCATCAAGAGAAAGATCTGCAAACTCAAGTCTCCCTATATTAAACTCATCCAATAAATCAAATTGGTCACTTCTAACATCCCACATTTGATTAGGTCCTTCTTTATAAATAGAACTCTTTCACAATTTTAGAAAAAATCAGACTGGCGTGGCGTGACTCGTGAGTACATGATTGAATTCTCCTTCTGCAGTCCTAATTCCTAAACTGCTTCTCTCGTTTATTTCTTAGATTAGGGTAATTAGGTATTTTGCTTTTTAAGTTTTTAACAAATAGGTTGGGCCACAAAATAGTTCTTAAGCCCAATGTTCATTTATTTGATTTTTTATAAAGACTTTAAACGTTTTAACGTAAAACGATTCCGATCACACCTTCGACATTTCCGACTTTCGAATCATCACTTCCTCCATGCTTTCAAACGCCTCGTTTCTGGAATAGCGATTCCAAGACGATTTCGAGCGTTTCTGCGCGCTTCCACTTCCGGAGCGTGAAACGTCGCCGGTGAGACGATTCATGCAACGTAGAACACAAGTTTCAATCAAACGTTTAATTAATTTAAACTAGCTTTATTTATTTAAACTACTATAGTACTATTATACAAAATATAATATACTCTACACAATATATTTCATATTTCTGGACTTATAAATGAGACTAGAGTGTCCCGTCCGCATAAATAGTTAAGTACACGGAAAATACGGTATCGCATTTAACAGGGCCGTGCGTCGATGCAGTTGGGCCTCAACTGATTGCGGGGCCCATCTTCACGTTTTACCGCAACATACCTTATGCATCATCATAGTTATGTAATCTTCAAAGCGAACGCATCTAATGTATAATTGGGTGAAAAACCACATGAATAAATGCGTTTCATCGATCCTTTAAAATAATGTGTTTTTGTTCAAAATGTAATGTCCGTTGTACATTCATTCTGATACAGGAAAGCATACAGACAAAATTCACATCATTGTTATAAAAGATACTATACTAAAATTAACGACTTAAATATTGACAATTAAAATTATTTTTTATCAACCAGAAAATTTTGAATCTCTTCAATATAACATTGAACCTAACTTTATACATATTTTTGTCAGCTCATTAAAAAAAACAAGATTTGCGAAAATATAACCTTTCTTTTTCAACCATAAACTCGAATTCAAAAATACAGACTAAGTTTTCTCCAGTTTTTTGTTTTGGTCAATCAAATTAATTATCGATGCTAATTAGTAATTACCGATGACTAATTAACCTTGCATACGAAGTATCTTATGTTTATGTATATTATATATATGTGTAATCAACTATAATGGGTAATTAGTTAAAAAAAAAAAAATTTGAAACGGTTGTTAGTTAAATTTTGTTATGTTAGTTTTTTCTTTTTGGGTTGTGCTAGGAGTTAGGACCTTGAGGTCATAGTCTCATAGATCGAGCTTCATCCATTAATGTATATGGGTTCCGTGACGAGATTTGTATTATATATATATGTATCAAATATCGATTAATCAACGTCCAAACTCTCCATATATTGGTATATAAAAAAAAAAACTATCCATATTGTGTGTGTGTATATATCATAAATTCATAATAGTTTATAGAAAATTTTATAATATTCGACCACTATATCCATGTGGCTTCATTTATTGCTACTATTTTACATTTGTTTAATACTACTATAAATAATTGATCTCATGGTACGTAAGCCATTACCAGTATATGTATTTCTTTTTTACTACGTTACCTACACCATAAATGTTTTCATACTTTTGTTGGGTTTTTGTCGATTTTACAAATTGTATTCAAATTACATTGTTTACACATAGATCGTATGTAATTAAATGTAATTAAACAAGAAGTCAAAAAAAAAAGTCAGAGATTTTTTTTCATGTAAAATTTCAAGAAGCACATGTGATTGTTTCCAAGAATGTTCACCTAGAACTAATCATTTATGGCATTAAACGACAATTTACAAATAGTTACTCTACATGTGATCTTTAATCAATATTGTTAATTATCTATCCGTTTTACCTAATAGTTTATGAGAAATTAGTAAAGATAAATGCATGTGCCATTAATAGTAGTATTTGTTAGGATAGTTTTAGAAGCAAACAAAACCTTAGAACTCACTTCGTCCGTACCACTTGACATCGAGCACTAGTGTAGTGTTTCCCAATGTATAATCGAAACCGTTAAATTACCTTTTTCTTGTTTTATTAACTAGGTATAATATGCTTTTATTTTCTTATAAGTCTGTTATTTTTTTCATATTATGTATGAATTTAGAATTTTAAACAATGAGAAATGAATAGAGCTAATGATGTATGTGAGTGTACTAATGATTTCTTTTGTCATAAGAAAATAAAATCTTAAATTGTTTATCTACTCTGCGGAAGTATAAAGTTACTTGAATAATTAATAATTTAGTTGTACATCATAATATCGAAATATGATGAGCCATATTTGAAATATCAAGAAGGCAAAAAGATAAACTACTAAAGAAAATTTAATTAATTTCAAAATTGAATATATAAAATAATAAATGTATATATTTAAAATGGAAAGCATATATTTTTATTACAGAATAATTTAGTATGAACCAAATTAGAATTAAAAATGTATGAACAACAAAGATAAATCTTATAATGACTACAAAAATTGAAAAAACTGAAGAAGATATTAAAAAGAGTTATGAAAATTTAAAATTTCAACAATAACAATTTCAAAAAGGAATAAAAAATATTAGTTTATATAGTCTCAACTAAGAAATTAAATATTCTTACGTATACTTATATCAAATTATCAACTAGTCGGTGACTGGTATTAATGGTTAGAAAAACATACTATAATGTAAGGAACATAGTAACATGAAAATATTCATTTAATTGTTTTTTGCTTCACATTTAATTTTAATCGATACGACTTTTCATTTCCCACCGCAACTAAACTCTCGGTACGATTTTTGACTTTGTAAACAACGTACGAATTCTTATTCTCTGTTTTATTATCAATAACAATATTATAAAAATCCCATTTAGCTTACAAGTAAACCCGCTTTGACTATAAAATCGAGATTCGAGAAAGTAAGTATTTGCACAAGGTCATTGCAAGTTTTGACTTATCAATCGCTTTTGTAATCTACGCAAAATGTTAGTAGTAAATAATTAAGTGATTTTATTTTAGATTTAGACAGCCATATGATGTTCGGAGATGTATTTCCACATCTAATTATGGTTTTGAGTCTTTTGACCGGCACTATCTCTGTCTTTTTCTAGAGCCAAGGGCTCGATATTGTGAAGTCCATATGATTAGATCCCACCTATTTTAAACTCCAAGCTACACAACTGGGATTTAGAAGAAACAAACAATCTTAAGATCGTAATATCAAATTGATACTTTTTCTACCGGCTTTCAAAGCTCTCTGTATGAGACTTTAAGATCGATCAAATCCAAGATTAAAATAGTATATTCACATTCCTTTTTTTCCGTTGCTCTGTAGAACAAAAGCAAGTTTCCTAATATTGACTTACAACAACATGTAAAATTGTATGAACCCTATAAGCGCGTACCATATTACCACGTGATCAAACTCTTAAAGCAGATCATAGCTCGAGCCGTCACTGGCAAGCTTCCTTATTAACAAAAGAGCAAAGTAGTGTATTAGGCTTAGGATGCAGAATCAGAAACCTCTCTGTATTCAAGAGCCTGAGTTAGAATATGAGCGGAGATGATGAGTTTACCTCTTTCGCAAACACAAGCTCTCTCTATCAGTTTCAGGCAACTCCATGTTCAGAGAAACCGAGTTTTGATGAATTTGTCTGGGAACTAAAGTGTCGTTAATACTCTAGAGGACTTCTTTGAGAAGAATAAGATCGTCGCGGGGATGAGCTTCTTCTACTCGAACTTCGACTTCATCTCCCACTTGTTTTCCTTCTGATACCCAAGCGGTTGCTTGAAAACCCACCTGGAAACATTTCACCGGTGATTTAATTTGCCTTGGTTTTATGATATAAACCGCGCTTATCCTCAGAATTTTCCCTGGTTATATTAAACAATTACCTCAACCAACAAAAGAGATGCGATCCGGTCTTTGACAAATCTCAAGATCAATGCGGTGTATTTTTTACCCTTTTGTTGTCTTCTGAGAAACTCTATTACCCAATACCGGAGACCGCTATTGCAGAGTTTTCTCACCACTCGGTTTTGCATGTTTACGGATGCTGCTATACCTTCTAGCTCACCAGCTGAGAATGGAAAATTGTCACCTCCTCGAAGAAAAGCCTTAATCTGTAATTCAAACAGCACGCTTTGCCCATTTATCTAACTGGTTAATGTTCAAATGAAGGTTAAGGCAGAAGTCACAAGTACGTGTACTGGATTCACCACATCCAAATAGATCAATCAACTAAGAGTCTAAGACATTGTCAAGAAGAAAATCGAATCTAAATCACATGATGGTGAAAAAGGTTTACCTGGTAGTGTGCGGTAAGATCCATGTATCGACGGATGGGAGATGTGAACTGAACGTAACCCGGAATGCCGAGCACTCCATGTCGAACAGGACATCTGAAATTCATTTCTGCAGCACGCATTACTTTAACAATGGATGCGGACCGTACGGGTCCTTCTGGAAGATGCGCAAATGCAGATACATCAATATTTGACTGCGGCTGTCCTCTATATGGCAATGGAATATTATGCTGAGATCCAAACGTTGCTACAACCTCTCCACAAAGAATCATCATTTCAAAGACAAGTCTCATTGCCGTTTCTGCTTGATTTTCCACATATAAATTAATCAAAGGTTCTGGATCTTCAGGATTCACCACTTTGATACGAGTTTCTAGTGTGGTGGTGTCCACTGCACCCTGTGTAAGCCCAGAAAGAGGCAAGTGTTACAAAAAAAACAGCATCCAGCTAAAAACTTAATGACCAGAGAAGTTCTCGGACAAGATAAAACCATTAGCAATACTATGTTTTTTCCTATGGCAAGGTTTTCATGACAGACCACACAAAACTCAAGCCAACCTGCTCACGGCGCCATTGAGAGCGGAGGAAAGCTGCTTCTGACAGCAATCTCAGTTCGGCCTCTTCTTCCAGGTTCAAGTGAAGCAGCTCAGCAGCACTTTCATATGTCAACATATAGGTCGGTCTGATGATTGAATTTTCTACCGAATATTCTGCAATACTGTAACAGGAAGTTGTAAGGTATTGTTTTAGTTCTCAGTATTCTGTAGATAAGAAATCGAGAGAAGAACAATGATATATATTTGAGGTACCTGCCATCAGAACGCAGGACAACAGACACAGAGACAGCATTGCATTTTTCTCCTTGCCTCAAACTCATTCCTTCCATGGCAAGTTTCTCTGGAAACATTGGATAAGTAGCCGTAGGCAGAAAGACAGAAGTTCCCCTTCTCCTTGCCTCTCTATACCACATTCTAATAAATCAGAGTGACCAAAAAACCCGTTCTTATAGTGATCAGAGATATGCATCTTACTTACCTGTCCACTTTGCTCCCAGGTGTAACATATCTAGCAGGATCAGCAACATGTATCCAGATCTTTATCCGTCCATCCTGCAATCTCGTTGCACTCAGGGCATCGTCAAGCTGCAGAAATTCCATGAAACCAGAAAGAAAACTGACAGTTAAAGGAGAAAAGACTTTGCAGAATGAATATAGGAGACTTAAAAGCATTTACCTCATCAGCCTCGTCAACATCAATTGCATAAACCTTCAAGTGTGTGAGATCAATCCTCCTAACCTAAACAAGGTCTGAGCAAGTAAGAATTTTGAATCTCGGAGAATGATTATGTCAACACTTTACAAAATCACCACAAACACGATATCTTTGGCACAAGGATTCACCACAACAAAGAATAAATATTTTCATGCAACACACATATCACCAAGCAGGGAAAAAGGCTCACCGCATCAAGATCAGATGACTCTGAAAGAAGAACTTCAGCAGATTCAACGATTGCTTCTGAGTGGTGGGTAGGAAGATTCAGCTTAAGCAGATCAAGATTGACATGTACAGGAAAATATCCAACATCTATGAGAAGGTTTAGTGCCGAGACAGCCGTTTTCTGTAACCCCGTGGATTTTAAGATCTGTCATGAAGCAACCACAAAAATACATTTGATTAAAAAAAAATTGGACAGTTTGCTTCAACAACCAAACAATAAAATTCTTTGGGAGATGTAGCTTCACACATATAAAGTAACAGTTTGAGAGATGCTACCAAAGAAGAAATGTGGCTGACTCACCATTCCAGCCAATTTCCGCTGGTCAATGCTTGCCCATGCATCAATAGCATAAGCTTCAAGTGAGCCAATCTTATCTCGGACTTTATCATCAGCTAACCATGAAGATTTGGGGGGCTTGGCGTGATTAGGCGCCTTCTTGGCAGACCTCAACAATTGAATAAACTCCTGAAACTCTCTCTCTTCTGCCTCCTTCATACGCTGCCTGCGTAAAAGCTCTTCCACCTACCAAAAAAAATTAAAGTGAGATTATCAGAGAATAAAAGTTCTTCAGGTAAAAATTGCGTCAATAAATATAAGAGTCCAAACTTCACAATCAATATCTCTTTGCATTAATCACATATCATCAAGCCTGAAAACAGCATCACCCAACAAGCCAGGTTAAATCTCAGCCTCCAAGTATTGTTACAAATTTCATCCACATAGACTTGTTTTACTTGACTACAAAAATTCTTGGAACAAATGAAGCTCAGCATTACTTGATAGATAAATGAAATCCTAATATCTAAGGATTGGAAGTCTTACACTAACAAGAACAGAAAGCTAAGTAGAACACCCTTCTCGTTCTAGACATAGATAAACCTACGAATACAGGGGAAAAAAAATGCACAAGAAATACCTGTTCAGTACGGCGGGGGCTATAGATAGATCGAGAACCTTTTGACTCCAAGACAGAAAAGTATATCTCGTCTTTTGATAGCAAAAAATGAGCACAATAGCTTTCGAGAGGATCTGAGCGACCATAAATCATCTGCAAATTTAAAGGCATCGTCAAACCGCGGGCTCGACAGCTGCAGTAACTCAAATATATGGTACCTCTGCTAACTCTTCTGGAGTCACAGGTTTGTTCTTCTCAAGTAACTCCATCCAAGCAAACTCGAGCAGTTGGGGATCCTGCATCGAAATAATAACCAGAAGCTCAATTATGGGCAACATGACAACCTCATCCTAAACCTTTTACAAATGTCATTACCGTACCAAGTTTTCCTGAGCTCTCTGGAGAAAATCAGTAAGTTGTGTATGGTCAAAATTATAAACACCCGGGACGATGTACGTAATTTGCTGCGGTTTGATGGAACAAGTAACGCCATTCTGCACCATTAAAGTTTCTATAAGTCTTAACAATATGCAAGTAGTGCACCGGCGCTAGAGCCATTGTACCGAGTAAATCTATTTTAAAGTGAAACCTGATCAAAGACCATCCAGTTCTTCTTGCCATCAGGTCGATGAGCAACTGCCAACAATACCCTTTCTGGGTCCTTCTTAAACTCCAGAAGCAAACCCGCCTCTAGTTCCTGGTTTACGAGCTTATCCTCCAGAACCTCTCCGTAGCTTGTTAATTTCACCCTACAGGTTCACCTAATTCTCTTTCAATCTTCAACCTTTGTGTTTGCTAATAATCAGTAGATACAGAAGAAGGATAGTGAAACGTACTTCACACTGGCGCGAACTCTGATTCGGCTTCCTTTGCGCCTGCTGATGGATTCGAGCTCTTCGGAAACACTTTCGACCAGGCTATGAATGCAAGACGAGCAGCTCGGAGCATCGACACCGCTAATCTGTCCGAAAAACCGCCTGTTCGACCGGAGTAGCGGAAAATCTAACCCTAATTTCGAGAATTCCCGGAGATGAGACGCTCTGAGGCGCTGAATACGGTGGCGAAATAGGGAGACGGGAGGACCGCCGCTGGTAGTCACGGTGCGAATGATGGAGCAACCGTTGATTGCCCTCACCGTCATCATCGTAGCTTCAGTTGAAGAAGCCACCGAACGCTAGGGTTCGATAAGGTGTAACGGAATAAGAAAACTCCGAGCGATATCGGAAGTGAACAAATCGCTCCCTCTGGTTCATGTGGCGATAGAAAGGCAAATGAAGCGGGTGATGGAAACAAGAAACTCTAAGTTTTGCCCCGTCTTTTTTACTAATTCACAAATGTTCCCCATATTTAGATTTTTGAAATTTCTGGCCCAAACAATTTTCTTGAAATCAAAAGAAGGTACCTAATATTATGGACTCTTTTCACATCGAACCCGGAGATTTTATTTTTTAAGTGATTTGATACATTACATCCCAAATTATTCTTGTTCTCATTATTCATTCGCAGCAAAGATAAAGACTTAAAAACGAGAGGCGACTTGAGAGAAGAGAGCCTTAAAGTCTTTGGTCGGAGCACTGGTTCCCTCTGGTTTTGACCCGAGATCGAAAGCTTCAAACTTAGCTTCCTCGAACAACAATGCCTGTGTTTGTAAAATAGAAGAAAGATCGGAGAAGACAAATGATTGAAGAATCCAAGGAAAGAATGTGATGATTTGAGAACAATTTTTTTTTTTTTTGAAATGGTGAACAAACCTGAATGCAGACTTCTGCAACATCAGCCCTCGGGACGGTTTTAGTGTCAGTTTGAAGAAGCTCATCATCTTTGCCAACTAACAGCTCTCGTGCACCGCCTTCCTTATCTAAAAGTCCTCCAGCCCTAAGTTCATCAACAGAAAAAGTTTGAGGAGGAACAAGACCAGAGATAATCAAGTAAGAACATGCACAAGAAGACCGAGAACAGCTTTCACTGATACACGGGATGAAAAGCTTAATCAGAGTTACCAGGACACAAAGTAACTGGAAGTTTTCTTAAGCTACAGAACTCGAGGTGAGTTTTGACGTGGTAATAAGAGTCTTGTAGTTAAAATAGAAGCACTAGAAAGAACTTGACTAACCTGATTATTGTGTAAGGAGTTCCAGAATCAGCAAGGTACTGCTCAGCTTTTCTCTTCCAAACCTGAACCCATAGGAGCCCGAAGTTGCTCATCGTGTAAGAAACCAAACTCACTTTGGAAATAAAGAAAGAAAGAAGAAAAAGCATAGAAGTATAACCGACCAGGATGTTTCCATTTCCCAGTTTGTTCAGAGGATGATCCGGATTTGTTCCACCCATGGACCCAACCAAGACAATATGCTTAACACCAGCAACCTTGGCTGTTCACAAAATAAGGCACTTTAACTTTCAACATGATAAATGCAAGAAACAAGAGAAGATGAAATGGAAAGAAAAGCAAACCTACCAGCATCTATTTGGTTCTTCTGGCCAATCCAATCAACCTACGGAGAAACACAATATGTGTTACGCTGCAATGAACACAAATCAAAGCTGAAATTTGAAGGATTTACAAGTTATTGTTAATTACCTGTTCAGGGTATTGACCATCGTCGAACATGAACTCGGGTCTTCCACCTTTTGTGGGATCAAAACCAGGTTTCATTTTGGGTACAGCGCTTGTGAGGATCACGAGCGCATCGATCCCTTGAATTGCAGGGCTAATGCTATCATCATCCGTTATATCCCCAATGAACACATCAGCTTCCCCTCCAATTTTCTCTTTTCCTTCTGGAGTCCTGACTAATCCCTTTGCCACAAACTTGTCTGACCTCTCCTTCAGCTTCTTGTAAACAATCTGGCCTGTCGATTCCATGAAATACCCACAATTGTCATCGAATGAAGCTAAACAAGTCCCATCGAAAGACCGAAACAAGCTCACGAAAACAAAGATCATTCCAAAACAAACAATTACTGATCACCACATGCATAAAC
This sequence comes from Alliaria petiolata, assembly GCA_020283515.1. NCBI lineage: Eukaryota > Viridiplantae > Streptophyta > Magnoliopsida > Brassicales > Brassicaceae > Alliaria > Alliaria petiolata. The sequence continues at coordinate 262,438,196 of JAHZTW010000001.1, forward strand.
TCCACATTCATACGAGAATTTCGGCGTCTGGAACCCAACGGAACAGCTAATGAAATATTGTCATCTGTTTGGATCGCAAGCCTTGATTGTATTCAACGATAACATCACTATTCACTAACCCTAGAACCTACAGAATCTCCTATGGGTTACGATCATTTTCTTAGTGAAAGGAGAACTAAAGGCAAGTACCTGTTCTGCCACTGGCACCGGTAACGAGAACGGTGGGAAGATTCGCCATTGAAGAAGCTTGCGAAGCTCTTGAAATTTCCGTAAACTAAACAAAACACTCCCTAATGCCGTTTAAGAGACTACTAGTATGAAGAGAATCCGGGAAACCCAGAGGCGTGAACATATTAATGACCGTATGATGCAAAGGCTGTTTGTCGGTGAGCATGACACGTGTCATATTGTTAGTGGTGCAGATGACTGACACTCCTATTAATCCTCTTAAATACATTTTGGGCCCAAGTCCCACACCAGTGCTATGGGCCAGATATATGGTAATCGATCATTTTTAAGATGTAACTACGTCCCGTTTCCACGGACTCGTCGCCTCAGAAACGACATGTAGTTTTCGGTGTGAAAGGTTCATTATTCTTTTTTTTTTCCTTAATTAAACCATGAAATTATTGACTTTTCTGTCCTGTATATTCTGAAACAACTGTAATAGAACTGTCAAGTCTGTCATGAGTTTCTTTCTTTTTTCCAACATCTGTCATGATTATATTTATTAGAAAAGTAGTAATATAAAAGACAAGAAAATCAAACTCTCCCTAAATAAAAGTTACTTCAGCCAGTTTCAAGTCTAACAAAAATCTAATATTTATTTAGTAATATAATAATTATGTTAGATACGACTGTCTCAAAATTTTATACCCTATGGTGAAAATATAGCATGACTGTATTTTATATAAATAAAAATAAAAAAATTAACTTTGTTCCACCGATTTGAAGGATTTTTAAATCGTTTTAAGGACGTAGGGCTGATGACCGAAAAAAAAAAAAAGTCTATTCGTATTCTATATTGAAAAAGATATCATGTTAAATTAATCAAAATTTATATAAATGAATTTTCTATTTGTCAACACTAAACGATACGAGTTTGAATAACGATAGCGATGCAATGACGGTAATAGTACATTATAACCGATCGGAGGATGTTATTATTTAATTATGTGTTTCTAAACTCGATGGTAATTATTAACTTCCTCAATTTTATTTAAATTTATAAACAAAAGTCGAAAAACAAAAATGACATTACGTCATTTGAAAAAAAAAGAGAAAAATTGAAAATGACAGTGGTGGGAAATTAGGTACAACGGCGAAACATTCCTAAGCTGTAACCGATGTCTCAACGGCGACCTTGCCGGAATATCCAACATCCGACGATTTCCTGTCGGATTCCCATAATTCCGGTAACGCCTCTTTCATGTTGTGAATGCTTTCCAAAGCGTAATCTGCTCCTTTGACTTTGTTCGATGTACCAACCTGAAAACGACAAACTCAATAGTTAATTCCAAACCCGTTAAATTATTATTTGATTCCGTTTAGGCTAATTAAACCAAAGTAATCGTACCAGAACCGTGTGAAGACCAACGCGTTTTCCAGCTTGTACGTTCCGGACACTGTCCTCAAAGAACAGCTGCGATGAGAAGAAGTAAAGTACAATTTAATTTTGTTGTCCACGTTTTTTAAACATCTGAGAAAATTATTTTTTAAAAAATTCCGGTTTGCTGTACCGTTCGGTTAGGATCAATACTGGCGATTTCTAGCGCTTTCTCGATGGCAGATTCAGACGGTTTACACACAATAGGCGTTTTGGGAAGTGACTCGACCTGTTCAGACCGGTCAAAATGTCCCACGATATCAAAAATCTCGAAATCGTCAGACGCAGCAGCGTTTTTGTGCGTCGGGTTCAGCGTTTCGAAACATATGATCCCTTCAAAACAATCCTCTAATCCCAGCTTCTTCAACGCCTTGGCCGCGTGAACTCTGTCCGCGTTGGTAAATATCTAATCACGGGATATGAAAACTGGTGGTTACTTATTTTATTTTTAAGCTATAGTTTAGTATAAATTAAATAAAAATGTGATTGTGACACGTACAACTTTGCGGAGAGGAAGGCTAAGCAAGAGGCTGCGAAGAACAGGGTCGGGTTTGATGTTGTCGTACGGTAAACGACCGTGGACGAAGCTGTGGTAGTCGTCGTAATCGAAATCATATCCGATCGCCTATAGAAAGAGAAAAATGTTACAAAATGTATATCTATAATAAAATTTCAAAACAAGAATGAAATTGTGGAATGATATTGATCACATACTCTAAGACCAGCCATTGTTGTTCCATAGTTCTTGTAGAGAAGATTAGACAGTTCGACGATTTTGTCCTCCGGTATACCGAGTTTCTCGATCATATAATCTGTTAACAAAGAAACAAAACCAATTTCAGAGATGAGTTACATTAATCGACGAGTCGATAGTGTAAAAAACAATAATATTACCTTTGATGTTTTTCCCACAAGCTCTAGCGATTCCGGTGCTAAGGGGATAAAGGGTATCATCCAAATCTAAATATAAAGAATTTTGATAAACCGGTCAGTAAGCTATTCGCGTGATTAACTAAATCTGATTAGTTTATTTCGGTTAAAGACGTACCGAACAAGAGACAGTCGTACTTGTGCGTCGTTGCAACTCCGTACCGGTTCTCGAACTCCATTTTCTGGAACAATTGATTGGATCAGAGACGAAAATCTTTAATACTTGGTAATTTAAATAGGGTTTCAATTCTGAATCACAGAGATTTTTCATGGATAACAATGATCCAAACGGATTTTTTTCAGATTAGGTTTGTTCTTTTTATGATAGAGGGAAAATAATAGAAAAAAACAGAAATAGTTGTGTGTGAATGAATGGACAAAGTTGCTTGTGTCCCAAGAATTTTGGGATCAGATTTTTTTTAAAACATGAACTGAGAGATTCAGCGAATTACAACCACTAATTGGCTCCAAATCATTTATTAGCATCACACATACAGACAAATATACATATGTATGTGTGTATGCATAAATACATGTATGTATTATTACAAATTTACAATTAACTGATGGATTAATCAAGGAACCGGTATAAACCGACTTTTGACCAAATATTTGACCGTTTGACTTAATAGGAGACCGAATTAAGAAAACCGAAGTTTGTGATCAGATATGGATCCGGTTTAAAATGTTTGGCCTGAGAAGTGAGAACTTACGTTTTCAACTTTGCAGGTCACTCTCTCTCTATAGTTAACCTTAATTTTGTTTTTTTTTAACGATTTTAACAAAAAGCTAGTTGGTTTTCAATAAATAATCACATCGCAAAAGGATGGATTATATGATGAAATATATATTGCACCAAAAAAAAAAGATTAAATATATATTATGCTGGATTAAAATGATATATTTATTTTCAGCAGATTTTGTAAAAGTAAATTTAGATAAATGTACGGGAAATGGGTAAATTGGAGGCGATAAAAAATAATAAATAACGGCAGGGAGTTTGTAAGCAAAACACAGAACCGACGAAATGCTCGTAAACGCAAGAAGAAAACAGGAAGGCGTTGAAGGAGATTTTAGTAGTTTTACCTTCAACAGAACTGGTTTTTAAAAAACGACGAGTGTAGAGAGAGAGAGAGAGAGAGAGAGAGAGAGAGAGAGCAGTCTCTATGTCGTCTATGTCTAAGTTAGGAGAGAGAAAGGTGTAGGGGAGGGATATCGAGAAGCAGAGAAGAGGTTTAAATAGGGAACTCTTTCTGGCTCTTTTCGACCATTAAAAGCTATTTGCGATTTTTAAAAAAATATATATATATAATATTGCTTTTTAATTATTATTTTGTTTCCTCCTAAATACTTTTAATTAAAACCGTGTGTTCTCTAAGTTCTAACGTACAAGTCAAATTAAGAAGATGACCACGCCATTCTTCTTTCTTATTACGTGCTATATATCAAAATTTGCAATAATTTTATATATCATATGATTGCTTCATAGAAAGAAATAACTACAGGAGATCGATGATATTATAATTATAAATCTATATGAGAAACTTCAAATTTGTATATGGGTTTGTGCTATATATGGCGTTTGTACAGGTGTATAATTGTACCCAGGCATGATCCTTCCATAAGGCAAAGAAATTAAAGCATTAGCTTTAGGCCACTCAATAATCAAAATATCAAGAGAACGATTGTGTTTTTTTTCTTTCCCATGGACTAGAAAATATTATCTTCGGGAAACACATTATGAGTTGTTTTATTTCTCAAATACAAGTTTGTGTCTATAGATGAATCGAGAATCTACGGACGACGGGACTAATAATAGCATTAATCTCTATATAGATGAATCGAGAATCTTAATTAAGAGCTTCTTGAGCCAGCTAGCTTCTTCTATCTCAATTTGTAATATAATTTACTGTGATTGTAAGTTAGTATTGGAATATTCTTTTGGTTTTTGGTCCAATAATTTGGCCGCGCGAGTAATACTTTCAACTTTGGATATTTGGATTTCGATCGTTTAACGTGAATTCAATATCGGTTGCCAAATATAAAAGCTGTAAGAGACCAAGTTGATCAACATCATTTATCTAAGAAAAACTAGCAGAAAGTTGAAACATGAAGTTACGTATATAGGATCTGATGAATTTCAAATATACAAATATGCAACTACTATTTGTTTTTTATTCTTTGTTAAACATTAACTACTATTTGTTTGGGTTGAAAATTTGCAATTTAATATATAAAACCAAAATACGTAATAATATAGATCTCTAAAATACGATGATAATATTGTTGAAAGCTATGGTTATTTGAAGTTTTTTTTTTCTTTTGGTTTCAATCAATAATTGTTTGATTGGGTTTAATTATTTAAGCAAGAAGATAGGATCAAAAGCCGATCCTATCTCTTTGGTTCCAATTATTGAGGAACTACAAACCATTTAAACTTTGTTTTATGACTTTGTGGTGAGTTTAGTTCCTAGACCCAAGGACGTCAAATAATCTGGAACTTAAGCACATGCGTTGAGACTCATCATTTGGAACTATGGAGACTCACTAAATAATTATTTATGGATCTGAATAGTTGCGACAAAATAAACGGAAAATCGTTTTGACTGTTTCTTCGGTAGATCCATACATTAATGATTAGATATTCTTGGCTCTAAATCGTTTATGATTGTACATCAATTTAATTAGCTATTTCGATTTTCTTTTTTGAATTTATTCTTTTTTAATTCTAACCATTTCTAATTTTCTTATAAAGCAATTATTTTGTGAATGGTATATCAAACTGAATACTAAGTTATGTAAGAAAGTTTGGATTAATAAGAATGACGTAGCTCTACACACGGCCGGTTAAAATGGTCATTAGGCACACACACAAAATTGTTACCTAACAATTTTCTTAAAAACGTACATGACTGGGGAATTGGGATGCATGCATGCAGGCCTGAAGCTTCCACTTTTCTCTCTTAGCCCTCCACTTGGAGTTGGACCACGAACTCCTTGCAGGTGGCCACGCGAAACACGAGTAAGATCAGGGTTTTTCTGTATTATTATTTATCATCTCAATTATTTTTGTTTTGTAATTTTTTAATAGTTACCTTGATTAGCTATCAATCATCACTGGTTATGATCGAACAGAAAAAAGTGAAATATATCGTTGACAAATGAATGTGCACATCTGATGGTGATACACTGATATATAGTACTTAATGACATGTGCATCATGCATGCATTTTGTATATTAAAAGCTTATTTATTTCTGCCGTCCATACCGGTAAACATTAAAGTAATTTACGTTTATAGTTAAAACTTGGAGTACAAACTAGATGTATAGTATAATACATAACTCAACTGTTCACGGACGACATGGAAAAGACTAATTAGCCTTGTTCTAGCATCCGAGCCAAATTAATTGTACAGATCTAAGTTTTTGTAACTTCTTGTAAAAACAAAAAAAAGAGTACAATCCGTGTTTGGTTTGAAACCGATTCAGTTGATTCGATTATATTTTTTATTTTGATTTGATTTCGTAAGTACATCTCATTATCTATTTCGTGTATTCGTTTTACAAAGTTACAACTTGCACGATTATTCTCAAAGCAAATAGAACGAAATTAATTCTTTTTATGATGGGTTTGATTCAGAACCAGTTAAGAACAAACAATCCATTTAAAAAAAAAAATTATATATATATATATATACTGATCTCCATATCTTTATTTTATGTTATTACATACCAAAAAAAAACATATGTTTTCGGGAATCATTTAAATTTTAATGGTGTGAAGTGTGAACCCAAAGATTCACAACTCACAAGTATCATTTCATCACAAGGTATTCTCATGAAGATGAAGTCAATAGCTCTTTCAAATATTTGGAGTTCGTGCTGACCGTCGGAAGTGAGATTCTTTCAAAATTATACTGTTAGGAGCTCTTTAGCTTGACTCTATTCTCTACAGGACTAGTTCTTTTGTAATGTAGTTACTGTCTATACAAAATTGTTACATTTTATAATCTATTTTTCGTTTTGCTAACTACTGAGAGTCTGAGAGTTTGAGAGTTTTCACAAATGTTGCTTTTGATTTTATATCTATGAAACTAAAGATTTTTAACTTATTGTTAAGTATATAATTTTTTTACCAAATAAGCTAAGACGTGAATATAAGATACTAAAGTGCGAATCTGTCTGAATATATTTATGTCATAATTTATTTATTTTATCTTTAAGAAAAGAAGAAAAACATGGGTAGTACTGGTACATAGTGGCATAATTAGTACTTTCGAAAAAGACAGTCGAAATTTAGGAGGAAACAACAGCTGTTTGCAATTCAGCTTTTCTAACATAAAATATTTGTTTTCTGATATATTAAAGTGGCAAATTATTGGACTCGTCGTGTGAGTCGGGAAGTAATACGAACAAGAAACAAGAAACAAGAAACGCTAAGTGTCCTAATTAGAAACTTTGGTATACCTTTAAAAATGAATGTTAGATATTTGTATGAAATTCCCCTTAATTAATCACTTTACTAGAATTTGGAATTACGTGTACAAAAAAAATTACATTGATTATTATGATTTAAATCGTAATTGATTTTCTAATTTTGACTAATTCTAACTCTTATTTTCCCCGAACTATACTTGCATTTATATCGAAAGCCGCTAGTTGGCATTGATATTGACATCTTTGCTCTTTTTTGTTTGTTTGTCAATCTGTTTTTAGTTCTTTTAAAATCATTTTCTGGTTTTTCGATTAAATTTTAATAAACTGATATCTATTATAAATCCAATATCTCAGTACGACGATTTTATGTTAAAAGACTAAAAGTAAATGTATGATTGTATTCAATATCCATATTCAAATCGCAGTACTTGTATCAAAATTAAATTGAATGACGGACTCGTAAAAAATGGTGAAAGAGACAAAACTAAACGTAAGCTACTAACAATATTTCCAAGAAATATTTATCCCTTATTTGTCAAAATTTAATTGATATTGTAGAAAACATCAACATGAGATGACCCATATCATGAGTTCATGACTCATGTATGCAAACCCAAGGTTAAAAAAAAAAAATGTATGCAAACCCTAATACATTTTCCTCCTATGTTAACTATTTCTCTCTTTTTAAAATCATTTCCATAATGTTAATTTCCACGGCATTAATAAACTAAAAAAAAAAATGACTTTACGTGAGAAAAAAAGAAAAAAGAAATTGAATATCTCTTTCTCTCTCTTCTTTTTGTTTTTTTCTGTTGTCGCCTAGCGGGCTAGGAGTGTATAGGACTACGTTTTGATTGATAATGAACTTATTTATGAAAGTGGACCTGCAAGAAATATTGGTTTATCAAGGGTTTATTTAATTGTAAATCCAATAACTATAATTAATTTTCTGATAACCCTAACCATCACCGAGAGTGCGATAGGCCCTCCCTCCATGTTCACATATACGTTGACATTTCTGCGAAACTGCAAACTGCAAGAAATTTTCGCTGACAACAAAGACCTGCAAACAACTCTGTTTCCACATAAAATTTGTTGTTTTCATTTGAATAAGCTACAAAACGTTTTAAAAAATAGAATTAAACCGATGTTGAAACTAGAAGACCGAGTCCAGTGAAAAGGAATAGGAAGAAAAGTAGACGACGACAACGAAGAACAAGTAGCTGAGAAAATGTCATCCATTATTTGAATTTAATAATTTAATTTATTCATCGCCGGAGCTACCCGATATTGTAGGAGCTCTTGTCGCCGCCGGCAATGTTCAAAAGGGCAAAAAAGCTCTTCCGGTTTACTTTCATGGGCTGGACCGGTATTAGGTTGTTGATCTGATTGGACCGGAAATGTTCAGATTTATTGATTGGTTTTCTATTCTACTCGTTTGCTTGCTCATGGGATGAGACGTTTTGTTTTTCGGGCCTTACCTTTAAATATAATGGGCTTTAGTATTGGCCCAATAATCACCCAATATAAATTTATTGTGATGAATGTGGTTTTTCCACATGTGCCTCTCACGTGCTTTCACTTCCAGAAGCTTTTGATTAAAATGATACCGATTCTTATCTATTATATAAAGACTCAGTTGAGTCAGAGCATGACACGTCAGCACCTCCCTGTCTGACACATCAGCAAAGGATTTTTATAATTTTTTTTATAATTTTAACCTAAAGACGACGACCTAAGAAAGACGACGACTTCTCTCTTTCTCAGACATCGACGACGACGACCTAAGAAAGACGACGACTTCTCTCTTTCTCAGACATCGACCATATCCCAGCCTTCTAGCATCAGCTTCCTTCAGTCATTCTTAAGCCGCTGGAGATCCATCCACCGGCGATTTGACTTAGTCGCCGATGCAATCTTTGTACTCTTATGCTTCGGCCCCCGAATCTGAATTGAATTTCCGACGATTTGAAGGTCCGTAGATTTTTTTTTGGTTTTCGGTTCAAATTGCCTCTTATTTTACAATCTCAACTCCCAAATCTGATCGCATCTCAGTTTCAATGTTGCTGTTTGGTAGTATTTAAGATATCTATATGTATCTCCTGTTTCTCTAGACTTGTGCGTGCTTTTGATGAGACGAATGGTTTGTGTTCTTGAAAATTTAGGTTTGGGAGCAGAGAACACAGGGGAATTCATCATTGTTCAATAGCGAAAAATTTAGCATTTCATGTAATGTTTGAGATTCTACGCATTTAATTGCAATTCTTCTTGCAATGGCACTTGGGTATCGTGTAATTCATTTCTTAAAATCCTTTGTTTTGTAATGGTCGTGAAAAGGTAGGAGATGGGAATTCAGATCATGCTTGTTGGGAGAGGCCAGAAGATATGGACACAGCAAGAACTCTCTACAAGATCTCTTCCTCTTCATCCGGTTCCGAAGCCGCCGGTGAAGCCGCAACCGCTCTTGCCTCTGCCACAATTGTTTTCAAACCGGTCGATTCTAAATATTCATCTAAACTACTAAACCATGCAAAATCCGTGAGTATACCATGTATACAAATGAATTCCAAACATAGCTTGTGATCATAACATTCAATCATCATGAGGTGAGCTAAATTCTGTATCTGCTTAGTTATTTGGTTTAACGTAATTTGTTTTTGTATTTTCTGCAGCTATTTGAATTTCCTGACAAGTACAGAGGTTCGTACCAAGCATCTTGGCCATTCTACTGCTCATACTTCTTCTAAACAGAAGAACCAAAGGAAGCAAAAGAGAATGTTCAAAACCCCGCAATTACGCAGCATTCTGTTGTAAGCCTTTTGTTCTCAATACCATTAATATGTTTTATGCCGTCATTTTTGTTTTGTGATACTTTGGTCAATAGAAGGAACTAATTGTCTGTGAACTGTTCTGTCAGTTCTGACAGTTCTTGATCAGACTCTTTCCATTTTTCTTATGATTATATACAATTCCGAGTTTTATAATATCATAAAAGTTAAGCTTAAAAATAGATCATAAAAGTTAAGCTTAAAAATAGATAATCAATTCCTAAATATATATAAATTATTGTCATTAAAAAAACCACAAAAAATGTGTTTGCCTAATCATAAAAAACCTTCAAGAAGAAAATGTGTAACTGAAAAAAAAATAGAAAACAATAGCAAACTTAGACACGTTTAGTTCATGTAGTCCATGAAACGATATATTTCCTTTCGGATAAAACATTCATCGCAAACTTCATTCAGATCTATATGATCACATTCTTCTCCAATCTCCATCAGGCTAAGTAGTATGTCATATTCTCGATATTGCCTTACACTCATCTCTAAAACAACCCGCCGAACGTTGACCTGACATTGCCTGACCGATTCTATTCCTTGATTTTTCCATAGTTGAGTAAGATAGTTTGAACCCCCATCAAAATCTCCTTGTATGAGTGAGATCATTCCATACAAATACATAGCTTCTGAATGAACTTCTTTAGCCGCTGTTGCTAATTGCTTCAATCCTTCTTTCACATTCTTAAGGTGGAAGAAATTAAATAAACCACATAAAAATAATCCATGTACATTACCCGATTTGGCACACTCTTCCAATAGATTCATTGCGTTCGGTACCCTCTCATAAGGTGGTACGAAAACATCTTCCAGACGAAGACTTCGTAAAACCTCTGGGTATTTTGAAACTTCAAGCAATGTTTTGCATGTTACCATGCATGACCATAAATCCACGGAAGAAAAAGCACCAACTTTAGTGAGTATTACCATAAGCATGTCATATGGTAGCATGGTAAGACTTGTTTTGCAAACGTGGCGTTTCATGATTAGAAAAATAGAATAGAATTAATTTTTTTTTTGTAAACGTGACTTATTATAATTTTTTTTGCAAACGTGACTTATTATAATTTTTGTTTGTTTGTGTGGATTAAGCATTTGCAGCAACTCAAAACAGAACAAATAAGCTCATCGATAAAAAAATGTCGTCTAGAAGGAGATTTTCAACAACCTCATATTCAGCGATGAAGGTATAACTACATACATACTTAGTATATTATTATATTAGAAAATGGTATTCTAAAACCTTGATCGTCAACAGGAGAAGAAAACGACCACGACACGACATAATAGATTAGAAGACAATAATTAGGTACGTATCCATTATTCTAATAAGAAAAACAATAACACAGGTAACTTTTTCAAATTTACAATAACATCACAATTCATTTCTATTTTCAGTCAGGACAAATGTATTAAAAGTGTTGACCTGAAGCTATAGATTTCAAAGATTATTTTGTAAAATCAAGTTATTTAGTTATTTTATAATAAACAAAACATTTAACAAATTTATTTATAACAAACATATTAAAACCAAAAAAATTAAAACAATATTAAAATATAAAATAAACAATAAGCATAAAAAAAATTATTACCAATCAGATGTATAATTACTTAAAATATTATTATGATTACAATTAAAAAATATATAATTAAACATATACCCGCGTGTGATCACCTAGTACGGGTTTAAAAGGAAAGACTTTTTTTTTTTCCTTCCCGCGCAAAGGGACTTGTTGCGCAAGTTGGCGCCGCCGCAAACGGAAAAATTACGGATTAAAATAATGAAATAAAATATCGATATTTTTAAAAGTGGAAAATATATCTTAATATTTAATGTTAACCAATAATGATGGTGGAGCGTCTGAAACGGTGAAGTGGGGTCACGCGTAACATAACTTTGGTGGTGTCAACCACTTATATTTCTCCACGTCAGTATTTCCTGCTCACACTCGGCTGTTGGAAACAGTCTGCACCGTCCGATTGATCTGGAAAGAGACGAAAACAGCATCGTGAGGAAGATTCCCGTTTTCCTTTCTTTCTCCCTCCCAAATTTCGGAATTCCCAAAATTTCGAATTTCTTAAAAGGAAACTAATCTGGAAAAACTTAAAAAAGTATCATCAAAAAAAAACTCGAGGTTTTATTTATATATAAAATACACATCTAACCGCCTCTTCTCAGACTTCAAAAATTTCCGCCTTACGATTTTCAAATCGAGAGGAAGGATTCAGAGAGAGGGAGAGAGAGAGAGATTGAGAAGAATGGAGGTGGTGGAGAGGAAGACGGAGATGGCGGAAGAAGGGTGTACGACGCCGAGAAGCAGGAAGTATAGGATTCCGGTGGCGTCTGTTTGTCCTCCACCGCCGAGGAAGAAATCGACGGTGGTGAGGAAACGAGATCCGCCGAGGAATGGTTATTTTCAGCCGCCGGATCTGGAGACTCTGTTCTATGCACAGCCTCGACGAGAAGCTTGCGCTTAGATTTGATTTATTTTTCTTTCTAGGGTTTGCTTTTCTTCTGTAGATACATGTTTCTCGGTGTAGGATTGTCCTAGAGATTATATTTTAGCTGCGTCTTCCCTTTTAGGGACGACGTTGCTGTGCATCGAATTGGAATTTACTAAACCAAAATTGAGATCTGTTTTTTCTCAGAGTTCGTCTTCTTATCGAATTTCGAAATTCCTGAAACTTTTTCTTTGTTTCCGTTAGGTTTTATTCAGAGAAGGAATTGTGATTTGATTCTTGGCTTGTGTTTTTCACTATTTGTTGATCTGATTGGGAATTGAAGATTGAACGAAACTCTGATTCTTCTGTTTATTGATTAAAGTAAAGTGTTTTTTCAATTGCAATTGGGTGTGAAAGTGAGAGTATCTTAAACACCGAACAAGACAACATCAAAGCTCACAAAAAAATTGCAGAAGACCATTGCAATGCCCTTAGGTTTGCTTGTTCTGTTCTGGTTTTATGTGTTTCTAACCTAAAAAAAACAAGGTGAAATATTTACACATGTGTAGTTGCTTCCTGTTACATCATAAGTGTTGAAAAGTAGTCCTCAAACTCTTGATCAATGGTTGGTTTTGTGGTAGCTTCTTCGGAATCTGTAATCCAAATGGTACATAATATCACAATGAATCCCATAAAACGTGACACTAAAAAATCTAACTCTTTTAGCATTTTCATTTTTAGTTACCTTGGTTGCTCACACTCCACCTTCCAGAGGAAAGAGTGTAAGACCCTTCTGGATTCGAATCTTGAGAGTGGAGAAGCTCTTGAAGACCTTCGACCGCAAACTCAGGACAAATGAACTCCATGTCACTAAGGTCGTCAACATGTTTTTGTGTTTTGTCATTACCTTTGGAACAGCATTGGTCTATGCTTGATGTTGCATTACCAGAACTCGAACTTGAACTTCCGGCGGTTGAATAAGAAGAGTCTTTGAACATGTACAAAGAAGCCCCTGTGACAGATGCAAAAGAAGAGGTCTCAGCGCTGGTTTTTGTGTCTTCCATAGCATAAGAACATTCTGCAGATTCTATATCTGATGATGGACATGAAGAATCAGGAAGGGAATCCTGCTCGAGATAAAAGTGTTTCGGTAAGGGTGACAAGTCTGATTCTTCAGGTCGCAGTTTCCTCTTTTTGCTCGAGCCAAGACATTCCTCAGCTGCTATCGTCATATTCCTCAGCTCCAAACGCAATGTTTTTTTTCTCACTGGAAACATTGTTCTGCTCTCTTGTTTCCAGTGGAGGCGTGATGTCGCGTTTGCAGGATTTGAAGTTCCGATACAAATGGACATTTCGGCAGAGAAAATGATATTTGGAGTGGCGGGTGTTGATCCTCAGAGAAGAGATGAACTGATCAAGGTGAGTCNAAGGCAACTAGCGTTGGAGAGAAGAACGTGTTGATCTTCGATCTTGGTGGTGGTACTTTCGATGTCTCCCTTCTCACCATTGAAGAAGGTATCTTCGAAGTGAAGGCGACAGCCGGAGACACCCATCTTGGAGGTGAAGATTTCGACAACAGGATGGTTAACCACTTTGTTCAGGAATTCAAGAGGAAGAGCAAGAAGGACATTACTGGAAACCCAAGAGCTCTTAGGAGGTTGAGAACTGCCTGCGAGAGGGCGAAGAGGACTCTTTCTTCCACCGCTCAAACAACCATTGAGATTGACTCGCTGTTTGAAGGAATTGATTTCTATTCTCCAATCACCCGTGCTAGATTCGAGGAGCTTAACATGGATCTCTTCAGGAAGTGTATGGAGCCTGTCGAGAAGTGTCTCCGTGATGCTAAGATGGACAAGAGCACGGTGCACGATGTTGTCCTTGTCGGTGGTTCTACTCGTATCCCCAAAGTTCAGCAATTGCTCCAAAACTTCTTCAATGGCAAAGAGCTCTGCAAGTCCATTAACCCCGACGAGGCTGTGGCATACGGTGCGGCTGTTCAGGCCGCGATTCTAACCGGTGAAGGAAACGAGAAAGTTCAAGACCTTCTCTTGCTTGATGTCACACCTCTCTCCCTTGGCCTCGAAACCGCCGGTGGTGTCATGACGACTTTGATCCAGAGGAACACGACCATCCCGACCAAGAAGGAACAGGTCTTCTCTACCTATTCAGACAATCAGCCAGGTGTGTTGATCCAAGTCTACGAAGGTGAGAGAGCTAGGACCAAAGACAACAACCTCCTCGGGAAATTCGAGCTCTCTGGAATCCCTCCGGCTCCACGTGGTGTCCCACAGATCACGGTCTGCTTCGACATTGATGCGAACGGTATCCTCAACGTCTCTGCCGAGGACAAAACAACCGGGCAGAAGAACAAGATCACCATCACCAACGACAAGGGTCGTTTGTCCAAGGACGAGATTGAGAAGATGGTTCAGGAAGCCGAGAAGTACAAATCGGAAGACGAGGAGCACAAGAAGAAGGTTGAAGCGAAGAACGCTCTTGAGAACTACGCTTACAACATGAGGAACACGATCCGTGACGAAAAGATAGGAGAGAAGCTCCCGGGTGCAGACAAGAAGAAGATTGAGGACTCGGTTGAGGAGGCGATCCAATGGCTTGATGGTAACCAATTGGCTGAAGCAGACGAGTTTGAAGACAAGATGAAGGAGCTGGAGAGTGTGTGCAATCCAATCATCGCTAAAATGTATCAAGGAGGTGGTGGTGAAGCAGGTGGCCCCGCCGCTGGAATGTACGACGATGATGCTCCTCCTTCCTCAGGCGGTGCTGGCCCCAAGATCGAGGAAGTCGACTAAGTTTTGTCTCTTAAGTTTTTCTTGTTTGATACTTGGCTTCTTTCAGTTTAGTGTTGTCGGGTTTTATGTTTTTTACTTTCTTAAGCTTTATATGTGCTTTGTTTCTCTCGATTTCTTCATAATGCTAGAATTCAGATTTTACATAAATGACACAAAGGCTTTTTCTGATGTGGTAGAAAAGAGTAGAAGATACACTGTTCTTTGATTAAAAGGTTTATGAACTGAGGAAGCAGACGGTGTCTTTGGATTTTGTACAAGATGGAATTTAATGCTCGCGTTTAAAATTTTAACATACAACAATAATTGTGTTCCCGTTTCGTATGAATTGGCCGAATTCCCAAATTTATGGTTAGCTTAAATTATTGCTCTGAGAGTAAAATATGAATAAACAATACTTATTTCCGATTAACGAAACCTCTACCAACCTTTATAAAATACTACTGACAAATTGACAAGCACCGGCACCAATATATATATTTTGCGGCCGAAAACGAAAATTAAAGTGAAAAAGTTACAACCAATAAAGAAAAAGAAAAGTTTCATTTAAAATAGCACTTCTGCTTTTGCTTATTTCCCCCCATTGTACACAATGCTTCTACAAATACATAAAACATGGTTACATCTTTCATCACGTCAGCTTAAGCTCGCCGGCTCCTCCGAGGTGGTGTGGCCGTAGATAAACCCTAACCTCGTGTTCTTCCTCCACTCCTCCTCTCAATTTAGGCACCAGAATCTCCAGAACCGACCCCGTCCCATCAAAATACGCTTCAATGTTTGCTTCCTCTGGAATCCGGTTTGGCAATTGTATCTCCCTCATGAATTCCCCCGGAGGACAATGCTCTGAAGTTTAATCAACCAGCATGAAAGTCCGGTCCCGTCTCTTCACCAACGGAGCCATTGACGTGCTTGATCCCGTGACCTTCACGATACCATTCGTGATACTGTTCCTCCATGTGACCTTGACAGTGTTCAAATCCACAAACGGTAGAGTTATTACGACCAGGTACGCTTCTTCGTCTTCGTAAATGGTTTTCGCTGCAGTAGCGGGCCCGTGAACGTTCTTCATCACACCCGTAAAGTCGTTTACCCAACCGGGCGGGTCCTTAGCATGGTGGAAGGTCTCGATGTTGTTAACGGTCAAGCAACAATCTTCATCGCTGCTTCCAGGGGATATAAACTCTTTTCTCTTCTTGTTGTTGTTGCCGCCACATACACCTCCTGGAGATTGATCAGACGAGTCACCATTGCTGCTGAAAGAAGCGTTGCTTGTCAAATGTAATCCCGATCCGTTGAGGATCTTCTTGGCGTTGTTTGACGCCGGCTTTGTAACATGAGGCGGTCTCTCGAGCTCGAAATCTGTGTTGGGAAGGTTTCTCCATGATCCGAAGTCACTAGCATCAGGCGGGATAGTGAACTTCAAATCCCGACCCGTTAGCTCCATCCATCTCTTCTTATCTTCTTCACTGACACACAGCAGACTCGGCGAAGGCAAAAACTCGATCCCGTGAAGGCAATGAGGATTGGAGAGTCCCCTGTAATGCTTCCTCTGCATCCTGTGAGACCGCACAAACCCTTTCTCGGCGCTAAACGGAAACGGACGCTCGCCTTGACGAGAATGACCGTTCATATAGCTTCTCAGCTGCATTTTCCCGAGGGCGTTCTCGGGTTTATCCTTAAAAGCCCACATATACATGTTCTCCATATCATGCTGAACAAGAAAAACATCGAGCTTGAGATCAGATTTATCAAACCCTGTAAAACAACCTCCTCCACTAGTTTCCCTAATGACCTTAGACTTGGATTTATCGCTCAAGGCCGGCCTGAAGTAGAAGCTGAAGAAAAACCAAGCTCCCCACATGCTGTCTCCTCGTTTCAAGCATTTTCTAGTGACTTTACTCGGAACCACATTGAGGAACGTCTCGGTCTCGTAGACATGTGAGCTAAGACCAACATCCAAAATGTTATCACAAGAGTCCAAGTTCCACGTCGGAGAGCTTCGGCCCACAGACAAAGGCAGATTGATGTCTGGAGGATTGTAGAGTGTGATTTGCCGATTACCATTGTTCATCTCCAGGTCAAGCTCTTCGTGGGATGAGCCACTAGAATCCATGGATAAGAGCGTCGAAGGATGATGGTTCTCCATTGACAAAACCGTGAGAATCGAGCCTTTCATTTCACAAACCGAATCGAGCCGTCTTGTTGTTAAATTCTCTCTTTAATTTCAGATGTGCGTCGTCAATCTCCCAGATCCCAGATCTCCCAATTAGCCATGAAACCAAATTGAGATCCAAAATCCCTATTCCAGAAACAAAATACCCTTAAAATCTCTCGTTTTTTTTTAATCTCGACCAAACAAGGAGGAGATTATAAAGCCAAGACGCTAGAGAAACACAATATCCAACCCTAACCCTAGAGTTTCCCGAAATCCCCCAAAAAGCGGCGGGAAACTCCGACTCAAACCCATCCGAGAAATATACATCGAACTAAAATTTTCCACTCCTTTTTTGCAATTGCATCCAAGTTTCAGACAGGAGAAGAAAAAAAAACGGATTTCAGAGCCAAAAGGAATCCGAAGAAATCGAGCCCAGAAAATACCTTTTGAGATAAGCAACAATGAATCGAGAGGAAGATATTGAGGGATCACATAGACAAGACGAAACCTCCGTCATTTTGACAATGATATCAATCAGTTGAATCCAATCCCACAGATTCAAGCAAAATTTAATCCTTTTGTTTTTTTTTTCTCTGGGAAATGTCTCTCTCTTTTGGAAACGGTGGGAATGAGATGTGTTTATGTAAGAAGAAGAAGCGAAGGTTCGTGGGTGAGAGTGAATGTGAATAAGAGCTACGAAATAGAACCAGCCTGAACTAGATACCACCTGATCCCCACTCTCTCTCTCTTTCATTTTTTTTTTTTGCTTTTAATGTTATTTTTGTAAAAATAAAATATTATTTCCTTTTTCCTTCTCTCTAAACGATTTTGATGAGTAGTGCTTATCGTTGTGTTACATGTGCTTATCAAAAACAGCGATTTTGATTTAAGAAAAAAAATGCAATAAAAGCCTATATTTTTTGTTTCTTCAGTTTCTTATTTTTTAACTGTTAGATTCAAATAATCAAATGGCCAAAATTTTACGATTTTTTTTTGTTTTGTCACATATTTACGAATTTATTTATCTTATACAATTCGAGATTACTGTGCCAAAAAAAAAAAGGCTAGGTTGTGTTGGGACTTGTTATTATTCTTGCTAGATGTAAGTCTATGCGGAGACATGGTTGGTGATTAGTTGAAAGATATGATTTTAAATTTTAAATAAATTTTTAATCAATTGTAGTGACCAATTGCATTATTGTACCCCCAGTGAGTGTAAGAAATCAATATTTTATATCTAATTATTTATCCATTGAAATAGGATTATGCGTCATCATCAGTGTTAGTATCCAATGGCTTACGAATTTAATTAATTAATCCTGCTTTGTTGACTAGTTTAGTGTTTTCTAAATTCTTAAACAACCAAATGAAAGGGTTTGAGGATAATTACGAAGATAATATTTTCAGCTTAGAAACTAAAATACATTTTGAGTCAAGTTTAGAGTATCATAGTAGCGTGTTGATGATGTATTTCACCATGTCTTTGTCAGTATATAATTCAAATTTCAAATTACGAAATATATAAGAAAATACTACAATTAGGGAAGAATGGGTTGTGAAACAAGAGTTTAAGAAAAAAGAAAAAGAAAACGTCTGAATTTAAATATTGCCACACAACGCATCTAATAAAAATAAAATTACTGGGCTAAGATTCCAATAATATTATAGAGTAATGTTGTGTTTATATGAGATGTTCGGTTCCTGGAGGGACACACTTAACATTATAGATATGTCTCTCTATTACACTAGATGTGAACGGAAGTTGACAAAACAAAATAAATAGAGTAATTAAAAATGGAATTTATGAACCCATAAAGAGAAGAAAGAATCAAACATGACTTTAAAAACTCAATAATTGAGATCTGAGAGGACATTGAAGATGACCCCAAAAAAAGATATTGGGAGTTGCCACCTCTCATATCCAAAACAACGACAGATAAACAAACAGCAAACAAATATTATAGTAGAGCACATACTACTAGTAATTTACAATGGCTTAAAAAGGTATATTTATATTTCTGAGTCCCTGACAACACACAATAACATCAAAGTAAACAAATCAAAATGTAAGTTATAATATATCTTATTTAATCTCGTGATAGTATATAGTTCTGAATAGAGAGATCATTATGATGGATTGTTTAGTCCAGACCGGTCTGATTAAGCTATGATAGGTTTTGTCGTGATATTATTGACTCCTGGTTTTGTAAACTAAACATGATTTGGTGTGTTGGTTTTAACTTTTAAGTAGAGTTGATTTGTTCGTTTTCTTACGAAAAAAGAACGATCCGATCCAGACTTGATGAAAAGTGGGTTGGAAAAGTCCGATAACTTTTCACCTACCAGAAGATCTATGGTTCTAACTTCTAACTTCCAAGTAACAAGTCGACTAGTTAAAAATACAAAAACGGTTGAACCAAACTTTGTATAGAGAACAAAAAGATGCAAACTCATCCACCAATCATAGAGAACAAGTGGCCAGTGCCAAGTGGTGGCAATTTTGATAAATAAAAAACCTTTAAATTGATTAACAAATTAACCGAAATTTGTCATACAATCTCAGCACTATTATCATTGGGTTATATCACTCACTATTCACTAACCGGTGGTTCATATAATTAAGATACTTTTGTTAAGAAGGAAAACAAAAATTTGAGTAACTAATTAACTTTTGAACGCAACCTTGTAACACGCACGTTCCAGCACTAACGTGTAAACTATATGCATCAAAAGAAAGGAAACTATATTAAAAACTAATTATGGAGTTCTTTTTAATAGTTACAAGTTGATGATACGGACCATGTCTTATAAAACGAAGAATTATACAACTTTATAAGCGATAATCTTTTCAAGAAGTCGATGCCAACGTACCAAACGTTTCAAGATTCAGTGAACTTAGTATTATTATTTTTATACAATTGGATCGAATACAGACACAACTGTCAATACAATACATTATACATGATAGAGAAAGACCAAAAAAGAAAAAAATCACAAAGAAAGTTATACATGTTTTGTTTTACGCATCTAGGCCCATTAGTATTGAAATTACAAACAAAAGCCCAATTTAATCCCCGCCATTAGACCCTAAAACGACGCCGTTGACTGTAACTCTTGGGTTCCAACACAGAGAGTGCGTGTGTTTGTTTTGTTGAGCCTTATGGCTTTTATGGGCTATGGAGAAGCATCGTTGCTTCTGCGTTTCTCTTCTTACTATTGATCAGTTGGTCAGTAATTTTCATCAAAACCCTCATCCGATTTGTTGTTCGCATCTCTGCTATAAAAAAAAAAGAAAAAAAACCCTAGAAATCTCCATTTTGTCCGCCATTGGAGGATCACTGGTTCGTCTTTGATCCCGATTCGGTCTCTGAGACGGACTCGAGCTTCGTTTTCGTTCTGGCCTTATTTCTCTGACTAGGGTTTCTTCACATCGCTAGATCTCATCCACTGGTTGATACCCATTTTCATAATTACCTTTTGCTCTTTGATAGAAATTGAAGTAGGAGGAAATATCTTCTAGAAAGCGATAATTGGCACTTGTCGTCGGAGCTGAACAGATTTTATATATACAAAAAGGATCTAGGGTTTTCTAGTTTTTGTGTGCCTATTGTTTCATCGATTATAGTCAAAGATTAATCCGAGCTACAAACAACTAAAAGCTTTTGGTAATTGATTTAAACTGTATTTTTCCCTGATTCGTCTAGTTAACTTGTTAATGGTGAAAATGTCTACAGAAGCAAACCGAGTTTATCTGAGTATGGAGATGGATTTGTTTGTCACTCCGGAGAAGCAGAGACATAATCCTTCAGTGAGCTTGGGGAAAACTCCAGTGAGAAGGAAGTTGATAGTTGATGAAGATAACGAGATTGGGTCAGTCTATTATATTGTTAATTATTGTGCTCACAAGTCTCTCGTTTTCGAATTGGAGCTAAAATGTCTTTATTGAATCTAGTCTTGGTGGGTAAAAAGATCAGAGAAGAAAGGGCAATCAAGAACTGCTGGAGGTGGGCTTCGCCAATTCAGCGTTATGGGTCAGTAATTCCTTAAAAACTTTCTTCCCTTAAATTGAAAGCAATGTTGTTTAAGATTTGAATAAACTTTCCATGCCTGTTGTTTTCTCAGTTTGCCAGAAGTTAGAAGCCAAGAAGATAACTACATACAAGGAGGTACTACTCTAAAGTCTAAACAATGAGTTTCGTTTTGTCTCCGCCAAAGATTTGTTGTTGTCTTGAAGTTTTCAATCCAGAATGAATTAGAACGGATATTTAGTTGTTCTCTAAGTTAGTTGTTGAGCTCTCTATCACATACTTCAATACTTCTTCTAATTAGGAGGAGTCTTGCCCTTGTATAGAGTAATGCATTCAAAACATTGTATTAGAAAATGTGGAAACCTAAGACTGTGGTTCTTGTGATTCCAGGTCGCAGATGAAATTATTTCAGATTTTGCAACAATTAAGCAAAACTCGGAGAAGCCTTTGAATGACAATGAGGTATTAATGCAAGATGGAAAAAAACTGATATTATCTCTCTGATATTATGGAAGCAAATGTAAGCTATAACAACCTTCTCTTGTGATAGTATAATGAGAAGAACATAAGGCGGAGAGTCTATGATGCACTCAATGTGTTCATGGCGTTGGATATTATCGCTAGGGATAAAAAGGAAATCCGGTGGAAAGGGCTTCCCATTACCTGCAAAAAGGATGTGGAAGAAGTCAAGGTGTTGCCTCTAAGCTGGGCCTTTGGATTTTCTTCTGTTTCATTTCTCTCTCTCTCTCTCTCTCTTCGTCTTCCTTACTAGTCTTTGTGGATCTCTGATACTCGTATTTGCAGATAGATCGAAATAAGGTTATGAGTAGTGTGCAAAAGAAGGCTGCTTTTCTTAAAGAATTAAGAGAAAAGGTGATTCTCTTTCTTTTATTGTAAGTTGATGGAAATTTAAGTTACAATTCGAGATCTTGTAAACATCTGTCTAGTTTGAATCTTGCATTGTAGTAGTAACTGCGTGTTTGAATCATTTTCTGTTGTCTTTCTATGTTTTGTTTATATGTTTCCTCGGATGTTGTCATCGTCAGGTCTCAAGTCTTGAGAGTCTTATGTCGAGAAATCAGGAGATGGTTGTGAAGACTCAAGGCCCAGCAGAAGGATTTACCTTACCATTCATTCTACTTGAGGTAATTCAAACCTCTTCCCTTTAGTTTCTATTTCATGTCTTTTCGGTATCCTAATCTATCTCCATATTCCATAGACAAATCCTCACGCAGTAGTCGAAATCGAGATTTCTGAAGACATGCAACTTGTACACCTCGACTTCAATAGGTACTAAACAACCTTTGATTTTTCCCGAAATCAAAATCAATTGTGCTATCTCTTGAATCTGGGGGATTGAAAATATTTTCTTTCAGCACGCCTTTCTCGGTCCATGACGATGCCTACATATTGAAACTGATGCAAGAACGCAAGCTGCAACAAAACAGAGTTTCTTCTTCTTCTTCTACACATCATCAGTCTCAACATTCATCTGCTCATTCTTCCTCCAGTTCCTGCATTGCTTCTGGAACCTCAGGCCCGGTTTGCTGGTTTGCTGGAACTCGGGATCCATTGATACTCGCTGACCGAGAAAACCGTGAAGAAGAACAAGCGATCTAATTGGTATACTAAAAAATTATACGTCTGGTTTAGTTTCAATTGAGAGACTGTAAAATTAATGATTCATAGGCCAACAAATGTCTGTTTATCCAATTTCCCTTTTCAAATGGAAAACTTCATGTATTCAACCAGAAAACCGATTCGGTTTGCTTTTCTGAGATTATCGATTTAAACCAACTGAACCGAATTGAATCGATTAGTTGGTGATGAATGTTTGTAGTTTTTAAAATAGTTTTTAGTTTTTGTTTTTCAAAAATCCATTTTTCATCCAATCAAAATTTTAAACAAATAGATTCCTTAAAATCAAGGGAAACTAGTTTTTCAAAATAACTACTCATTTACAAGTAAAAACCAAAATCTTTATTTTGTTGGTTTCTCCCCCAAAACATTACCGATAAGTCAAATATGAAAAAAACTAAAAACTAAAACCTAAAATCCATGCAAATATAATCAGCATTCAAGTTTCTAAAAAAACCAAAATCTAAAAACCACGCAAACATTCATCACCGTATTTTCCATGTAGTTAAAATTTTAAACGAAACAAATTTAGTTCCCGGTTAGAGCAACCTTATCAGTCATTCTATTACAAATGTCTTTAAATTTAACTAATATTAAATTTAATAGTATTTTGCCTCCCAATTAAACAATGAAGAGATTCATTCAGAGACCAAGCAATTTTGGGGTCTTGCGTGTCTATGTAGAGACACCAATTTCTACTGTTTTTCATTTTTCAAAATTTTTTAATAAGGATGACACCCACTTATATATCCGTTGGGGGTGGTCTTAGGTTGCTTGCTGAAATTAGAAAAGGCGATTTAGTTAGCTTCAGGTACGCGCTTAAATAGCGCGTGGTTATTACCTATGTTATGAAAATTCAAAATTCTCCTAATTCCCATGCAAAAAACTTTTTTTTTTGTTTTTTTGGAAAAAGAGACATCGCGGCGGTTCGAGGGAAATTAAAGCGAAATTGGTTGGGGACACTTCGGAAGAATGTTGGCTGTTTTAATTAATACATATTAGCTTTATATTAAAAAAATTGTTATTTTCACTAACTCAAGCTACTCATTCTCAAATTCTTTTAGTCGTTCCATCTAGAGTATTATTTAGTAATTAGCGTTGGCCCATTTAGTCCAACCTTCTCCCCTTTTAGCTACTAAGATAAATAAGTGTTTAATCACTTAATTAATCAACGCGGGGGTGTATATGTACTGAAGTTTATAACAAAATAATTGTACCAAACTTCCTCTTTTGCATATATTTGAACACAATTAGATTCATAAGAACTTGGTTGATGAAGAAAACAACATAAGATTTTATTACTCTACATTTTCTTCAACGCCAATGATTTTTTTTTTTAATTAAAAATCCTTTCAGTGATTATTTAATGATAAATACATGACATGAAATAGTTTGTACTTGAAAAAAGAAGAGCAGCATTTCTTTCACTTTGTAAAAATATCAAAATAATAATTTTTGCTGAAGTATCCCCAAGCGTTATCATCATGTTATTTTAAGCCAGTTTAATAGAATAATATATATAAATCCACATTTTAATTTCAAGAAATTATATATTTTTATCAAAAAATAATAATTATATATTAGCCCTAACTGTCTTATATTGATTTTGGTCTTTTGTAGACCAATAAAATTGCTTCTAAAGTCATGACATATATCAATATTTTCGTCATTGGTGAAATATCTTTCTTTTTGGGTCTGATCACTCAGTGTTGTCTTTTTATATACACAAAATTAAATAAAACTAATTGTTATAATTTTTACTGACTTTAATAACACAATTAGTCAAGCTTAGCTTTTATCTAATAAATATGTCACACAGTACAGAAGTAGCAGTATTGCCAGAAAGAGAGAATCAGAGAGAAACTTATGAGTTAAGCAATTAGACACACTCCCTCTCCTCCACCTTCCCAAAACCCTAAGCAAAATGCATAAAATATATAAAACAAAAAGAGCCTTACAATAACACTGTGGACACACTCAAATCCCTATTTTATTCATCAATATATAATTAATATAATATTCAAACATATTCCATATGTATACGTAGGTATGTATATATATGAATAAAAGGTTCCTCCTTTACCTTTGCCTTCTCTCTCTATCTTTCTCTAAGCTCTCCTCTCCTCTTCTTTTTCTCTCTCTCTAAAGCTCTTCCCTTTGTTTTTATTGATGTAATTCTCCACCTCTTCATATAAGCCTTCACCCAAAAAAAATTCCAACTTTAATTCCTTTATCTGCTCAGAGAAACAAAACAAAAAAAAAAAACTAAAGAGAGAAGATATCATCAAAGAAGAAAAAGATCAAAGATGGTTTTTTCTTCATTTCCCACTTATTCTGATTCATCAAACTGGCAGCAACAACAAGTAAGTTCTTATTGATTGGGTTTCTTGGTTTAATAATTTATGTGTGTACTCGAGAATCAATTAAAAATAAAAATAAAGAGAGGATTAAACAAACGGGAAAAGAGGATAATAATATTCTTGTTCCTTTTGTCACTTTTAATCTTTGTATATCTGTGGTTGAATTTGAATATACTCATAAAATTAAATCTTTCTTTCCTTCTTTTATTAATTTTCCCAAATTCTAAAAACTTTTTGTGTTGTTTTTGAATCATTTCTTCCTCTCTTTAGCATCAACCAATCACAACCACCGTTGGATTCACGGGAAACAACATCAGCCAGCAATTCCTCCCTCATCATCCCCTTCCACCGCAACCGCAGCAAACGCCTCCACCACTTCACCACAACGGTAACGGTGGAGGCGGTGGTGGTCCCGGTGGACCTGCCGGATTAATCCGGCCAGGTTCGATGGCGGAGAGGGCAAGGCTAGCCAACATACCACTGCCTGAAACAGCCTTGAAATGTCCAAGATGTGACTCAACCAACACAAAATTCTGTTACTTCAACAACTACAGTCTCACTCAACCTCGCCACTTCTGCAAATCCTGCCGCCGTTACTGGACACGTGGCGGCGCTCTAAGGAGCGTTCCTGTTGGTGGCGGTTGCCGTAGAAACAAAAGAACCAAAAACAGCGGTGGCAGCGGAGGCGGCGGTAGCAGCAGTAGCGGAAATAGTAAGTCACAAGACAGCACCACAAGCAACGACCAATACCACCACCGAAACATGGCTAATAATCAGATGGGACCACCGTCTTCGTCGACCTCTCTGAGCTCGTTGTTATCTTCTTACAACGCCGGATTAATCCCCGGACATGATCATAACAACAACATACTTGGACTTGGATCATCTTTGCCCCCTCTCAAGCTCATGCCTCCTTTAGACTTCACTGACAACTTCACCTTACAATACGGTGCCGTTTCAGCTCCTTCTTATCATATAGGCGGTGGAAGCAGCGGAGGAGGAGGAGGAGGAGCGTCGGCTCTTTTGACTGGTTTTGACCAATGGAGATTCCCGGCAACTCATCACCAACTTCCTTTGCTAGGTGGTTTAGACAATTCTTCGTCTTCCGGGTTATATCCGTTTGATCATCAAAATCAAACGGGTATGGAGGAGCAGAATCCGGGTTACGGATTAGTCACTGGGTCGGGTCAGTACCGACCTAAGAACATCTTTCATAACTTGGCTTCCTCTTCTTCTTCTTCTTCTGCTTCATCAGCTATGGTTACAGCCACGGCGTCGCAATTAGCTTCGGTGAAAATGGAAGATAGTAACAATCAACTCAACATGTCTAGACAACTTTTTGGGAACGAACAACAGCTTTGGAATATTCATGGTACTGCATCAACCGCAGCCGCAACAACTAGTTCGTGGAGTGATGTCTCTAATAATTTCAGTTCTTCTTCTACTAGCAATATATAATCAGTCGTCACTCTAAAGAATCTATGTGACGAAGATACTTCTATTTATTTCTTATTGGGTGTGGACGTGTGGTATGATCTTATGTACTTAGTTGGAAGTTAGTACATCGATCGATCTTGTAGGTTTTTGTTTTTTGTTTTTATATTACATTACAGTACTAGTTTTGGGTTTTATTTTTTATTTCTGGATTATCTTGGTTGGTTTTTTCAGTTTTAAATTAGGGTTTTTCAGTTGAAGTATGAGGATATGATCATTCATGCGAGTAGTACGGTGTTTGTGAGAGTTAATTAAGTATGTTCTATTAATACACTTTTACTAATTTAAATTAATTGAATGAGGTTCATGTGTGTTTTATTGAAATCTCTAACCAACTTAGATTTCCAGCACATAAATCAAAAGTATGTCTAGCGTCTCGACTGTAACTCCATGATCTATATCACTAGCTACGAGAAGGCATAATATCAATAATGCACCTTTTTGTTGGAGTTGAGATAAGAAATTTATAAGTATTACCATGAAAAAGAATGACACGTTTGCCATAGTTAATTAAATTGTGTGGAAACTAAAATGGACTTAAGTTGCTGTAGTTTCATCGTAAATTTATGTTAGGAGAATTATCTATTGTAAATTTACAGTATTTTTTAAAATTGAACTACGATAAATTTCATCACAATATTGGTTATGAATCAATTCTAGTTTAGGTGATTGTAAGTATTTTATGTTTCCTCTTAAGCCATATGAACCATGTTATTACTAAGTGTTTTTGTGGTGAGCTTTTGAGTCTAATTACTCAATAACAAATTAAAAGACTATTTAGTCTATCTTTTATGAAATCTGTCCAAATTCCGCATAGTTTTATGATTATTCCATTTTAAAAACTATAGTCTTTTATGGAATACTTTAATTAGACTTTTTGATGATTTTGATGTAAAGCAAAGAGAATCTGTTTAAGACTTTATCTACAAACTAGCTATTTGAACATCTAACTAAACTACGTTTACTCGAATTCGTAAGTATTTTGTGCAACTTAACATGTATTACTACAACATTGTAACGGATTTAATTATCCTCTTCAATTATTGAGGGACCCTCCCCCCCCCCCCCCCGATATCATAATTAGCTTGTGATGACAAATAGTAAATTGATGTTCATGATATGGAGTATATATAACATAGTTTTTGTATACCAATATACCATGTGATACTTTTAATATCATTTACTAAGTTGTATTTATTGGGAGATGTGTATATAGAGAGATAACAGTGTAAATTTTTGACCCAAAAATAATAATAATAATAGTGTAAATTAAGTGATAATTATAGAATGAGTGCAATGGTGTTACCTTATAGTTAATTCCATCAATCATGGTGATTATATAATGCAAAAAAAGATATAGTAAACCTTTTCTAAAAAATTAAATAATGATATATCGTGTAGAAGACTGGAAGTCTGGAAGTATTAAGGGACAGTGATTTCGTTATGCTGCAAAGGAACGTTCATTGTGACTTCCGAGAAGTGTTTTGTCTGCTGCCTAATTTTTTTATTTAGACTAATACTACAATATACCATTAGATTAATTTGTAATTATAATAATTATTTTCAAGTGTGTATATATAATTAAATAAACGTATATGCGTAGTGGAGACCAACCCGCCAAATATACCATTAGATTAATTTGTTACAATGCATGCATGATCGTGGATAATGCATATCGGTTTCGAAAACGACAAAACAAGATCAGTCCACTCAAAATAATAGTCTTGTAGCGAGGATAACAAGTGATAAATTATCATAATGGTGCAAAATATTTAAAGAATTTTATTAGTTTAGTACTACGGTGAATTTTTACGTATTGATTAACACATATAATATATATGAACGTCTACACAAATTATATTGATTTTTGTTGCCAATAATGATGATTTTAGTCTTTTTTTTTAATTGCAACTAGAAGACAAATCTTTTTTTTGACAACATTATTTCATTACCTTAGCATACCCGACTCAGTATTGTCTTACTTCAATTTTAATTTAAATTATGATGAAGATTTTACTGAGGTTAATTAATTAGCATAAAGTCTTTTGCCACCAAGAAAAATAAAATATGGTACTACTTGTATAAAATATAATATTTCTTGAAAGAATTTCAGAGAAATAGTAAAAGAGACTGAAATCTAAACGTCGTAACGACGACCGAATCAATGTCGGAACAATGAGTAAAGGAAAACACCGACGCGCCTTGGGAGAGAGCAAGAGGCTCGTGACGTGCACGGACCACTAGGCGACAAAAGTAACGGTGCGGTCAGGGGAGGTAGGACCCACGCGCGAGGACCGAGAGATTCGAGCTTGAAATTGCACGCGCTTCGATGCACGCGTGAGAATTTGAGCCCAAACAAAACAACGCTACAAAATCCCAAACTTCTGTACTTCTGATTTTCCTTACATGTGACTGACAACCAAATTCTCTGTTTTAACACACCATCAAATTATTGTTTTTTTAAAAAATATTTTTATTTCCAAAATAATTATATACAAACTTTTCTGATTTATTTTGTTTCTACTACTATATTTATGATCTTAACTAAATATATTTTACATTAAATTTGTTTTTTTTTTGTATTTGCAAGTTCATTAATCTCTTCGAAAAACTAATATAATGGTGATGCATATATAGAAGACTCGATCTATATTCGACAAGTTCTTAGTGTATTCGTATAACAAATATTTTATTCGCATTAAAGCCTTAGATTCGGTCATATTCTACGATTCATAGCGTAGCTAGTAAAATTTGGTACAAACCGGTCCATGGAGCTGGACCAGCGAATCTGGAATAATGTTAGTCCAAATATGGATATTTTAGGTAACTATTTGTTGACTACTAAAAAATTGTATATTAATTAATGTCACGTGGAAAAAGATGAAACACACATATATGCGAGTCTTACGGTACATGAAAACATATATATCTCGTAGTAAATATATCTCTAGTAAACATACAAAATTTATACATGTAATGTAACCCTTTAGCAATTTTTATTTTATTTTTTGAAATATGCTAGAACATGCCTCCATGCATAGTTTTCTGTGAAGATCATTCTCTCTTTATTGTAACTTCGCAGCTTTTACTTTTCTGAGACTAGTTCCTTCGCTTGACTGATCTTACTGACTCATTGATAGTGTGAGGGTGTAGTGTTTGTGTCACTTGGACTTAAGACTTCTTTGATAAACTATATTCTGCTAACTCATATGTTTACAATAAATAGCTGCAAGATATGATATAAATTTACTATAAGCAATTAAATATGATGATTACTTGACTATTTATAAAAAGACGATTTTTGTAGAGTAGTATTGACATCATGATTCAAATATTCAAATATATGAATATCTAGCCTATGACCCATCTTATAGTACATGTGATGAATATTTAGTTGTCCTATCAAGTTTTCTAACTAAAATGAAGATTCCATACTAGTGTGCCCTCTCTCTACCAAATATATTATTTATTATTTTCTCATTTTAAATTTTAGCCAACCCAAATAAAAAAAAACAATGAGGGTCCCTCGATCTGGTAGCTTTTTGATATGGCTAAGTAAAATTGTCGACGATTTCCTTAACAACGTTATGCAACTCCTACGCACACACTGATCATTACCATTGACAATCTCCCTCTAATTTACTCCTATTATTGTTTTTATATAATGAATAGTTAACAATTACTAACAAATATAGTTAGTTACACAACCATTCTTGTCTTCACATACTAATTAGATGGATTCTTCGGTTTTCAGTTTAGTCAACCTAAGTCTATCTCTGTTTGTTGATAAAGTCCATTAATCTCAATAAAAATGTAATTTGTTTGATTTCCAAAATACAGCTTTCAAGCCAATTCACATGTTTAAAATTTTATAAAGTTCACGAGGCCTATTATTTTGCCAGACTAAAATTTTGTTGACTAAAACCTGTTTTATTGATTGCAGATAAGATAAAAAAAATCCGGATTTTCTTTTTTTTGAACTAAAAAAAACCCGGATTTTCTGAATTTAAGAAATAGTGTGTCTCAAATTTAGAAATGAATAAACAGTTAGTACATCGTAGATTTTGTTTTCCTTACCTTAGATAGATACATATATGATCTCTGTCTGTTTACTGGTAAAAGAAGTTTTCTTTTGTTCACTTGTCCCTATCGTTGCCCACAATCAAGACGGGCCTTAGGTATTCACCACTTTTCAATTTCCAACATATTTGACGTCATACTGAATTTATATATGTGTGTTATGTGATTGGTACATGCACAAATCAATTTCAAATTTGTACAACAGTTTGATTTCCTTTAATAACACAAGCCATGCACCTCAAGTAGCTTTTCTTTTTAAATCGACCAGTAACCAAGAACCAAATGTAACACACGTATGTATGTACATCCAAATTGGACCACAAGCATTCACACTTTTTACAATACTAATTAATCAGTGAGTTAGATTTTAATCAGTAAGGTTAAAGATTTAAGAATATCTTTAGCAAAAAAAAAAAAAATTAAGAATATCGATAAAAACTTTGAGGAAAAGAAAAACAAATATCGAAATTCTGATTGATTAGAGTGTTAGTTTTTATTTTATTTTTATGTTATGTCAGATCCAATACGAAAATTTGTTTTTATTTTGAATAAGATCGGATATGGTGGCCGAGAACAGATGATTGTGACGGATGATATGACTGCCCATATAAAGTTGCTTGGTCCTTAAGAAAACACACGAGGCCTAATTGTAATATTCACAATCTCACATTAAATATTATCACATAAATTTAGTTTGTGGACCGTCTTTGCTTACATCACTAGTTATAAAGATCACCAACACTTTCAGCTTTCAAGCACATCAACATCGATTAAGCAAATCATCATTGTAACGAATATTTGAAATCTCGAAGTAGGCCCAATTACGAAAGACTAATGGGGTCATGGATGTTTGTTTCTAAACCAAATTGGACCGGAAATACACAAACCCGGTTAACCAGAAGACAAGGGGCTCATAATAGGTTTCATTTAAACTTTTAATCATCTTTGCTACAGAAGAAAGATAATCCAAGGAAAGATCAGGCAAAAAAAAACTCTAAAAACAAAAACAGAGCATCGAACCCGAGTCATGGCATCACTTCTTCTCACCACCAGACCTGCACATAAACCAAACCAAATCAACATTGATTAGTGAGATGCATATAAATAATGGTGTGATTAATAAATATGAAAAGAAGATTTATATACCTCATCTTTCGGAGGACACTAGACATCTCCTCTCTCTTCCTCTTGGCTCTCTTGTGAGTTCCCAACTTTCTCTTGGCAACTTTCAGAGCTCGCTTGTCCTTACCGACCTTCAAAAGCTCAGTGATCCTCTTCTCATAGGGAGCAAAACCTGCAACTTCCCTGATGAGACTCCTGATAAACAGAGTCCTCTTGCTTGTTTTCTGATTACATATTACCCATATCAGCAAAAAATAAACCTCAGGGCACCAGAAATGATTACAAAACTTCACTTAAATGGAGACAGATTAACACAAAATAAATGAAATCACACTTGAGGATTGTACAATAGGTGAATAAGATTTTCCATTAAGAATCAAAAACATAATCAATTGCTGATTCACCTAGTACTAAGAGAAATGGAATAAAGCAGGGACGTAAGCTAATGAGCTGGAGCTATTATTATACTGTAAATCCTAGAATCAAGCATACAACCACAGAATAAAAACAACAAAAAAACTAACAAAATCTAAACATGGATGAATAATGAAACAAATACAGAACTCAGTATAAGAGCAATACCCCTTTTCTGTTGTTTGGGCGAGGAGGTTGCTCGCGCTTGGTAACAACGTGTCCTTTGTTTAACCCGACGAATAAGCCAGTGGCTTGTGAAGCCGCCATTCTCTTTTGCAACAAAAAAAAAAAGAAAGAAGAAATCTGAGATCTACTTCTATGCGATTTTCTCTTAAAGTCTAAGCTGTATTCTACTACTATCATCAGCTCAATTCACAACGGAATCATAAACAAATCACAATGTAGTAGTACGCGTGAAGATTCGTCGATTCCTCAACTTTCAAATTCATCGAAAGAAACTAGATATGATGAAATCAGGAGAGGACAATCTACGATCGCTCATCGATGAATAATAATACTAACCTGTGCAACTGAGTTTGAATCTCTGATAGCGCCGCGAAGGGAGTCGAAGGAGATCGGAAGAGAGAGAGAGTTACGCGCTTTTATAGTCTTCCCGATAGGGGATTAGGGTTTAGCAACTTCGAAAAGTTTCTTTTAAAAATTTCCATATCTACCCCTCCCAATTGGACTTTTCTGTATAAATGGGCTTATTTATAGTTTCCAGTTTATTGGGCCTTTTCAGATTCGAAGATTTAGTTTCTTTTCACACTAGATAATGAACACGCAAACGAGAGTTCTTTTGTGTGCGTGTGTGTGTTTGTTATTTGATAAACTGTGATTTTATTTGGAGGTAAACATATTATTTATACATACATTCAAACGCAATATCATTTTTTTATTTCCAAGTGTTGTTACACAAACATATAAAATCAACTTCACTACTCAGTATTCATATTGATCAATTCATACAACGAAAAATGATTTCAAACTCTTAAATATATATATATATATATATATATATCAACTTCACTACTCAGTATTCATATTGATCAATTCATACAACGAAAAATGATTTCAAACTCTTAAATATATATATATAAACATTTGAAACACAAATACAAAAATACAATCATCAACGAAGAGCTCGTAAAGAAAACTATGAATCTAAGGCTCACCTCATGAACATGAAGCTCTCTGTTTATCAAGACTCACCCATTTCTCACTTTATTCTCTGATGGCGGAGAATGAAATCGGGTGCCTCGAGCCAAATTCCATTATTAGATTACAATTCGAAGATATTTCAATTTTTTTTTTTTTTTTGTAACACAAGGGATTAGAAATATACGCAAGTGTTTCACCTGCACTAACTGAAGTAACCGCCAAAGCAAGTAATCAATGATCATAACCACACAGAATAGCTTCCCCGCCCAAGCTCCACATGAGAGGAACCTACAATGATCAAGTATATCTATCAAAGGAACATGGCGTTTTGCATCATCAATCTTCTCGGTTCTTTTTGCAACATCTTGCTAACTGTAGAGCTTCTTCATCTGCTAGCAACAAGCAGAAAAGAAATCAAAGGCTCTTATCTCCTAAACATTATATTGATTTGTTAGCACAACTCACTCGATTGTGCATCTTTCTTTTTGAAGTATGGTTCTCACAATGGGAAGCGTTGCATAAACCGTGGGGAAAGTGGTCTGCATAACAAAAGGTCTCCAAGGTACATAATAGACTTTGAGTCCACCAGTCATGTATCGAACTCCAGAGCGGTTCCCATAAGCATGTGTCATCACCACCACCTTCAACAATATCGAACATTCGATTCGACTCCCATTTGATTTCACCATATAGCTAAAAACGGAAAAAGAGAGGTAACAATTTTGATCTCACGCTGACCTTGTGTCCAAGCTTTAACAAGCATTGAGAGAGATAGTAGATGTGATTCTCCACACCACCAAAGTTTGGGAAGAAGAAATCAGAGACCATTAAAACCCTAAGCTTTGCGTCCGCCATGGATACTCAGCCACTAGATTAGATTCGAAGCTCTGAGACTGAGAGTTCTCTGCTTCATAACAGATCAAGATGTAGTAGTACACGTGAAGACTTGTCGATTCCACAAACTTTCAGATTCATCTCAGGAGAGGAAAAGATCCGAGTCTTAGCAAATTTGAAGATCACTGAGTGCTGTTTGTGATAATTGGGCCTTTTATAATTGGGCTTCTTTATTGTTTATAGTTTATTGGGCTTTGTCAAGATAGATTTTATTTAGATTCTAAAGAAAAAGTTGTTATTATACAAACGTATAATTTCACCTTCTCTGCTCAAGTATTGATCATATCGCATACATATTAATGCAACTAATGCAAGAAAAATGATTTCAAATTCCCAAATACAAATTATTTGAAACAAACAAATACAAAATAAAATCAGAATCTGTTGCATTGATAGACCATACGGAAATCAAATTCCACATCTCATTACGGTTTCAAATGAACACGAATTTTAACAAGGGAACTTGGCTATAGTTCTCGGACATTCACATAGTCGGTGTGGACCGCGTGGTTGATCCGATGGCTCGTCTCTCCACCATGAGGAAATGTCCGAGAGACTGCACATTGTTACGACCGTTGTCCTCGTTTATAGTTATCTTGTTATGGGCAATGATAGTGGAATCTGTGCTTAGTTTGGAACATATAGAGAAAATCCATGGCTTGTAAGATTTGAGGTTCTTCTGATGTTGATGGTTCCTAGACGCTGATTGATCAATCCTTGTTCGGTTTGATCTTCTCGAAAGTTCAAGAAAGCTTGATATCCCGATTAGGTTTCCTAGGGTGTAGCTTCTGTCGCGGAAAAATGATCCCATCGACTGAAAAATAAGATAGTACTGTAAAATGTTATATTTAGTGTATACATGGAAAAAAGGTAAAAGTGTGAATTGATACACCCACACGCAACATAATTATCTTATAGTGGTTGAGATGTTAATTACTTTCATCGAAGAGGTCGAGACTTTGAATTGTGATGGTGAATGG
Source organism: Alliaria petiolata (assembly GCA_020283515.1). Taxonomy (NCBI): domain Eukaryota; kingdom Viridiplantae; phylum Streptophyta; class Magnoliopsida; order Brassicales; family Brassicaceae; genus Alliaria; species Alliaria petiolata. The sequence continues at coordinate 262,473,582 of JAHZTW010000001.1, forward strand.
TGACCAAAAAAATACACATTATAATATAATGTATATAAGGTTGTAGAAAAAGTGTTGTTTTAAAAAAAATTGAGAACCATAACGCTAAATGATAACGGAACGAATAAATTCTTGTGCAATATTTTTTGAATTCCTTTACTTATCATTGAAAAATAAAACAAAAACTCATCATTACGGTGTCTTGCTATTATTATTTTCTTTTTCTTTTTTTCTTTGAAAACGTTTACGTTATGAATAATAAAGTCATGTAAACTGAAAAAAATTATAGAGTAAAATGATGAAATCATTAAGTAAAAAACATAATTTATTAAGCCTTTTAGCAACAAAAAAACATAATTTATTTGTTAAACAGTATAATGACGGATGATTTGTTTGTTTTTGTTTTAGTAAATTACAAATTTTCGAAACTATATGAATGACAAAAAAAACCTGTGAAATCACATAGTTGTGCTCAGTGAAGTATTGGCAAAAATTTCCAATGATTCCACTTTCCAATACGGTGTGATCAAAAGAGAAATTGCTCTGATTAGTATTTTTTTTTTTTTTAATGGTATGAGAATTAACAATTTCCGACAAACGTGGCCTTTTCAGACAAAGCCATCACAGCTTTAAATGAGCATACAATTGGTTCACGTTCGCTCTGAAGTCATCTCAACCAACAACATACTATTTTAGTATTTTTAATTTTAATAAACAAAAGTATAAAACAAAATGAAAGAGGATGTGAATTCAACAGATCCAAAATACTAGTCAAAGTATAATCATAATTGAGTTTCTCCGAGGAGGAAAAAAAATTCGTACACAGATTCAAACGGTTCATCAGTTAATATGCAAGAAAAAGAAAAACAAAGGTAATAATACTGATAAAACTAAAAATATGAATAAAATAGTAAAATACTAAAGCAAATAATTGATCCTTCAATATATCCAAAAAGAAAGAAAGAAAATTTGAAGTCTTAGTAAGGATTCAGCGAAGAATCTGCCAAGACTATGCATAAATAGTTTACTATATATATGAAATGAGTTATGTGTGTATGCACATATGATAGTATAAGTAGAGGAGTGTATATATCTGACCTGGGAATCAAGATCGGAGGAAGAGTGAGAGGAGGGAGAAGGAGAGAGAAGAGAGCTGAAGGAGACTGAACCAGCATAAACTTGTTGATGATGATGAGTTTCTCTTGTGAGTCCTCCAATTCTTGCATTGACTGGTCTCAACCCAAGCGGCCATCCTTCCTCCTAAAATTATATACGTCCGATCCATTACACAGGGATGTACATTGTGTTAGAGAGCGAGAGATAAGAGAGAGGATTATGAGTACCTGGTGAGCCATTTTGGAGTTTTGAGACCCAAAAGAGGGAGAGATTTGGTTGAATAATAATGGAACAAAAGATGTAGCAAATTAAGAATAAAGATGTGTGTCTATACTTTTTGGAGAGAGAAATTTTGGTTTTTGATTATATGGTGGTTAACCCAAAAAAAAAAATTAACATTAATTTGGCTTCGCCCGGGTTCGAACCGGAGACCTTCAGTGTGTTAGACTGACGTGATAACCAACTACACCACGAAACCGTTTTGTTATTCTTTGTACAAGTTAACTAATATCAATGCATTAAATAGCGTAAACTTCTATGCGGCCATTACATTTTGTTGAAAAATGATTAAAAGAGGAAAAAAATTTATAGGAAAGAAAAACCAGATCGTCGACATTTATAAATTATAGTAATATCTTTGCATAGATAAATATCTGATTTCAAGTTGTAAAGAACTTTAAAGCTTAATCGAGGAAAATATGGGTTATCAAACAAATATCATATTGTGGGTTTAAAAATTGTTTAATTTGATACTGTTTGGAGTTGGGGTATGGGTTTAGTGGTCTGACATGACATCCTGGTTAGCATTTTTGATACTTCAGGTTTAGATTCGGTTTAATCGACAAAAATGAAAGAAATGAAGAAAAGTGATTTGAGTATGACAGTAGTATTTTATCCAAAAAAAAAAAAAAAAAAAATAGTAATAGTATATATAATACATAAAGAGTACCGTTAGAAGCTCGAAATTGAGAAAAGGAGAAAAGAAATGATCTGTGCTTTGGGTATGGACAAAGACCATATGCTTCGTCTTTGTGTGTACCTCGAGAGACATAAACACTTTATCCTTTTTGGACCACATCATTCTGTTTTGTAGCTTTCCATTTTGTCCTTTAAATACTGATTGGGTTCAACAATATATGATAGTAGAGTTTTAAAAACAAATGTTCAAAAGAATCAGTTGATTCTAAAATCAGGTGTAACAACGGTTCTTACTTTGTTTTAGGTTCCATTTAAAACTAGGGATGTCAGTCAGCAAGCAAAGCCCCATACTAGCACGAGGTCGTACGGACGTGACTATATATTATAGTCTGATGGATACTGTAAAATTCTTTAACAAAGAGCAAAAACTAATTTAATAATAAAAAAAGTATTAAACAAACAAAATAACCCAATAATCTCTATTCAACATAAAAGTTTATCAATAAGAGATATTATAGAAGCTACGACAAGAAATAAGAAATGAACAACTCATCATCTAACACAGTTTAATGCTAGAAACATCTTAAAATTATTCAAAGGTCATGTACAAACTCTAACCTAAATCAAAATGAGTTATGTTCAGGCGGCAAAGTAATTTTCTCTCACAAATTCAAAGCTGTAGCGAAACTCTCTAGCGATAGAGACGTTTTGGCGTCCGAGCTCAGAATCATTTTATATAAGGTTTCTTTCTTTGATCTGCGACTAAACAATATACAGATTAAATTGAATAGACTATACAAGAACTTCGTAAGAGCTATACAATGTATAAATATACGTATATATGAACAAGAATGGAGCGCGGTTGTGTCAGAACAGAGAGCCCTGACGACCGACTCTGCGGGGCAATCCGAAATTCTGGTAAGCCCGGATTTGGCCACCAATCGTGGCTGTAACGATCACCATTCCCCAAGCCGTTGGTTGAACCAAATGCGTTCCATGACTGCCGCTACTATCGAACCAAGACCAAGAAGAAATCCGAGATGAGATCGATATCGAAGGCGAATCCCCGGGCTTTAGGGACTCTCCGGTATTGTTGTTCTCTGTTTCGTTTTGAGGAATATGCGCCGCGGGCTCATCCTCTTGATGTTGTTCTGTGGCTCCGTCCGCGGTGTTGTCATTGTTTTTCTTAGGTAACGGCGGGAGGCCGGGTTTTTTACCCGCGGTTGCGTTTTCTTGTGTAGTAGTAGTATTAGTAGTAGTAGTCGAGGGTTTTTTCGGGGTTTTTCTCGATTGGGTTTGTGTGGGTGGTGGTTCTCCTTTTACAACGCCATGCCAAGGGATTGCCACGGAAACGTCTTTGCAAGGGAATGTTTCGTAAGAAGTACACATGGCGATGGTTTTTCTACCGGTGATTCCTAGTCGTGGCTCCTCGTGTTTCCACACGTAAACCTGCGAGTCTTCGCTTGCGCAGACAATGTGTTTAGCATCTAGTGTGTATGATGCTGTCATTTGGCTGCATGTGTTCTTGAAACCTGGTTTACGGATCAATATGAGATTTGAAACATTTTACTTTGTGAGATCAGACGAAGAAACGAATGAATTGTTTCGGTTACATACCTCTGAATTTTTGAACAAGTTCAGTGCCGTCAAGAATCCGAATGCGTGAATCAGCTGAAGTTACAAGCACTTCTGATGGATTAATCGGCGAAAACTGTTAATGCAAACTCAAAGGTAAGTAAGAATCCTCTCTGATAAAAAACCAAACAATAGAAACGTCTTTAAAAAAAAAAAGAGAGAGAGAGTAAAACCTGGAAAGCTGTGATCTTTTTAGCTTGAGCTTTCTTTTTGTTTTGCAGATCAATATGGTTTGTTTGATCCAACTTGCAATCTGATCAATCAAAAGAGAAAAAATGTTACAAAATTTATAAGGTTAAGTACTAAAACATGGTTACAGAATAGAATAAGTCTTTAGCCAATATTACCTTCTGCACTGTAAAGCCGACAATTTCCTTTATGTGAACCAACAAATGCAGCCTACGTACCAAAGAGCATATAGATATCAATACGAGATCGTCAATTTCAAGTATATGCATGTGACGGTTCAAGAGAATGATGTACCTGACCATCAGGAGTGTAACAAACCGCGGTAACCATTTCTTTGAGATCATTCCACTCCACTACTTGACGGTTTGATATGTTCCATATGCGGATCTTGGCATCAAGGGATCCACTTATGAAGTAATCTTCATCCAATGGATTAAATTGTACACAAGTAACTGAAAACCAGAGAGTAAGACATGAATCTCCAAAAGCAATATGAAAATTAGCGTTATGACTGTTAGAGGACATTTCTTTTCTTACCATAGTCATTGTGGGCAAACAGTTTTAGACAGCTTTGAGTTTCCATATCCCATAACCGCACGGTTTTGTCCTTGGAAGATGAAAGCAATAGCTGCATGAGAAAGCATGGTTAAGCTTATCAAACAGCAATCCATGGCTGCTTGCATCAATGATGGCAAGAAAGGAACATAAACTAACCTGTGAGCGAGACCAGGATAAGTCCAGAACATCATCCAAGTGGCCAGTGAAAGAGCATATTGGTTTATCTGATAATGAGAACACGGTCTCAGGGGCATGGACATAATCTGGGATCTGGTTTGCTTTTCTAGTCGATGAAGCTTTCCCTTTTTCTTCTTCTCAGGTGGCAACTCTGCATCATCACCTTCCGCAGGCGATTTATCCGTGGAAGCAGACATTGAAGGATGAATTGGTGTCAAGCTCCCTTCATTCATTGACATGATTTCACATTCTTGAACCTCCCACACGTGAATTGCACAATCCTCCCCTGCACTTGCTAATAAATGTGTGTCTGGACTGAATTTCATCGTCCAAATAGCTCCTTGATGAGCTTGAATCTCTTGGCACAAATGCAAAGCGCTTAGATCTTTATGAGACTTCCCTGAATGTCTCACCTTCACCCATTGATTCGTTTGGTCATTGTTCTTCTCCTGCTTTTGGTCCACTGCTCTCGGAGTACTGGTACCACTACCATTTGAATCCTTCTCTTTCTCTGTAGCCTTGGAGCTCATAGAATGAGCAACATCCTTTATGTTCTTTAACAAAGCAGCCCCTCTCTTCTTGCTTACTCTCAAGCTCTTTGACACATACGAATTGAATTTCCTAAAATCAATCGTGGAATTCGCGTGTTCTCGTCGCATAAGGTCCTTGACAACAGATGAATACCCAACGCTTTTCTCAAACTCTTCCATCGTCAACTGTTTACCTGTTTGCAGATCGCTGAGCCGATTCCACATCCCATTCTCACCATACTCCTCCACGATAAACTCTTTCCCGGTGTCGAGATTCTTTATCAGGAAGAAAGCACTGAATCGAGTATTGGAAACTACCGAAGAGAGCAAAACGCCACTGCGTTGCCCTTGAGGCTGGCGGTTTGGTGCGTCCGGCGGCGAGGCTTGCGCTTGCGTGAAGTACGGACAAATTCTCGCGCACGGAGCTCCAATCGCTGACGCCGTTCTAGTGAGCCGCGATTTCGGCGTTTTCCCTAACATTTCCTCTTTCCTCTTTTTCTCAGCAGAAGACGCTTCGATATCGGAATCAGATCTCGACCGTACAAGCAAAACCGACATCGATGGAGACCGATGAACCCGTTGGTCCACCGGTGAATTCTGATCAGGCTCTTCAACCTTCGCTTCCGCAACGCCTCCATCCACAACGCGAGCACCTCCGCAATCTACCGCCGTAGGTTTGCTCACGCGCTGGATCGAGATAGCTCCGAGCATACTCTTCTTCGACTCAAGCCCCATTCCGTTACGAAGCCGACGGCGACGCTCCGTAATAGATCCCGGCGCCGACATCCAGATATCATAATCCGGCGACATGTCCGGCGCAGGAGCAGCACGAGAGGCGGAAGATGCGTTAGAAGAAAACGAGATCCGGCAATCGTCGAACTCACCTTCCTCGTCAGAAGATGACGCTAAATCCACAGGCACGACGGTGGAGAGACGATTAGAGCTCTCAAAAAAGTGATCGTCGTCGTCTTCAACCTCGCCTAACCCCGCCCAATTCATCGCCATCGTCTTCTTCCGTTCCAACTTGCCGTTTGCGCCGCCTCGATTCGCCATATCTGTACATATATTTCAAAATTTTCCAGATTTTCTTAACTTTTCTCCAGTTTAATTCAAATTTTTTTTTCACGAGTTTTATTTTCTTCTTCTCGTTTTGGAGGGAGAGGAGTGGAACGGAGAGAATCAAGGGATTCCTGCCATTATAGAGGGCGGATCCGCTACAAATCAAGTGTTACTTTTTGATATCTGATGATCCGACGATCTACGACTTGCCACGTGTGTTGAACGTATTTGTGCAGTTTCGATAAGTAGCCCGTATTAAAGCCCATAAGCAAGATCTTTCCGTAGCAGCCCATTTATACAAATTTCCATAAATAGATGTTAAAGCTGTCCGTAATCCAAAAAAAGAGAGTTGATAACATATAGATGACGTTTCACCTGCTGCAAAAAAATCAACCCAATTTTGTTGATTGAACTCATAGAAGTTGATAGATTCGAATAGACCGGACTAGTAGTTTAGACATATAGAGCTGAGCTGTGTCAACCCAATTTTTCTTAAAACCAAACCCAAGTTAGAACGCTTTTAAACCAATTTTTTTTTTTTTTTGAACTTTAACCAACCAACCAATTTTGTTCAAACCTTAACAGAATCAGGCTATAATAAGCTAATTTAACCAGCATTTCATCGTTTAAAACACCGACCAATATTGAACAAATATTGGAAGGTTTTGGCCATTTTGCATGAACTAAGAGAGAGCAAAACAGATCATTGATTATTTACTTATTGATTTAACTAATGTTAATATATTATTCTGTTACAACACAGTTTAATATTTGCATTCATGCAGTAGAAGAATATATGTATCTAATTAATTTTATAAAATTATGGAGTTAAACGATATTCTTCTTGGTTGATGTGCATTTTAACCTATACATCTCAATAATGGCGCACACACATAGATAAAAAGTATAAAATATTGATCAATTTATCGAACATAACAAGGTGTATTCAAAGAAGGAAGCATGATCCATTACCAAGGATGTTTGCTTCCACCGCAAATCTTAGTTTTTTCTTCTCAAATATAGGGGGTGATTGGTAAATAGGCTGTGGAGGCTGTAGAGACTTTAATTAGTTTTAAAGTTTTAAAAGTCAGTTTTTTTTTTAATCAGACTTTATGCTTCTTAAAGTTATAAAAGACTCCTTAAAAATCTCACAGCCAAAATAACTGTTTTTACTCTTATTTTCGTTTGTTTTTTTCAAAGCCAATAAAAAATGACTTTTTTTTTTTTTAAAGTCACAGTCATTATTTAAAAGTCAAATTTTTAACAGCCAATTTTAATTTTTAAAGTCACAGTCACAACCTCATCCAATCATCCCCGTAAAGTCTTTTTAAAGTCTGATTAGGTAAATAATATACATATATAATTACTTCAGTATGATATATATAGATTTGTGTGATATGAAGAAAATGTGAACCTTGTAATATATAAAAAGGAGCAGGAAATTCTACTTTAAAAATCAAATGGTTTCCAGAGGAAAACAAATTTAAATATTTTGTAAAATAATCTAATAAAATTTTGAAACTGTCGATATGAAAATGACATGATTCAAACTAAATATATACTCAAGTTTTTTGGAGAGCCCATTGTTGTATATGAACGTGTTTTTGGAGTGTTGGATCTATTGATATTAATTAGTTAGCAATAAAACTATAAATACCTTTAGATTATTGGGAAAAGTCATTTTTCAGATATATATTCTGTTCACAGACAAACTTACATCAATATTTTTGGATTCATGCATGTTTTTTATTAAATTTTTAATTTTCCTGAAAAGGCATATAGACAATATATATATATATATATATATATATATATGAAGATAAATTACAAAGTTTCGTTAGATTTTATGGTTTGTTTTGACCATATATGTTAATTATGAACAAACAAAAAGTATTTTTTTTTTAATATTAACGATATCCAAATCAGAAAAGGAAACATTTAATTTTGATTACTGAAAACGTAAATTACTTTTGAAAACAAGTTGTTATAAATTTATAATGAGAGCTTTGAATTTTTTATTTTTTTTGTTGTATAAATCAAAATTAAAAGGATTCATAATGTGATCATAGTTTTATTGTTATCAGCTGCCACTTATATTATACAGAAAATGAAAAACAAATCGAAGAAACAAAATTCAAAGGATCAATTACCACCACACAGTCATAAATTAGAAATGACCAATAATCCTGGTCTTCTTTTTATTGTTTCCGTGACTTCTTGATCCTACGATCCAAATCCTCGAAGAACATCTCGATCTCACGGCTCAGATCAATCGGTATACGGTTAACAACATTAACCGGCGTCGATTTTCGCTTCATACCGGTAGACCGTTTTGGTTCCGGTTTTCTCGGAGCGGGTGGGCATAACGTATACTTAGCCGCCGGAATCTTGTGATCGGACGATGTTGGAGTCTTGCAGCCATCTTCGTCGTTGAACGTTGGATCTTCGTGATCGGGAAGGTCCAATTCGGGTCGGGTCGGTAACCGGATCTTCTCTACGTCTTCTTCTTGGATCTCCTTGACGCAGCAGATCTCTGCCATTAGGCGAATTTGAGAGAGAGAGAGAAAATAAGGAGAGAGAGAGAGAGAAAGAAAGAAGAGAGAGAAGAAGGAGAGATTACTTGCGTTGGATCCGAAACTTGAAAGCCACCATTTCAACTAACTAGTGATCTGTCTCCCAAGTGGCGGGATACAAAAAAAACTTTAGTTTATTTGTTTTTTAATTATTATTATTATTATTATATGCTGATTCATTTTTACATATATATAGATATGTTATATGTAAATATATCATGTCATCTTATGTAAATTCTGCCCTATGCTAGAAAAAGAATTGTCAAATGACGATATTTCTTGATTTAGACTAATAGAGATTTGACCATTAAACTACCACAATTTAATTCTTAGAACCTAAACTTTAATTCGTTGTAACATCATTAATCAATGTATTAATGTAATACATGCACCAAACAGTTTAAACATATCTATTATGCCATCTTGATGAAGTGCATCAGAAATTAAGCTTTCTTTTCTTTTCTTTCTGATGATGAATATGTAGTTTTCATTCCATTTAAAATCATTTTCATTTTCCAACGATAATAAAATTATGTAGTTTTCATATAAAATGGCAGTCAATATATTTAATCAATATCTTAATTAATAACATTTACATTTTGATATATTTTATAAGAAATTTCTTGGTTATAAAAAACTGCATAGGTTTTCTTTTGTTATGTGTGAGTTTTTTTCCTTTGTTATGTGTAAGAAACCTAGGCGGAATTTGTTTGTGAACCATAAAGAATATTGTTTCAACACTCTTGCATATCTGGTTTAACAATATTTACAAATCACGATTCAAAATATGCATGCCAAAAGAAATATTAGAATCTAAGAGTTATGGATCTCGGATAATCTCATCTGATCAAGATTTTGAACTCTTATAATTACTTTTTGAATTATTTTCAAAGCTCAAATCAAAAATTCTGCATATAATTAAAACTTATGAAGTGTCTAGCTTACCATTCATTAAGCAATAGTTCTTATCGACCAAAAAGATCTTAGTCGACCAAAAAGAAAAATAGTTATTTTTAATGAATATGTAACGAAGTGTAATTCTCTCACTGATATGAATAGTCTTGTTTACTTTAAGAGAAACGATCTTGTTAATGATATATATATATATATATATAACATCCATCTTTTTTGTACTTTGACTTGAGCATTTGCATGCCTGTATTTATAAAATTTACGGATTTTTTTTAGTTAAATGGAAAATGAATATATCAAAAGAAAAAAGAAACTAAAAGGTCAAAAATGTCTCCACAAACTTTGATGCAAATCAGACGCACGTGCCTTTGTATTGCATGGGACCTCGCGATACATTTTTGAAATTTCAGACGAAGTATGTGTTTAGTTTCTCATGTTCGGTCATACGTTTTTTTTTTTTTTGGCTAAAGGCTAAATGATATATGTTCATTCATACGTTGTCGTATATCAATTCCTTTTTCTGCCCGATATCGTGAAAAAATTAGTTTCTCAAATGCTTCCTTTATCGTGCACGCAAGCAATGAAGCACCAACTAACAATTGACTTATTACTAAATTATTTGCTGATACTTGTCATTGTTCCTTCCATTATCAAACACGAAAAAATAATCTTTTCTATTTTCCTTATTTTCGAAAAAAATTGTTGCATAAGTAACCCCCTCAGGACATAACTCTAAATAACTTTATAAGATGTTATATTTGAGAATTAAAATATCAAATGAATTTATGATACTAATTCTACAAACTTGTAAAACAAAGATATAATAAAACTCAATTTTAAATTTATGTACAAAAAAAAAATATATATATAGGTATATTTATTATAACTTGTGGCACTCGTGGAAAATTATAACTTTGGATTTCTCAACCGTAAAATGTGAACCACTATTAGAATTGGTAAACCTGCCATACCTCTCTCAACGATGACCACCAGCACCAGGCACCAGCTCCAAATTAATATATAAATTATGAAATTACAAAGATGTAAGTTATATGATATTAGGGGGATTATGTATGGATTAAGTGAGTAAATTAAAAGGAATCTACGAGGGATAATGAAAGATTGGGTACTAGACATGTGGTGGCAATGCCTACGCACATGGTTGATCATCATGTCCTCCATCTTTCACGTTTTGTTATTTGTTTTGTTAGCTTAATAAGATTTAAAATATTAATGAGTCAAAAACTTAACATAAATTTTTTCTCAATTTGGAGTACAAATTTACAATTTCATTATATTACTATAAAAGGTCATGAGAGAAAGTTGCAAACATGATCCTTTAACATGCTTTCTCATTGACCAATTTTAATAATTTGAAAAATAATCATAAAATCGTACAATCGAAATTCACAAACTATTACAAATCAATTCACTAATAACTTTTTGTTGTTGACAATAGAATTTTTTTTCCCGGGTGAAGAAGTAACATTCTTCAAGTAACATTACACACACACACACATATATATATATATATATATATATATATATATATAAGGTGGGTTCTCTCTTTTTATATATCAAAGGTTGTGTGCTTTTTACACATGGAGAGATAAAAACTGAGATACTTTATGATATCACCCGATTCTGCTTAGACATATTTTGAATCAAATCCCACATGCAAATTTTGGGACCATTTTTTTTTCTTGGTTTTACCCACTCTATCTAATGATCATCATCAGTAACAACTATTATTCACCTCCTAATTTTTTTTTTTATAGATAAATTGGCTGGTTGTTTTGCAGGCAATATAAAACTGAGTTTTTAAACCTTATTGTAAAACCCCCTCTAATTAATCAATCCAAGTAAGATATTGAGGAAATTACTCCATGCAACAACGTTCTTATAATCTCCGAGGTCCCACATTGCAATTTTTGTAACGTATCGATTGAGGAAATACTCAAAGTAAAGAAAACACATCTTATTTACGGAGTTTTTCCTCAAAAGTACTAATGTAAATTAAAGTCAAATCATATAGTAGTACTCCTCAAATGTATATTTACGGAGTATATATAACGAGTGGGATCTGGGTCCATCGACTCTAATTAAATGTTATCAATCTCAAAAGCTTTATTTGTGATTCCCACATCTTTTGATAAAAATCACTTTGCAGTGTATATTCTTAAGGACACGAGACAGCTTTGTTGTCCATTTTTGTAGGACATGCTTAGCCTTGTTCCTCTAATAATTATTAATAATGGCCATCCATTTTTATCGTAAATATTTAGTACATATATAATGGAAGTTACATTGTTTACATCATGGAATTTCGCATTTTAAGTACATATGCATATTTTAGTTATATACTGTAGATTTGTTAGCTGCGAGTTTTAATTTGATACCGTTAAATATCTAAACCGATAACAACTCAATACTAAATATTAAAAATTAAATATTATCAGAAGTGAAATTTTGTCGAACTAGCAAAAGTTTTTAATCAAATGAACCCTTCATAAAATACAAATTAGTGATATGTTTAAATAAATTTATAGGTTATGGGATGTTTTTTTTTTTTTTTATAATGAAAATGGTGATATTTTTGGTAAAAAAGTAAACTTTTTTTAGAATACCTTTCTTTATAAGGGAATTCAACAACTCATTCGGAGTCATGACGTTAGCTCTGCTTTATTACTAACAAAGAAAGAACGATATCAACCGTAGTTATGAAAAATTATAAAGTGATAATTGATCAAATGAAGGTGACGAGTGAAATTGAAAAAGTAAATAATATGCAAATAAGTACCCTTTATGAAAAGAAAATGTGTACAAATGACCAAAAATTTAGGTATGAATTTTTTTCCTTTGATTCTCACTGGCACTGCCCCTACTTTTTGCTTCTCACTGCAAAAGTTTGGGTCTAGGAAAATTTAGTTAAAAAAGAAAGTTTGGGTCTAGGGAGGTTTTTATGAAAATATTGAGGTATACTCGAAATTTTTCACTTCTTAAAGTGTGAGAATTATAAATATATTTAAATACTGGTTTTTTCATAACATTTCATTTGAGTTTTAGACGTAAAATTGGTAAAGTCCAATTTCAATATTGAAACATTGATTTCAATTTGACTCTTCTCTCTAGAGTCTCATCAATCGAAATCTCACCGTTTTCAGCTCACTTAACTTTCAGAAAAATTCAATTTGATTGTCGTATTTCTTCCAGACATAAAAACCCATGATTGATCAACGATCGTAATCACTCAGGTCGGTTGTTTTGGATCTGATTGATTTTCTTCGCTCAAATTTTGTACATATATAATGAAAGTTATATTGTTTACATCATGGAATTTTGAATTTGAACCAACGCCATGTTGCTCGGGCATATGTGCGGAGCTCTTGATTAGCATTTGCACTCTCTGCTAATATTAGAAATACGTCCCGTTCGTTAGACAAGGACTTCATGCAATAACCATAGTCACCGTCCCCTGCAATTAACAAGATGTTCTTCATTTGGCTATCTCTAAGTGCCATAAGATGCATCATCTTCACGAGGTCGAAGCCAGCTGCGTCCATTTTTCTCAAAAGTTTTACTAAGAAATGAAAAAGATAATTATTCGTAAGCTTATAAACATTTAAAAGCACATTAAGAATATTTTCTTACCTTCGGTAACTTTTTTGTTATTATATACATAACCGTTACATCCCTTTTCGTCACACTTTATAGCGAGATCCGCGATCAGTGATACTTTGATACCGGCTCGGCTAATCCGTTTAGCATCTGCATTGTCGCCTGATCCAATGGCAATAAGATCATCGGATTCCACCACAAAACGTGTGTCCAATTTCTTTAGTGTCTCTTCGATTTTATTACGCAGCGTCGAGAAGTCATAGTCAGAATATTTCTTTAGGATCCAAGCATTCTGGAAATTCGAGAAACATGTAACGTGGATCTTCTCAGATGAACGTGACGAACTCGACGTACTAGCCATAGTTGAAACCCTGAAATATTTAATCAAATGAATTGTATTGATTTTATTGTCGTATTTCTTCCAAGCATGAAAACCCATGATTAATTAGCGATCGTAATCACTCAGGTCGGTTATTTTGGATCTAATTGATTCCCTTCGTGCAAATTTAAGACATATATAATGGAAGTTACATTGTTTACATCATGGAATTTGGCATTTTAAGTACATATGCATATTTTAGTTATATATTGTTGATTTATTAGCTGCGAGTTTTATTTTGAAACAATTAAATTTCTAAACCAAAACATATAAGAACTCAATACTAAATATTATCAGAAGTGAAATTTTGTCGAACTAGCAAAAGTTTTAATCAAATGAACCCTTCATAAAATACAAATTAGTGATATGTTTAAATAACTTTATAAGGTGTGGAATATTTGAAAAAAAAAATGGTGATATATTTGCTATAAAGTAAACCTTTTTTAAAATGGTGCCATTGCATGAATATTGTAAAATATTGTAGCCCAATCTCAAAGAACTTTAAATGAACCCAATGAAATAATAGCCCAACATAAAACATGAAATGAGCCCGAAAGCAATTGAAGCCCAAACCGAAAACCATTAACAGAAAAGCTGATCCAATTATACCCGTCGACGTCATCTCGTTCGACCAGAACTCATCTGTCTTGTTCCAATCGAGAATCCCACCAGAAACCAGATCATCTCCAAACCGCAATCCATAATTATTTTTCAAAATTCTATCACATTTTTGGTTGCTTCAATCATACGAGGGAGAAGTAGTATTGAAGAGTCTCAGTAGCAGCAGAATCATTCTGCAAAGATGATCCGTCTGAAGCCCACACGAGATGAGCGGATCCCTTGTTGGACACCGATTAAGCAGAAATAACCAATTCCTCTCTTTAGCCAATTCAATTTGTGCCAATCAACTCATTGTTTATCATATCGTATCAAATCGTAATTCTGTTTAGATTTGAAATCATTCCTAGAGAGAATTCGAATTCGCTGGAAGAAAAAAAATGGGAAAATTAGCAGTTGCAGCTATCACGAGCTTGTGGGTAATTCCCATGTCGATGATCGTCAACCACATTGTTCCGAAACCCTACATGGTAAAAATTCCCTTTTTAGAACTCAGATTCTCGATAAGCATTCTATATCTCTCCGATTGTTTTGATTGCTGCATCTGTGAGTTTTGCAGGACGAGATATTCCATGTGCCTCAGGCTCAGCAATACTGCAATGGCAATTTTAGGAGCTGGGATCCAATGATCACTACCCCACCTGGATTGTAATGCTCTCTTGAATCATCTCCATCTTATGTTGATTCTGAAGTATTTACCTTTACGAGTCTTGATTTTGTCAGTCTATTTTTTGTATGCCAGTTTGTGTTGTTACTGCTTCTTGAAGCTGTTGCTTGTTCATGTTATTATTATACAGAGAAAGTTTGAATCTTTTGAAATGGAATTCTGAAATGTTCTAGTGACTGAATTGTTGACGTATATTTGAAATTCAAAAACCCTTTTTTTGCAGGTACTTTCTTTCACTTGCGCATGTTGCTTCTTTCTTTCCAGGAATGCTGTTGATGAAAACTACTACTCAGTCCTTTCCAGAAGCTTGTTCTACCTCTGTTCTACGGTCTACAAATGCTGTTTTTGCTGTATTCTGTGGAGTTCTAGTGTATGAGATTATCAGATTCTTGGGGCCAAATCTCAGTGATAGAAAAACAACTTTAATGGCCTTAGTCATGTCGCTTTACCCTCTCCATTGGTTCTTCACTTTCCTCTACTATACAGATGTTGCCTCTCTAACCGCAGTTCTTGCCATGTACCTCGCTTGTCTGAAAAGAAGATATGTGCTCAGTGCATTGGTAAGTCATTTGAACCAAATTAGTTGTTTTTTCATAGATAGAATCACAGTTACGTTGGCAAATTTATTTCTGTTTTTCTTTTTCCCCTTGCAGTTTGGTACTTTAGCGATTTTTATCCGACAAACAAATGTAGTCTGGATGCTTTTCGTTGCTTGCTCAGGTGTTATAGACTTCACTCTTGAATCGCCGAGGCAAAAAGAAAAACTAAATCAAGATTTGCGTCATCAGTCCATTGGTAGCACAGGAGCAACTCTGAGATCGAATCTCAGAAAAAGAAAACCTGATAGCAGCTTGGATAGTACAAACCGTTTTGACCGCGGTAAAATGATTTCTTTAACAGAGGATACTCCAGGTAGGCGTCTTTACATGTTTTGTTTAAAGTTCCTCTTCTCTTACAACATCCAAGGCAATGTACAAAAGTATATGCAGGCTTAGTCAATGATATTTATGCTGTAATCTCAACATCTTGGAATATGAAGTGGAGGCTTTTGGTCACATTTAGCCCTTTTATCGTCGTTATGGTGGCGTTTGGTATTTTTATCCTCTGGAACGGGGGTATAGTCCTTGGTATGTCGATTCAACTCTCTTCAATTAGGAATTTGTTCTGTCTGTATTTCCTTGAAATGGAAATTTAGGTGTCTGCTTTTTTGTTTTTTTTTAACTAATCCATCAAATTCAAATGCACAGGTGCAAAAGAGGCTCATGTGGTTTCACCGCATTTTGCGCAGATAATGTATTTCAGCCTCGTCTCTGCTCTTTTCACTGCTCCCTTACACTTCTCAGTAGATCAACTGAGATATCTGCTCCAAAAGAATTGGCCCTTGCGCCTTCTACTAACTCTTGTGGCTCTGATAGCCGGAGTCGTCTCCGTACACTTTTTCAGGTTCGATTTCTGAATAGTCTCAAAACACCTTCAAGCTCTTCTACTTGCAAACTCTCATTCTCTTTGCCTTCTGAAAACTCTTTGTAGCTTGGCTCATCCTTATCTTCTCGCCGATAATCGCCATTATCCCTTCTATCTGTGGAGGAAAGTCATCAACGCTCATTGGTCAATGAAGTACCTGTTAGTCCCGGTTTACGTCTATTCCTGGTTCTCAATCCTAAGTTTGTTAGGTATGTTTAAAAAGTTTTAAACCATTT
Organism: Alliaria petiolata; assembly: GCA_020283515.1. Lineage (NCBI taxonomy): Eukaryota > Viridiplantae > Streptophyta > Magnoliopsida > Brassicales > Brassicaceae > Alliaria > Alliaria petiolata. Next base: position 262,490,210 of record JAHZTW010000001.1, read on the forward strand.
CTGTAGTATGTGGTTTTTTCTCTCGGCGGCCATTTTTTGTATTGTGAATTTGACTTGGTTCTTTCTCAATCCAATAGCGAAAACTCGAAGGAAGATCTGGGTATTGGTCTATTTCGTAGCTACGTGCGCTGTTCTTGTTCCTACGCCATTGATCGAGTTCAGATATTACACCATTCCGCTTTACATCTTCATGCTTCACTCCTGTGTCAGAAGCAGCGGCTTCGCCACTTGGCTTCTCATCGGAACGATTTTTGTCTGTATTAATGTGTTTACAATGGCAATGTTCTTGTTTAGACCGTTCAAGTGGAGCCATGAAGATGGTGTCCAGAGGTTTATTTGGTAGGGACAAAGGCTTATGCTGTTGGTACTGTTAGGTTCCTTAGTAACTGGTGAGTTCATGATATTCACTGTTGTTGTAAAAACTACGGATTGAAAGTTTGTTGTAAAAACTACGGATTGAAAGTTATGTTTTTTTTTTTTCAATTAGAAAAGGAAAAAAAAAGGCAAATGTATTACGTTACTCTCTGTTCGAGAACTCTAATCACTAATCACATGGAGTACTGAAAAGTACGCAATAGTCACCTAATTAGGAAATGTATTTTGCAAAGTGGTTTGGTTTATCTGAGAATGTTAGGTGAGTCAATGTGGAAGATAATTTCCAAAGTCATGGGAGCAGAACTAATGTTACAGCGGAATGTTAGGAACTACATGAAACGTTTTTCTTTTGTTCTTTTTAAAACAGTCCTAATGTTTAAGTACTACGACATAGACGACAAATCTATGATATCAAGTGAAGAGAATAAATTTGATTTGCTATATACACACATACAAGGAGCCTTTGATATAAGGTTAGGGGGTGTATAATTTGTATAATTTGCTTCGGGCCTGAAAAATCCTCGATGACTCAGGTTGGATCAGGTTGACTATATGGGCCTAGTCAAGGCCTGAACTAAATTGAAGAAATATAAATACCTTCTTCCTCACGGTGTCTCTAGGAAGACCCCTAAATCCCTAGAACCGAAAAATATCTTTTTACGGGTTATTATTGCCTCTCGAAAACCTAGCGCAGACGCATCTTCTCAACTTCTCCATGGACGGATCCGCCATCAAAGTAATCTCTTGTTCGATCCTTATGGCTTTCTTTAAGCTCTGTTTCCCAATTCGAATTTTCTGATTAGGTCTTTTGTACCGTAGGGTGATCTGGAATTGAACGGTAGTGATGCAAGCATTCGAAAAAACAGGTACAAATTGATTTTTTTGTTTCTTTTGAGATGTGTAACTGTAAGATGTGTTATTGTCATGTTAATAATATATTATCATCTGCAATCAAATCTATTGCAGTAGCATGATGAGCAGGATTTACGTTGAGGGATACGACACTTCGCTCTCTGGCCATGATTTGGTTTTCTCTTTGAGAGAACATTTCGCTTCATGTGGAGAGGTGATACATGTTCATATTCCCGGATACGCTGAGGGCCGCACCCGTATTCTCAACAGGTTTGTGGCGTCTTTCCTCCAGTTTTGTGAGCTTTAAAGGTTAAAATGCAATTGCTATAAACACTCTTGTATTTGGTTTATCTTCGGGGAGAAGGTGCACAAGATAAGGCGTTGAAACTTAGTGGGAGTGACATGGGAGGATGCAAGGTAGTCGCTAAGCCTTACCCGTTTCAGGCCACTGACCTTGACCCTGCGCTCTCTCCTATGAGAGAGGAAGACAATATGCGACAGCTCACGTAAATTGTTTCCTTTTAAATTTTTCTTATTTTTGTCTGTAAGATATATGTTCCTGTCATGTTGATAATATTATCAAATTATTAGGATGGGAGTTACGGGATATGTCACTTCGCTTCCTGTGGATTATGTCAAGAGCATGCTGTTTGAACATTTCTCTAAATGTGGACGTGTCCTGCATGCTGGTGCCTTCATAGACGGAAGCGAACTCCACAGGTTTGTGGCTTCTTCCTCCCAATTTGCTCGTGATTTTTTTCCCCAACTCTCATGTTATCAAATGCTAACCAAAGATTTGTTTGTTGGTTTTTATAGCTTAGCTACCGTTATTGTTCTGGGAGAAGCCACAGTAGAGAGGGCGCTGCAACTTTTTGGATGTGGTGTGGAAGGATTTGAGAATATTCAAGTTACTCGGGTTGCGGCGCCAGTAAAATATTCTCCCCCCTTCATGATGCCACCCGACATGTACGTGTACATGAATTTGATTCTTTTTTTTTTTTTTTATAAAAAGGGCATGCATGAATTTGATTCTTGATCCTTGATTCTTGGTAACAAAGGAAAACCTTATTAATTCGTGGTTTGTTTTAGGCAAAAGAAGATGACGAAGATAGAAGAAAAGATGACGAAGAGAGAAGAAGAGATGACGAAGAGAGAAGAAGAATAAAAGACTACATGAAACGTTTTTCTCTTGTTCTTTTTAATACAGTCCTAATGTTAGTTTTACCAAACCCTAGAAAAACAGGAGAAGATATTTTGAAATTAAGTTACCCCGTTCAGATTACATTGTATATAATAAAAATTAAGTTTTGTTTTTCATGTTGACAGTTGAATGGCTTTTTCTATTTTAGCTTAAATCTTATAAAATTTGGAATATTGTACTCTTCATAGTTTTACTAGGTGAAAGTTGTTTTTTTGCAATACTTTTGTCTACATTATTCCTATTATTAAAAAAAAAAAATCTAAAACAATCATATAAAATTGCTGGTCGAAAAGTAGTTTATATATACCGATCGATTATAAAATGACACCATGATAATATTTGATCGGTAATTTTTTATGATAAAATATTTACTCAAAGTGACGATCATAATAGCGATCTTGAAAAAGTAACATTTTGTTTATTTCCCAAACAAGAATTGTCGTTTGTGAAAGTAAAAGAAGGCTGGGTTTGGAGTCGGAGGAAAAAGACTTTTAATTTAAATCTGTGAGTAAAATGGGCGACAGACCCTCGTAGAATAATATCTAACCATTGACAAACCGTCCCAAACGCGTCTTTCAACCTTTTCAGATCAAAAGAAATGACAACCCATAGAAGTTAGGATTTACAAACTTTTGAGTTTTGAATAGTCTGAATCTCAAAATATTTTCTTAAGCAATATCTATAAATAAAATATTTTTTTCCTGATTTGGGGAAATATTTTCTGAAAAGGACTTTAACTCATGGACTAGTTGACACTGGGATCTTCTAGATTCTAACGTAAATGGGTTGCAGATTCAGTCATTGTAACTACCAAGTCTTGTTGCTGTTGATATCAAAATTTTCAATCATAATTCATAAATGGTTAGAATACGACATAGACGACAAATCTATGATATCAATTAGTGGAGAGAATAAATTTGATTTGCTATATACACATACAAGGAGCAACCCCATGCATTCCCATATACAATAGAAATTCTATAAATTAATATTCGATTCATTAATAACTCAGTCCCAAAATTAGTTTTTCAACCAAATAATATATCTATAAATTAATAATCACTATAAATTAATAATTTTTTTATAAAACTTTATGGTCCCAAAATTATTAATTTATAGAGTTTCTACCGTAACAAAGCCTAAGAATGATATTTATATGCCCACTTTGGTGTGATTTTTACTAAAACTAAATACAACATAAAAATTACGCGAGACAAAAAAAATCGAAAAAGAACTTTTAATCGGAAAAAAAAATCAACCCGATTTATTGTAGTAATTAGTTCTTGAAAAGATTCATAGTCATGAAAAAACAATAATATTCACAGCGACGATCTCCATATTCTTCCTTCAAGTGAGATAACAATCACAGATATATCATCATGATACCTCCGACGATCTCCTTGTGGTATCTCCAATAGTTCATGAAAATCCATACCTAAATATAATACAAAAATCAGATTTCAACAATACTCGGAATTAATTTGACTTATTTATCTAATTTTTAATTTTCTTACCAAATTTGTTGGCAGCACGAAGTAGGACTTCTTGGATTAAATGCTGAGCTGGATCGCCTTCAGGAAAAGTAGAGATGAAAGATTCAACCTCAAAAATGGCTTCTTGGTTAGAGAAATATTCATACAATCCATCCGAGGAGAGGATCAGGAATTTGTCACGTGACGTTAGCTTGTGATGGCATAGTGATGGAGAGCATGTGATGTATGGTGATGTCCCGATGTAGTCGATCCTGAACATCTCTAAAAGTGCATCGTTCCATTTAGGCTGAGGGAATCAGAAAATCCCAAGATTCTTCAGTTCAATAAGATCATAGCGTAAAATATGATGAAGTCAATTATTTTTTGAGTTGGAAACACATAAAATGTTAAATCTTATTTACCTGTTTGAGAAATCCAGCTCCAAATGCACGAGTGACCTTAAGATAACCTTTAACTCTATCATTCTCTACTGCACAATCATCTTCAGGATGCTCCTTCTTGATTCTTCTCACTTCCTGTCCTCGTAAAAACACAGAATCCCCATTAAAAATTCTCAATCTAACACAACAACACAAATCTCTCTTTGATTCTTTGTTTTGCTACTTAATTTACCTCTTCATTTCTTGTGCTATGTTCCATGTTAAGCTGTAGAGGAACCAAACTATTACGCATTGCTCCATTCATCAACATTTCTTTATCTTCTAATGAGCTATCTTCCTTAATTCTCCCCAACTCCTTTTCCCTCTTTCTTCCAATCGCAAAATTAGGCTTCCGGGCCAAAACCGCTCGACTATCTCCAACGTTCATCACATAAACATCTTCTCCTTTCATCAATGTCACGAGAACGCATGATCCCATCAATGCCAATTCTGGATTCTCTTTAACCATCAGATCAGCTAACTCCAGATAGGCCTCTTCTGTTTTCCTAAGCGCTTGTAAGAGAGCTTTAAGAACATCTTTATGGTTTGTTGTCGTCCGATTTGGTCCTTTGTGATCGCATTTGTTATCACATAATTTGGTCTTGTTGTTTGACTTGTTCTCCCACTCGCATCTCCATTTCACACTCTTCTCTTGATTTCTTGCCACAGAAGCAACCGCATCGTCACTGTTCGTCGTTACAGGACATTTCTCTTTGACCGAACCGGAAGAGTCTTCCTCATCGGAGCATTTTCCGATCTGGGCCTCGCCGTTTTCTCCAAAAGTTCGGAGCTTTTCGTCGTTCCAGAGTAAACCATTGAGCTCCTTGTGCACGGCGGTGTATAGATTGTTGAGGAGATAGTCCGGCGCATCTGGACCGCTGAATCCGTCGTAGATTCCGACAAAAATCCATCCGTTTTCTTCAGAGACAACCACGTGTACACGATCTTCCCCTGCTTTCCCCTGAGCCCATTGAACATCCAAAACAGAGTCGATGCTCTCTTCTTCTTCTTCCTTGGCTTCTCCTTCGTCAAATTTAGGGTTTTCGTCGCTTCTTGAGGAATTGATCTCAGGTTGATGATGATGGTCGGAATCTGATGAATCAGAACCGTTGATCGGCTCGATCACGCTCTTCTTCGAGCGAGGTTTATTGTTGGAGATCAGATTCGTGAATAAGGATTTGAATGTGAGAAAACTCTTCTTCGATTTGGGTTTTTTCGGTAGGGATCTTCTTCTCTTGCTGCTCATTATCTTCTTCGGTTTCTCTTTCTCCGTCTTCTTCGCCGATTCGATCGGACCCGAATACAATCCGCTTTCAATCGGACCGGATAAGAATCGCCGCTCGAAGGGAGCTGCCCCGTGACCCGACTCGTTAACAATCGGACCCGATTGCCACGTGGCGCCACGTGGCACAGGCTGGAGAGGGAGAGAGGCGAAATTACCGGAGCTCTCGAATGCGGAGGCGGAGACGGCGGAGCTGTACGGGGAGTCGAAATCCGACGGCGGAGCTCCGGAGAGAGCCGTTGAGGGATTTGCGCTGACCGATGCGCCAGAGATTGAACGGAAAGTGGTGGTGGTGGTTTCTGGGATAGGTTCTGATCGGAGAGGAATCTCCGGCGTCGAAGAAGGTGATACTAATCCAGTGAGATCCGGTCGTATGTAGCAGAACGAGTGGCCAAGTCCGTCGTGAATCAGAGATACGTCGTACCGCCGGGAAATTTCTCCGGCGACGGTTCCGGTACAACAGGCGCTCAAAGTGGTGACTCCATTTCCCATTTGTCGAAAAAATAAAAGAAGACGAAGAGAATTGAGAAATTATAAGAGCTTAAACGATGTCGTTTCTAGCCACTTGAAGATTGGTCGCTCGAGATCCTGTGAATGAGTTTGGTTGATTTATGGTGGAACCAAATGAAGAAGAAGAGACAGAGTCACAGAGGAGAGAGATAAAGAGAGAGTTGACATTGAGAAGTTTATTCTTTGGGAATTGGTTTATTTCTAACGTTAGTGGAATTAGTAAAAGTATTAATACAAAAATGCTTTTGACGGAAAGCTTTCTATTATTTTTAATAGTAGTGAGGCTAAAAAAAATGATCTTTGGATATAATAAGGTTACGGGGTGTATAATTTGCCTCAGCCCTGATTTTTTTTTTTTTTTGGGTTTTTGAAAAACACTCGATGGTAGGTAGTACAATTTTGATTTCATTGCATTTTTTTTTTTTTGTTAATTAAAATGTTCAGATTGGTTCAAATGTGGTTGACTTTTTTTGTAATACCAATAGGATTCAAATCCTGTCCACATTCTGAATCAGGAATGCTCAATACGATTTGGTTTAACTAAACCAACGAACACTTGTCTAAAACTCAAATTAAATTGGAGTAGTTTATAAAACAGTTATTTCCTTCTATAAAAAATGATGTTTTCTGTACGAATGAGTTGACTTTTGATGAAGAGTATGTGGTGGTTTTGTAAGAGATAGAAGAGAGAGAGTCATTAAAGTATCAATAACAAAAAAGTCAAATGACTTAATTAAGTGGTGAATCAAATAATAAAAATACCAACTAAATATTAATTTATCTGAAAAGGAAAACAGTAAATACATTTACATGTCCCCATTTTGAATCATTATTAATTTATTACGTCATTGGGAAGATGGTATAAAAACTCCGAAAGTTGAAAACTTAAGCTTTTGGAGTAATGCAAAATGAATACAAACAGAAAATCATATACATACAATTTTTTTTTGATGAGTTACCGGAAAAAAAGTTATTTATATCACAATAACGTAAACATACATGTCATGTGAGTCAATATATAAATTACTGATAGTCGTCGTGCCCATTACTTTATTAGTCAGTTTCTCTCCATGAAGATTTGGTTGTATAGTGTCGAAAAAAGAAGAAGATTTGGTTGTATAGTTGTATAAAAAAAAAGGAAAAAAAAAAGATTTGGTTGTAGGGAAAGAACAAAGAAGATCCTGCGAATGCTATTTTGGGTCAATCTTTTCTTTTAGGCAGATATGAATAATGGTGAGATATACGACTTGCGAAACTCAGTTGCTATTGTAAAAAGGCCATAAAAATTAAATGGGTTACAAACAATAATGGGCCGAAAAATTGATTTGATATTGGGAGTTTTTTTATTTTTTCATATATAAAAAAATAAATAATCCAAAATTCGCGAAAAACGGCAAATTCTCCAAGTTCATGTTACGCACGCTTCCGCTCTCTCTCTCCTTGTCTTTCTCTTTCTCTTTCTCTTTCTCTCTCCCGCCATGGCTATGGTGACCGAGAAGATGCTCCACACAAATCCAGGAAGCATTTCATCTCCACAAGGTAACGACAATAACTCCGTTTCCTCGTTTTCTGCGCCGAGGTTATTCAATAGTTTGGTTTACTATTTCTCGTAACGCCTTGAACACCAGATTTTTGTTGTTTTTTCTCGGATAGTGTGCGTGAATGACATAATCTGATCAGATAAGATTTCGATTTAGAAGATTTTATCTCTGATTTTCGTTGTTTTGGTTTGGGATTACATTCGAGTTTTATGTAAAATTGCCAGAATCGCGAATTGATTCTCGTTTTGGGTTTTGGGATCCCCATTGATGAACTTCGAGGGTATAACATGCACATTATGCTGATTTTAGGATCTACTTCGGAATTTATCCCGATCAAACATTTTTATGAATTCGGAATTTAATGACTCTATTATATATATATTTCTAATCCCTTCATGCTCGCCAAATATCCACAATTGGGTAATGTATGCTAGAAAATGTTGATTCAGAGGTTCTGTGTACCTTGAAATTTCTCATCGTTGCTGTTGTTCTTCTTCCCTCACCCATGATTTTTGCAGAAGATTGATGTGTTTATGTTTGGAACTCGCTTTCAGGTTTGATAAACTTGTAGCTGAGTGAGTTTTATCATCAATGGGGAAGAACCTGCGTCAGAAAGTTACTTGCTCCCCAATCCAAAACCATCCTGGATTCATGTGGGGACTATTTGACATTCTTAAGCACAATCATTGGCGTTACATCAAGAAACGACTTCCTCACAAAAGACCCATTGGTAGAAGAAGTGCTGGTAACAATATTAATCCATGCTTCTGTTGGTGTTTAGCTTTTTACAGTCTCATAAGCATTGAGCATAATAAGGGTTGTTTATACAACTGCTTATATTTGTATTTTTCCATGTTCTCTGTTTTCTGCTTTTAGTGACAAAAAGCGAAGTAAATAACACAACTCCATCACCAGATGGTATCCTCGTATCCAAGAGCAAGGTGGAAGATAAAACAAATGTAGTAAGTTGATGCAAACTGAATATGTATAAATGTTACTTAAATCATAAATGCAGATTCTTAGCAACTCTCTCACCCATCGGCTTCATTGCTTCAGGACTCTGGGCAAAGACCAAAGAAGCCTAGTTCTGCAGTAAAGTCCAAAGAGTCTAACTCGGGGAAGCAGCAGCATAATTCAGAGGAGAAATCCAAGAAACTCAATTCGGAAGAGAAGTCGAGAAGAACACATTCGGAGATCAAACGGTCTGTGAAAGCTTTGATTAAGGCACTTGTAATAGAGGACAAGTCTAAGAGGAAAGGTCGTCATCACAGAAACTCTACTTATCCTGTCCACTCAAACCCAAAAGAGAAGGAGTCATTGAGTGAGGTAGAATCTTCTGATAAGAATTCCTCAAACGGTGATGAGCGCAACCGAGTCTTTAACCAGACGGTTGGCATTTCACCCGCGATTGGTTCCTTGAACCCGCTTTATCTCATGTCCGAGGAGTCAAGCAACAGTGACAGCGAAGAATTTAGGGCAGAGAACACTCCAGTTGATGATACCGATGAAAATAAATCAGATTTTGATGAAAGTGATTCCAAGAAGAAGGGGAAGAACGATGAGGAGGAAGCTTGGTTTGATCCAAAGTTGAGGCATACAAAGGAATTCTCGGAGGCTGAGGATGATACATCGCCTAGACGGTCAAAAGCATGTCTTGATGCTCTCAATTTGATACACATGAATAGAAACTTCTTGTTAAAAGTTTTGCAGGATCCGGGTTCTCCGCTAGCCCGGCATTTCCAGAGCCAACAAGCTTTTAGCTCCAAGACAATGACTAAAGCCGGATCCTTTCCTACACATGGTAGCAATAGAGAGGATCATAACAATGGTTTTGACTCGGTGGGAGATATCGAAAAAAAATCAACATCTCCTTCCATAGCTGCAGAACACAGAGCAGATGGGATACAGAAGTTAAACGAATCAATGGCGAAATTTGCTGATGAAGATTCATCTGGTTCCGGTTACACGAGGAAGCGAGGAAAGAACCAAGTGGTGATCAAACGTTTCAAGGATCTAAGACAGAAGATAAAGCATGTGATTAACGAGAACAAGAACGAGAAACACCGTATCACTATGGATGCTGTCTTAGACAAAGTACCCCGAAAGTATGGATTTTCGAAAGATTTGAGACACGACATACTCGCCCACTTGAAAGGAAGTTCTGCAACTAAGAGCAACAAAGCAGAAGGCACAAAGCTGAAGCAAATAAAAAGAACTTCATCGCTGTGTGGATCACTTGATAGATATCTTCAGCTGTATGAAAGTAGCTTCCAAAGAGAAACAAAGAACAACAATAATACTTCAGAGAAATCAGAGGTGGAGTCTGAGGAACCGGCGTTGCCTGCTAAGAGTCCTAGAATCTTGGGAAGGATTCTTTCATTACCTGAAATGAAATCTTCTTATGCTTTGAAGATTGAGGACCTTCCTGGCCAATTCACAACTTCAAGTAGATCTATCGAGCAAGAACAAGATGGTTTAGACGACATTCCAGAGATCTCAGAAGATCACTCTCAGTCTTCAGAACATGAAATGCCAGAGACTACTGCGGACCCGTCTTCTGACGCAGAAAATCCTGCTTTGATGATCGAGACAGAAGAAGACAGAGAAATCTCTACGCTTGATGCTGAACCGGAAACAAGATATTTGAATGAATCATCAGGAGACAGTCTTACGTTTGATGAAAATGCTTCTGAATCTCACACCCCACGAGGTATCTTCATTGCCCATATCGAGCTTTTGATCACATTGCCTTCTCTTGTCTCTTGTTTTGACAATGACGAACATCTTCTTTTTGCAGATTCGGAGATACGACACGATCCAAACGCAGAGGCTGTTTCAAGAAGCAAACAATTAGAAAGCATAACAGCAGCAGCCATAGACGAAGTCCTCCAGATAGAAGCACAAGATAAATTGAAATTTAACTATGTAAGAGACATTCTCGAGATCTCTGGTTTCAACGGACCCGAATCGCTCTCAATGTGGCAATTAGATTACCAGCCGCTAGATCCATTAGTCTACGAAGAAGTGACAACAACAACAGGGTGTATGATCCAAGATCCAGAATGTTCAAGAAACGAAGAAGAAGGTGGTAACTGCAACCACTTGCTTCTTTTCGATCTAATCAATGAGGTACTAATCGAAATCTACGAAAGGTCTTACCACTATTGTCCCAAACCGTTATCATCCCTATGTAGAATCCATCCAATGACAGTGGGTTATAGTGTTTTGAAAGAGGTTTGGGTTAGAATAAGCTGTTACTTGCGTTACAAGCCACACGACGAGCAATCATTTGATAAGATTATGAGTAGGGATTTGTCGAGAGATGACGGGTGGATGGATTTGCAGTTTGAGAGTGAATGCGTTGGAATTGAAGTTGAGGATATGATCTTCGAGGAACTTCTGGAAGAATTGCTTGTATACGGTTAAGAGGGTTTTGAAGAACACGAATCATTTCTTCATTTTTGTTTTTGCATTCTTTTTTTGGGTTGATGGTGTTGTTGTTGTTGTTTTGCTTGGAGTTTAAGGTACATAAAAGAGAAAACATGGTGTTCGTATGAGCTTTTCGTTTTGGTTGTGATGGAGTTCAGGAGTTGTGTAAAAGAGATTGTAGAGGAAATGATGTGTTCAAATGATTGAGGTTAGGAGAAAGAAGGTGGAATATATATAATTTATAAAACACAAAATCAATTTCAAGTGATGCAAGTGGTGTAAAACATATTAATTTGGTATAAATAAATTGTCATTACGCAAGGTATCAAAAGCCCGTCTAGCTCAGTTGGTAGAGCGCAAGGCTCTTAACCTTGTGGTCGTGGGTTCGAGCCCCACGGTGGGCGTTATTTTCTTTTTACAGTTTTGCATGTTTTGTTTTTCTCTCTGATCTCTCTTTCCTCGGCCTTCAAAAAGCTCAAATTGGAAGTTAGGTAAACCTCTTTAATTTTTGAACTTTTTAACCTCTTGCCCCAACGCAAACCCCAATTCCAAAACTACACTAATAATTTTTTTTGTTTTTCTTCACGTAATTATTTTATCACAAGAAAGGAAAACACAATATTTTCATATCAACACTCTTTAACTTTATATAGAATTAGACTTATCGACGACACTGCATTATTCCCCCCATATGGATGGTTCTCCTAATTTTTCCGTACTTTTTTCTACAGATCGATTTTTCGAAAAGTGTTCAAAAGAAGAGATTCGATTCGAATGCCCACATAGAATGGACAAGGTCCATAATGGGCCCACCCCAAGTTGGCTCATCTTTTTGCGTACTCTTCACTTCATTTTTGACAAAAAAGTCTTTGGAACACTACTTTGCTTTGCAACATCTTCTTGTTTTAGAGACTTTTTTTTTTTTTCCTAATCGGATCAACCAAGGCTATGTTACCCCCACATCAAAATCTACGATATCTTTTCACACATCACCTGGAAAAGAGAGAACCATTATACTATAATCACATAATTAATGTTGGAATATGGATTTATTTTTTTTGTAAGTTTAAAGGCAAAATAGGGATTAATTATTATGGAAACAGTCAATGCCGTTTTTTTTTAAAAAAAATTCAAAATAATGTAAATTTAAACCGAAAACTCTAAATTATATAAATCCTAAAACCTAATAGAAAATTGAAAGGTATAAAAGCTAAACTCCACTCAAACTATATTTTCTTAATGGTAAAATCTCAAGAAAAATATATTTTCTTAATGGTAAAATCTCAAGAAAAATATATTTTCTTAACTCTACCAGATTTAACATATCTTTATAGATTTGTTTCCTAATACTCCATAAAAAAAAAAAATATGTATAGATTTTGTATTGATATTGAACTGTAAGAAATTGATTTTTTTTTTTGGGATTCTAAACCATTAAAATCTTAAATTTATGGGATGATAGAATTTTCTTTCTTAACTTTTGTAACAATATTCGAAACAATTTTTAAACACAGTTTTTTGAAAAATTCTCTTTAGTGATTATTTTAGTGGATATGCTTTTGTTTTCAACTCCATTCTCAAAATTTTAATTTCCGATATTGGAAAAGGGTAAAAGTTGTAAATAGAGATTAGCTTCAGGAACGATTATTTAGGTGATAAGAGTGGAACAGGATTGTGACAGGTGGACGGTTCATACATTCTCAATTAGCCTATAAATAAGGAGGCTCCTCCGTAATTCAGTTTCATTCGCTAATATTATTGTTTAAAGCTTATTCAAAGCAAATTAAGAGATCATCTTCGTTCGTGATTCTTCGAATTTTGTAAGAGAAAATGTCTTGCTGTGGAGGAAACTGTGGTTGCGGATCTGGCTGCAAGTGTGTTGGATGCGGAGGGTAATGTCTCGATTCTCACGTTTTGTCTTTTTTTTTTTCTGTTAAATTTTCTTGGGAAAGTCTCTTTTTTTTTTCTCGAGAAAATCTGCTTCATGCAGCGCTTTTTATAAGATTTTGTCTTGTTTTTTTTTTTTGAACTATCTCAATTTTCTGATCTGGAATCCCTAATTCTTCGACGAGATCGTAACAATATTTAATCAAATCTCTCTGGTTTTAATTTTCCTCAATTTTGACGCACGATCTCGATGCTTTTCGCTTTGTGCAGTTGCAAAATGTACCCAGACTTGGGCTTCTCCGGCGAGACCACCACCACCGAGACTCTTGTCCTCGGGGTTGCTCCGGCGATGAACTCCCAGTACGAGGCTTCCGGCGAGACATTCGTCGCCGAGAATGATGCCTGCAAATGCGGATCTGACTGCAAGTGCAACCCTTGCACCTGCAAATGAAGAATCCCATGAACCATAAACCCTAAGAGTCTCCAATAACCCTAATGTTATGTTAGGTTTGGTTATGTGTAATAATGGCTGATTTCTCCGGTTGTTTTTCCGGGGAAGTGAGTCTTGTTCTTCTTCGTCTTCTTCTTCTGTGTGTGTTTTTAATGGTTTGGTCATAAGATATCTCTGTAAGTTTTATCTCTGTGGCTATATATAATCCAAAAGAATTATGGGGTTTCTTATTTGAGTCTTTGAGTGAAGTTTCAATCACAGAGCTTTTAAAAGTTTGCTTCTTTCTTACACACCACACAATTAAGATCAAGCCATGTCTCTCTCTGGTTATAAAGCTTAGATAGACAAGAACAGACACATAATAATGAAACTACTCCGACACATATAGTACACAAGTTCTTGACAACAACTAAGGTGTTGTTGAAGCAGAAACTGGCTTATCAACAATTCCTTCAGTGGCTCTTTTGAATAAGTTATGTACCTGTCTTGAGGTGAAACCGATCTTCTCTAAGTCACTAAGCTGTTGAAAATCCATACATTTGGTTACTAGATGAAACAGAGTTTAGCTCTCAACAGCAAATTTGGGGAAGAAGAATGAATGCATACCGATTTTAAAGGGCTTGTTTCTCTGAGTTCAATGATGTACTCAGCCATCTTCTGTCCAATTCCCTGAGAGAGAAAAATGAAACAGAGCTATGTGAAGTGAAACAAATATTTGACTATGGAAGCATAGATTTTGTGAGTTCATGTGGCTTTTACCTTTAACTCCATTAGCTCTTCTCTGTGTTTTAAAAAATAGATAAATGGTGAAAGTTAGTTCTTGTGAGAGCTTAAGGGTTATGAAGAATCTAAGGCAGGCAGATGAAACTGGACACTATTGTTACCTGTTGGCTGTATTCAAGAAGTGAATATACTCTTTTATGAGGGACGTCTGTGAAAAGAAAGCAAGTCGCAAAAAGGATCAGATTTCTAGTTCTTGTCGACATAATAGCCCATGTTGTTGATTCATACCTTTAAATTAGTGCTCCAAGCATTGAACTTCTGGCAAGTGCCTTCCATCCGCATATTCTCAGTGTTTTCAGAAAGTAAAGGTGTTTTTGGAGTCATTCGCTTGAGAATAGGAGAGCATCCCTCTGCTGAATTTGGTTTTGCATTTGGGTCTATTGGAGATAGAGCTTCTCGAAGGGGACTTAGTTCTGCGTATTTCTTCTCCAGCCCCAATGGGTTATCTAGTATAAACGCAAACCAAAGTTAGAAGAACTCTAAAATTTCCATATACAAAATTATCAACAAGTAGCTCAAGAAAGCAAACCTCTCAAGGTTGCTTCTGATACCAACAAATTCTCTTCGCCTGATGAGTCTCTCTCATGTTCTTTGGTTGGAGAAGCTAAGTGAAGATTCTGTATTGGTTCCTTTATTATTCAAAGAACTCAATTACTTAAGTAAAGCTTTAACGTAATATATCAAAACGTGCAATATGGTATAAAAGGATTCACAGTGACAGCAGAGCAGCATACCAATAAATGTGGAGCAGCAAGAGTTTCCCCACCAAATAAGCTCCTGGCGGTAACAAATGCGTCCCTGTGTATGGATATATTGTGAGGAAATAGGTTCTAGGATAAAGAATAATTAAAAACTCAACCATTCAAAGGGGTACCTCTGTCTATTGCCAGCAAGTTTAACACTTTCTGCAATGGCTGATCTGTGACAACCGAGTTTCTTGAAGGAGCTTTGCGAAATTAAAGTTTGATTTGCACCCATCAGCGGAGAGCGTATTGCCATCATTCTGTGTGAGCTTTTCGTCTTGCCTTTTGATTCAAGCCAAGCTTGCAGTTTTGCTTCCATATCTACTTTAACATTAGGGGTCTCCACCTTGGGATTCAAAGGAATATTGTTTGAGATGTGCCTTGACCTTGCAGCCAAGCTAACAGTACGAAGAGATTCTTGGTACTCGCCAGGATTCTAAAAGAGCAAAAAAACAAACAAATAGATTCATCACATTAGCCACTCGGAATATTTCCTGATCAAAGCAATGAATTCCACTATACACAAATAGTTCTTCATCTTCCTACCAGACATGCCACCATGAGAGCTCTACTTGTTCCTCCAAGTGAATCCTGCAGTATTCGAGTCAGTTTGCTTTCCCTGTAAGGCACTCTTGGCAGGTTATTATTCAGTGCATAAACCACATTGGACAATGCAAATAGTGACTGGTTAATCTTGGCACTCTCTTGTAGACGGATTCCTTCATTGCCTGTTCTCCTATTGTCTTCGTTACCTGGTTAAGCCATGGAGTTAAGAACGTATAGAGGGTCCTCTAATTCGACCTTGTACTTAGAAACTTGGAAAATGGTTAGAAATTTACCTGCCAGATCAATCATGTTGATTTTTCCTGTGACAACACCTTCTGAGGTTACTGAGACAACAAGCACTCCATGGCTTCTGCTAGAGACATCATTTAAACCAGTGTGCGCCACTTTCCTCCGCTGAACGCCACACGAGTAGGCCTCGTTAAAATCATTCATGGAGTTAACTGGGATAGTAGACAGTCCCTTAAGATGAACATGTCCATCTTTGTCATCCCAAATAGCAATCTCGTTGGCTTTGACTTCTAGGAGATCCCAACATCTGTCCATGTAAACTTCATAATATGAAATCTCTGCCCTACTTCCTGACTTCTCGCACATAGACAGAATGGTGGACATGGTCAAGGGCATCAAGCCAGGGAGCTCATCGATTCCCTGAGAACATCAAATGCAAATATAGCTGAAACAACACTATTATGGTTTACAAAAAAAACCACAAAGCAGTTTGAGAAAGAGCTATTCTTTCAAACCCAATTCAGAGATCAGCATAAGAGAGGTTTTGATAAAAGCTCACAGGAAAAGTTTCCTCGGAAGCAAATCAGAAGCTGAGTAACCCAACAAACACTAATCCCGATATCACTAAAATCTCTCATTTTCATGATCTTGCTAAGACATTTGCCATCCTTGTGGTCTATGACCCCAAACAATAATTCTCACGATTTCTCCAGTATCAAACAGCAAAGAGAATCTCTAGTTATCGCGATTTTGATCCCTAAATCCAAATTTGAGAAATTAGATTTGTAGCTAACGGACCTGCATCGTAAACGTCTTTCCGCTTCCAGTGGCTCCATAAGCAAGCACAGTAGCGTTGAGACCCTGAAAGATCCCCGGAATCAAAGGATTTACTTCTCTATCATAAATCTGCTTCACATTATCCTCATCTCTCCCGTAAAACGCATCCAGCTTATAGCTTTCGTTACGACTGCTCCGAATAACACCAAACCCATGATCAAATTTTGGAACTTAAGAGAGTAGAAATAAAAAAGGAGAAGACGCTTACCAGCTATCTGGATCTTTGAGGCAAACTGCCACTTCGCTCGCATCCCCGGCATCGCCGCCGATTACGGAAACACAGGATCGGTGGTGACCTCTCTCGTCGGAAATCTCTCGGGGAAGAAACGGACGAACCCTAAGGACGACTCTAACCATGGAAATCGAAGACGACTCCAAAACTTTGTTTTTTGATGGGGTTTTCGAATCCATTTCTGTCTGCGTGCTTGAGAGAGAGAGAGAGAGAGAGAGGAAAATAAAAAGGAGAAAGGGATAAATTGTTTTCAAATTTGAAGTAAGAAGTGAGATCCCGTTGGTATTTTTGAATTTGCGATGTTCAATTATTTTTTAAGAGCTTTGTTATTGGGCCCACCATTACATTTTCTCTTGGGTGAATTTGATGAGCTTTGTTATTGGGCCCACCATTACATTTTCTCTTGGGTGAATTTGGTGATCACATTATTTTTTCAGTTTATGTTATATGTTTCCGATGTGCTACATTGCCATACAAGGCAAGGTATAAGCAAAGCATGACAAACATTTTCTCATATTTCAACAAGGGTAACAAGGAAGTGATCAACAATTAGACTGATTTTATTTTTCAACTTGTTTTGTTTGTTTTTGGTAATCAATTATTGTTTTGTTCTCTGTTTTATAAAAATTGGAGATCGAACGGTCAACAATCATCGAGGATCTCTGCATCGCGCACGTGTTGGATGGTCAACGACGCAGCCAATAGTGCCGTTTACCCTAAACGCTACTAACCCTCTCCTCTTGCCTTTAACGTCCGGTTAAAGCCCGTGTGCTTTCTCCGGTTCTCGACTTTCAAGCTTCCAAAACAAAACCTCCTCATTTTTACGGTAACCGTTTGGTTTTTCGATAACCGGCTGTTTTTATATTTTTATTTGAAAAATTAGTATCCCAAAATATGAAATGGCACCACAACAAAACTAAGAATGTTTTTTTAGTGTATTCACTACAAACAAGTAATAACTTAATAACACCTAGTATATTATGAATCACCATATATCTTTCACTTTTACCCAGAGCTGTGCCTTATGTGTATTCAAAAGGCATTTGCCTCAGGTAGCCAACATATATATATTTTTAGGGACCTCTTATGAACAAAAATATTCAGTGTCAGAGTGGTCTAGGAATGAGTTTCAATGACAGCAGCCCAAGTTCTACTCATTACTAATGGGATTTTTGTTATAATTATGGATTTTAGGAAAAAAAATCAAAATTCCAAATCAGAAAAAATATCTGAATCCCCAAAATCGATTTGGGCTTTGTTGGTAAGTCTCTCTTCTTTATTATTTTCACATATTTTTTTTATTTTTTATTTACTAAAAAAACAAACATGATTAAGTGTTTCCAACTTTTTAGTAGTCGAAAGTAGACTAAATAATACCTACAAAAATATATTTGTTTATGATAATGCTAATTTGATATATTACTCATTTTAATTATTAATTTTTTGAAATGTATGCAAATATGGAATATTACAATAAAAAAAATTGAAACTATATAATATATATTAAAAAAAAATTAATTTTTAAATTTGCCTCAGGTTCCTCTGAACCTAGGCACGGCACTGCTTTTACCATGACTTCATATATTCTTCTTTTTTTTTATGTTTAAAATTTATTTAGTCTTTCTGATTTTCATTTTAGCAAAACCAACCGGAACAAACAAACCAAAATACCATAGAACAATGTTTTTTTTATTCAATAAGTAGAAAATTTGAGTAAAAATGATCGCTAGAATAATATAATAAACATTGGTGAGGCGAAGGAAGAAGGGTAACGGCGAGTAACGGCGAGTAACGGTAACGTCGGCGGAATAAGTATTCGTTACAATATTAGTTTTAACCCTTTTTTTTTTTTTCTTCCCAACTTTTTTTTTTCCATCTCTCTCGCCTCTCTCGTTCAACGGGCAAAGTTTTTTTCGAATAAAGTTTTGGTTTTCTCAACGTTCCCTTCTTCTTCCTCTTCGTCTGCTCGCGAATTCGTTCATGTGCCTATCTCGATGAGGTCCAGTTCGAATCCGGCGGATTGTTCTCTGGATAAGGTCAGATTCTACCCGGAATCCGATTAGGGTTTTTCATTTCTTGTGATCAGATTAGGTTTTCTTCTTCTACTGTTGTGTAAGTTCGTGGTTGTTAGGTCTGGATCAGAAGTCGTTTTACGGTCTCGGAAGAGGGTCTTATTGGTTTATAATGATTTGAATTGTTATAAACCCTAAATAGTTTGATGCTTGAAAGAAATCTACTTCTTTTACTGGGTTTCCCGATTTGTGAGATCTGGCTTCTGTTTCGCGGCCGTTGGTTTTCTGACTCTTCGATTTGCTGGTTGATAATGATCCGTTTTTCTTCAGTGTTTGTTATATTCTTGTTCCTTGTGAGAATTTCTGGATTTTGGTGATGTTAAGGAGGAAAGAAGTGAATTGAGAATTGAGTTTCACTGTATGGAGAATAAGCAACCAACACCTGCTTCTTGCTCTTCTGCATCCGAAGGCAGTGCCAATTTCTTCCTTAAGTCACCTGAAATCTCAACTCCTGCTGCAGCATCTCCAACTCAAAGGTAGTGTTATCTGTTTCGTTTCATCTTCTTTCGATATGTGTGAGTTTCTACAAGTTTTTTTGCTTGGAACTCTGAATTCCGCACCTGATCTCTTCTCAAATCTTGGATTTTGCTATGCCTAATGTTGATCCTGCAGAAGGACAAGTGGCCCTATGAGGCGAGCAAAAGGTGGCTGGACTCCACAGGAGGTTAGTGGTTACTCTTTTTCTTCTTCTATTTTCTGATTATGGGTTTCGTAATAGAGAAGGCTTATGTGTACAAGAATCTAATTCGACTATGTATCTTATACATGCATGGATTACTATTTAGTAAATACTTGATTGAAAGATGAGACTAGCCTGTAATTGGTTTCTATCACTATTCAGGATGAGACACTGAGACAAGCAGTTGACAAGTATAAGGGCAAGAGGTGGAAGAAAGTAGGTAAATTTCGTTTCTTGCATCTATTTCCTGTACAAAAAGTAGCATCAGTGTTCTTCTTGTCGGTCTTGATTTATTGTTATTTCACTTTGCAGCGGAATTTTTCACAGATAGAACAGAAGTCCAATGCTTGCACCGGTGGCAGAAAGTTATTAATCCTAAGCTTGTTAAAGGACCTTGGACTCAAAAGGTTCCTTTTTCTTTTTGATGTTTTGAAACTTTTTTTCGTTTTCTGATTCCACGCAAAATTTAGCGAGCTCTAAAAACTTCTCCTTCGTTTCTGATTTTGTAGGAAGATGATACAATTGTTGAACTTGTGAGAAAGTATGGACCGGCCAAATGGTCTGTTATCGCAGGGTCTTTACCAGGTCGTATCGGGAAGCAATGTAGAGAAAGGTAATAACGATTTGAATAGAACTTATGCCCTCCTTTCATTTTTGGAAGCTTCAACAAGATGTATTTATAATTACAGGTGGCACAACCATCTAAATCCTGGTATTAAAAAGGATGCTTGGACTAGAGAAGAAGAATCAGCTCTCATGAATGCTCATCGAATGCACGGAAACAAATGGGCTGAAATTGCTAAAGTCTTGCCTGGAAGGTATACTTTCTTGTTGAACACAATTGAAAGTGCTAAGATCCTTTCATGAAACTGTCTGTCTGGCTTTTTGCAGGACGGATAACGCGATTAAGAATCACTGGAATAGTTCATTGAAGAAAAAGTTAGAGTTCTATATAGCTACCGGCAACTTGCCACCGCCAGCAACCAAACTCGGCGTTCCCAATGATTTTGCCGATGGAGACGGAGATTCCAAGCAGTCTATTGCAACTAAGCGTTTAAAGGATTCTGATTCGGTTTCCGAAACTTCTTCAGAAAATACAGATACAGATGAAGATGGAAGAGAGCGTATAAACTCTTCTTCAGCTCTGCTTGATGAAGTAGCTGCTTCACGAAGAATCAGTGTTAAGGAGTATGCTTGTTCTCCTGCTTCTGTTGAGTACAAGCCTCAGTTGCCTAACCTGGGACCAATTTCAGAAAAAGCCGGAATCAACTCAAAAGCTTATGTCGAAAGATCCATCCAAAGGAAAGAAGAAAATGGGTTTGGAACTCCAAAACATGGTAAACTGTACTAAAAGTCTCCACTAGACTTTTACTTTCCATCAGAAGCGGATCTGCAACGTATGTACGGATAAGAATGTGGTTGCAGTCCCGGTGCTGCATCACCACCGGTTAGCTTGATGACTCCACCATGTAATAAGGACAGTGGTTTAACTGCAACAAGGAGTCCTGAATCTTTCTTGAGAGAAGCTGCTAGGACTTTTCCAAACACGCCTTCAATCTTTAGGAAAAGGCGAAAGATTGTTTCAGCGAAGAAAACAGATGATGATGTTTTAAACGGTGTAGCTAAGGAAGAAGCTGATCAAAAAGAAAACAGTAAAGAAAGCTCAGAGATTTCTCCAATTCGGACAGAAGGTTTGTTGCTAGAGATAGTTGATGATTGTCGAGACGATGAGAAATTCGGGTCAAATGGAAATACTTTCAACGTGTCTCCGCCATATCGGTTAAGAGCTAAAAGAACAGCTGTGTTCATCAAATCAAGACAGCTTGAGTTTACATCTGCAAAAGAGAATACTGAAACGGAAACATCTGAGTTAGCATCTGAGGAAGACGAGCGTGTGTAGATGCCCTTGCCTTCTGATGCAGAAATCTTCTTCATCTTGTGCAAACAAAGCTGGATATATCAACTTAGAAACTGTGAGTGAAAAAATTAAATCTTTTCTCCAATATCACTAATCTGAGTTTGTGCCAATAATCTGAAATTCCTTTAATTCTTGAATACAGAGATTATTTGAAGAAACTGGTGTGGTTCCAGAAGAGTTTTTGTGAAGACATATCATTTTCATTCTCTCTTTCTTTTTCTCAAGCTCCTTAATCCGTGGCTTTGGGTTTTCCGGTCATCTAACACCTGAACTAATGAATCGGGTACACTTAAAATAGTTTTTTAACTTTTTAAGAAATAATCTTTTGTTTACTTTCAAATGATTCTGTGCAGAAACTAACCATAGTTAAGAGCCGATTAGAATTGGTTATTTTAGTTATTCTTTTGGGTATATATGTAGACACTGAAACTTTATCTGCACCCAACACAACACACTTGTTTTGGAAAAAGGATTGAGAAAGAGAACAAAACATATATAAGTCACGCGCGTCGATTTTGTAATTAACTATTATCATCTTCGTTTTCTCGCCGGGCCTGAAAATTGGTTTGTGCTACGGGTTGGCCCATAAAAGATTGGATTATGGGCTTTACAATGCGTACAAATTTTTAGATACTTGTTTTTTTTTTCATTCTGTAATGTAAAATAGAGATCTCCTCGAGAATGTCAAATTTTCTGTAGTTATATTACACTAGAGATTAACCCGCGCTTTGCGCGGATTTATTTAATTTAAATTTGTATATTATAATTTCATATGTTTATTTTTATTTTATATTCGTTTTTTTAAAAAAAAAAAAATTTAGATGTTGTTTTATTTTTTTTATTATCCAAAAATATGTACACATATTATTATCAAGTTCTTTTTTTAACATAAATTGTGATGTATTAATTGTTAAAAAAATTCTTCCTATACTTATATGCTGTTGTAAGTATATATGTCTCATCACTCAATATATCTATTCAAATGTCTTTTTTTATGTCTCTTATTTCTAGTGAGATCAACAAATTAAACTCACCATCAAACCTAGCCCTGAACATTTCGGGACAGGTTTCTCATTCCGTCCCGTACCTATCCTGAATTTTCTATCTATTTCCAATTCCGTTGAAAATAACTATATATTTGTGATCATTTATTTTATTCAAACGGATACAGGAAAAATACGTGAGAGGAATGGATATGAGATCACGTACCCAAATTACCCATTTAAAAATTTAAAATATAAAATCTCTATATAGTATCATTGGGGATATCTCAAGGCTTTCTACTTTTTTAAAAATCTTATTCCAAATAGACTCAAAAAATTTGCATTGTTAAAATATTTAGAAGCCCATTTTTTTAAAAAACTTGTATACTGATGTGGATACCTTAGAACTTAGATGAAGAGAAGATTGCCTAATTATATATATGATTTTTAGAAAAATACTCTTTTTCATTTAAAAACGATATTCAACCGCAACGAAAATACTCTATTTACAAACATATGATATCATCATATCCAAAAGGAAAGAAATCAACCAAGTGACAGAAATTAAATGAAACTTGCATAAAAATAGTTATAAAAAAAAACCATGAGAAAATCTGTCAAATCTTTAGAATCTTAATTGGTGATATAAAAGCAGCATATGAATTTATATGATCTACACAGAGAAGAATCCCTGAGAAAGGAGGAGGATAGAAAGAGACAACAACTTCTAAGTTAAGAAGGTTCCGATTGTGGTTTGATTGAGAACTTTCGAACTGTGATCGAGTCCATGAGAACCAACCTGACAAGGATTTTTACAAAGCACAAAACATGATATTACCATACAAACTCGTACACTATTTTGATTCAGAGACAAACATTTACTTACCATGTAAGTTAATGCAGCATAACGTTCTTCGTTCAGGTATAGTGGTTTTCCTCTGGTCATATCCATATCCTGGAGCCCAAAAACAAAATCAACCAATATCCTTCGCACGGAAACAACAAGATCAAACTTAAATTTTAAACAAGAATTTCTTTTGTAGGTCTACCTCTTCTCCAAAGGTATCCAAGTAAGGAGATGGCCAAGGTGATTGTCTTGCAAATCTTTGCAGCAAAATTGTTGTCCGCTATTGAAAAATGAAGAATAGTAGTAATCAATTAAAATCCCCCAAAAATGATGCAAACGCCATCATACATATAGAAGCAAAACTGAAAGTAAAAAAAGAAACTTGTGAGAGGCGATACCCGTATCAGAAGATATACACCAGTACCAGCACCACAGGTAACTGCATGAGTCTGACAACCACTTTCCCTGTACAAGTACGTTACAACGTGGTTTATTATTTGGTTTCGAAAACAAGAACTACGATATTTGGAGAGTGACGCAAATACCTGCAACAAGGTCTCCATATGGGAGAACACAATCTTCCACAAAGAAGACATAATGCAGGATCGTCGATAACTTTCGTGCAGCTGCCGCATGGTTTTTTTATACACCTAATAAAAAGAACATGCTTCTTGATTAGAGGAAATCTCTTCGATTGGGAAAATAACTCGTGCAAAAACCAGAGAGAGAGAGAGAGAGAGACGCTGCTTTAAAACCTTTGCAGCAGGTCCTGATATAAATTGGGTAATTTCATAAGCTGGAAAGGAACTACAGGGGTTATGCAAAGGGGCCCTTGAACTCTGTTAACTCTGTATTCTTTCTGAAAATGTCGAAGCCATGTTTGTGTTGAAGACCGGAGAAGTTCATCATTGAGAATGGTGTCAATAGGCGGAATCTTGAACATTTTCTCCAGCTCATGCACATGATTCAGCTCAGATTGGGGACTATACATGAAATCCATATTGTCGCTGGCGGAGTCAAATGGCACATCAAACATATCTACCTCTTCATGAAACTTCCCTGGAGTAGTTTTCAGTAGCCTCCACAACAATGCACATCTCCTCAAGAAAGGAAGACTGTATTTACGGATTGTCTCTTTTATATCACATGATAAATCCATATTGTTAGACCTGAAATACCCCCAACCACCTGGTTCTCTCAAAGCGATGGAGATGTCACTAAGCAGGTTTTCCTCCAAATCTAACTCAGTCAAGTCACATAGGCGACCTGCACAATAGGCAATTACAGTCTGCACCAAAGACAACATGATTAGGAAAAGTGAGTCTTAAAAGGCAAAATTAGTTTATACACAGAGAACAATGTGGCATACCTGAACAAGAGAGACACTGTGGAAAATATGCACAAGTGACAATAGAGATTCCACGCATGTGATAAAAGGAAAAGGGAGACAAAAGAGAGCCCACATCAGTGATGAAAATGGGTCATGAGCAAGAACTGGATCAGATGCTCGATTCCAGAGCAGGTCTATATTCTTCAATGAACCTGCTGCTGTGCCTGAAAAGATGGCAACTATTCTCAGATTTTATCAAGAAACATCATCTACAGTTAGCAACAAATTCATTGATAATTGGGGAATTTGTAGATAGACTAAAATTGATCCCATAAAATCCCAACTAATGTCCGCTTTAAAATCCCAACCATGTAGACAGATATTTCCATATAATTTATTCTCTTTCAAAATTGGAGAGAAAGTACCTTCATTTCCAAATATGCTGGCCGAAGAACTACTTGAAATTCCAGAGCATATAGACTCTGCAAGATGCTTCATACCCATAAATCTCTGACGAACATGTAGAGCATTCTTTGTTCGGGTGCTCTGTACCACTCGTAATAAGAGTGACAAAACAGTTCCCTTAGAGGTTTTAAACTCTTCATACAAGGAGTCAATACAATAGACAGGAAGCACCGAATTCTTCGCACAGCGAGTAACAATTTCCATTGAAATAAGAGAGTACTTAAGGGTGTCCCACATGACGATTGATTGTGCTAGCCATGGACTTTCCAGAGATTTTTCCTGTCGCTGGGAAAAATAGAAATTCCAGAGCTTGTTAGATACAGATTCAAGATCTTTCCTTCTTGATTCAACTCCCTGCAGAGAAACTGTTTTAATGGTATCACCATCTTCGATCCCTTCAGCAGCAGATCGTAGTAGACACAATGCTTCAGAGAGCCAAAGAGAAGGCTTCTGTGCATCTGATCTACCTAACTTAGCATGCGGACTTTCTTGTAGCTTCGAGACAGAACATAAATCTTCAGGACAAGCAGGCAATACAGAATTAGCTAGTCTGCGGCATGCAGGACAGAGAAATTCTCCCTAACAGAAAAAACAATGTTGAAGATTCAGAAAGAGCATATTAAAGCCCCAGAAAAAAATCTCTAAACTGGCCACGCAAAAATACCTGTTCAAGATCCACAATATGTGCACCTTCAAAGACATTTCTTCTGCCAGACCTACATCATTCAAACAAAACAAAAAGAGCTCTTAAATTCAATGTTAATATCACAGCTGTAAATCAAGGAAGCAAAATAATCAATTCAATTATGCACAACAGGTAGGAAGGAGTTATCAACCTGAAAGAAAAAAGTCTCACCTACCTACAAGCTAATCAATTGTTTGTTTCTCACTTACGACTACAGAGAAGTAAAAAAATGGCTCACCTTTCCCTTAACGATTTTAAATATCGTTCAAGACAGCTCTGGTGCACAGCATGTCCACATGATGAAAGATAAACCCCATCACAGTCGGTAGGGTGAAACCCATCTGAACCGACATCAGGATGTCTGGAGGTCTGTCTTGATCGAATATCAGGAAATCTAACTTGCAAAGTAGACGGACCACCAACATAATTTCTCTCCAAGCTACTTTCAGCATCATGCTGTCGATGATCTACACGTGTAAGGCTTTCATTTACCATGTTTTCAATTTTTTTACGAACGGTTTGATACATAGCTATCTCCAATGATTCCATGTTGGATTCATCTTTTCCCCTCCCATCGCTAGACCTCTTCTCTGTCTGACCATTCCCTATAAACCGGGCCTTTAGAGATTCAAGCACACAATCTGTAGCAGAATCAGAGGTTGCATCATCTGAAAATTGCAGCACATGAAGAGGACTCATTCTTAAACTATCTGAGGAAACATTCATTCTCAGGAGATCGGGAGCTCCATCCACAGATATCTTCTTTTCGGACAATGGACCTTGATCCCAAGATGGAGGGCCTCTATCCACAAAACTCAAAAGTTTAGATTTCTGCAGGAAAAGAAAGATCTCATTAAGAATGATGCAAAACAAAACTTCATCGGAGTAAATATTTATTTAACATTAAAAGTCACAGATAATAGTATCATCCATGCTACCCACCTGGAGAAAAATCAAGAAAGAAACGGGGTCTTTGGAATCTGGGTCATGGCAGAGGGAGCAAACTTCACGGACAGCACTTTCTGAATCATGTTCCATCACAGAATCACTTGTTTCAGTTTCAGATCTTGGATCATCATCAATCATGCTGGAACTCAAGGTAGACAAGAATTTTGATTGCTCAGCTTTCATTTTTGCCTGCATGCAAATTAGAATAACCATAACTAGCATATCCTGGAACTTGTTGATTCTTACTGTAGATAACATGTTGAATAATGAACATAAATACAATTCAGACTATCTATTACCACAGAGGAATGTATGTCCTGTGCACTAGATTTGAAAGATCTTACCAGAATAGCAGCCTGCCTCTCTCTAGCTTTAGCCTTGCGTTTCTCATCAGAAGCAGAGCTTGACGTGACTTTATCAAAGCCAGATTGACCGACCACCTCCGGGGCAAGACTTTGCAATAGGTTCATACAAACAGAATCAATTGCACTGAACTTCTTCAGCAGATTTCCAATCCAGGACGAAATATTGCAACTGCCTGCCTCTGAAAATTGATGGAGACCATCATCTTTACGAGTCCTCATTAACGAAACAAGAAGAGACAACAAACTTTGTTTTCCAGTCCCTTGACTGATACCAATTATTTCCAGACCAGCTAATTCGAGAATCGGAATTGAAGTTTCTACGAAGCAAGCCTGAATATTAGATTCCCTCTGCTGAGTGCAAATATCCAATGATAACGAGAGTAAGTGCAGTGCAGTTATGAGAACGCCATCTGGAGCGCGTGATTTAACAGATGTACCACTCTGTAGTGCGTAGTATAAAGCAGAGGAAATTATTTGAAATGTGGCTTTGCAAGTGCCTATTCTAGCAAGCCCCTTTAGAGGCGGATAGATCATTCTCCACCTAGGAAGCTGAGTGGTCAACGCGGACACTCCACAATAGCGCGAAAATCTTTCTTCTGCAGATTGCAATTCTCTCGAATGCCAACGAGGGTGGTAGAGATCCAATTCCTTCCAACAAGATGACCGTAGAGAATACTTTCCCTGCCAAAGAATTAATGTCAAGTGATTTTTACATTGTGTCAACTTAAAGGTGATGCCAGCATATGGGGTTGATTCAAGACCTGGTTCATGCCGGATGGATTACAAAAGACTGAAACCTCGTCTAAGACCTCCTGAAGCTCATCCGACTTTGAGAGGTCTCGGGGTAAAGATTTGACCAATTGACTATGAGTAAAATCTCCAGTGGCTAACTTGAAGATGATCTCTCTTCTCAAATTTTCAGAAGTAGAAAGACCACAAAATCGCCTCTCTTGCAGAATCTGTATCAGAAGAGCAAGCATTTCCTCGACCAAAACTGGTTCATACCTGAAAAGAATTTTATCATAAGAATGATGTCAAAACCAGGCAAGAAAGACCAATAATAGTAAATCTTTAGATACAAGAGAGTCATTCTGATTGACCATGTAGCAGAACTATTAAACCATGTACTGAGATCAATTCGTGGTAAGAGGACAACAGGAACATACTCATTTGTTATATCCGGGTTTAGTGAAAGATAGCTCGAGAGCCCAAATCGACTGAGAAGCTTATTAACATAAGAATCTGCGGGAGCCAACGCACCACAACATTGCAGAAGAAATAAATCAAGCTCAAGTCCCTGTTCTGACCTGTAAATGGAAACAACTAGAATGAGAAACATGCAAGCAAATGATGAATTACGGCACTTCATGATAGAAATAGTATTTTCTCACATACCAACGAACTGACCGATACCACTCACAAGATACTAATGCAGAATCCCCATTCTTCTTCCACATTCCAGCGATAACTTGGGCACAGAACACCCTAACCCGGAGCACATGCTCCATAACAAGAGCAGAAAATCCATAAGGATGGAAATATCCTATCACAGAGCTGAAGAAGTCTGCATGTGGGATCTCATCACTAACATTGACTCCATGGTGCAATGCAGATTCTCCATAACACATCCTTAATGCTTTTTCTATGAGCAAAGAAAGTAACAGGTGTAACGGTAGATGAACTGAAATAGCCTGAGAGCTCACATCGTAGTGAATGTCCGGCCAATCACACAGACCAAGTATACGTACTCCTGATGCATTCTTCGTCAGATCGGAAGAGTTGCAAGATACTCTCCTAGAGTCAGCCGTAACATCCGTCTGAACCTCCCCATTCGGTCCACCAACATTATCCAAGCTAAGATTTGTTTGTATATCGCCGCATAGAGGTGATAGGCCAGTACTCGGATCTCTACTAGAACTGGCAGGACCACTAGATACACTTCTTCCAGTTTCAACCTTTAACAATTCTCTCTTTCGCCACGACATCTTGCTGCCAGGGATGTTTCTCCCGCTAGTAGAAAACAACTTACATAGAAATTTTGATATACCTTCATCATCTCCTAAGCAAGTCTCCAGAATATTCAAACATTCGCGTATCAACCATGTGGCAGAAGAAGGAATCAGGGCATGGAAAGGGTCAATTCTGTGGACTTCAGAGGCCATCGGGCTATCAAAGGAGCTGCTGCTTACCATCGCAGTACATACCGAATCTTCATGAGACAATCTCCCAACTTTTGCATACCTTTCTCCATCTCCATCTCCGTCACACTTATCAAGTGCTGCCTTGGTGGTTCTCTCATTTTTTATTTCTTCATCGCTGGCAGCACAATATGTACCATTAACCAACAGAGAGTGAATAACAGCTATCGAATGACCCAAAACAAAAAACAAATGCATGTATTCATTTTCATCGTCAATATGGATTCCAGTCTCTCTTTTTACAGGATTCATTCCTTGAGCAAAGGTCAGGAGTATCAACCATGATCTTGATAACTCCCGATGTTCATGTGTTGCATACTTAGAAACTACAGCATGGCTCGTAACAAATTTCAAGTCTCCAATGACACGGTCACTTGTCTCACACAACCGTTCCCACTTTGTAACCTACAAAAGAAAGCCGTCAAATACATTTCACTGCGAACATAATCAAAGCAGAAATAAACTCATCACCATTGAAGTAATACAATAGTGAATAAAAAGTGTCATTATACCAAACAAATGAGAGAAAAGTTATATGTTTACCTGTAGGACACCATCCTCCCCAGAACAAGAAAGAAAGATATCACCGAGGCATCCCAAAAGCATAGCTAGCAAATTCATTTCCTTCACCAGAAATGGTGTTAGAGTTGGCACCGTGAGGATTTGCACAGAGAATGTGGACAGTAGTGGATATTTCTTGAATGCATTATCACTACCCTGCTTAACCGCTTCACTTATGACCACTGGATAGTAACTCACAAATGCTTTTGCAAATTCAGACTTAAAGACTGGATCGCCTATTAATTTGAGGAACAAGTCATGTAATTTCTTCATAACATCTTGGTCCAAGAACCTCTCGGCCTTTACAAGAATATTCAATAGACCACATGAAGAGATAATCCTTCTAGAAACGAAACTGAGCAAACTCTCACTGGACTTGCAAAACTCCAGAAGCATTTCAACCACAACAAATGTCAGCTCGTTTGACATCTTTTGGAGTACTACAAGAGTATCGTTGGATCTAGCATCTTTCTGACCGATACTTTCCGCAGATAAGAGCTTGTTATTCCAACATGCAAAAAGGGCATCAAGTACAGGCCCAACTGAATTTGCTATATTTTCTGGGAGGGGTTGAATCTGTTCAGAACCTTTATGCTTTGAACAGAAACCCTCCCGTTTCCATGCTGTCTCATCCCCACAATCACAACAACCACCACCTGTGTAAATAATCGAATAATCATGGTTGTTGTGGTTCCCATTCTGGAAACAAGGCACGCAAATTGCACAAGTTGGATCGTTCTCACATGTCCTACACCTATATGCTATATCGTTGTGTCCCCAGACGGAGCCACAGACACCTCGCTGATCAACATTCAATTTTGCTAGCTTCCTCAAAGAAACACCAGGCTCATCCTGGAACATCAACCACTGCAGCCAATTCATGCTCTCCCTGAACCTCTTTTTCATGCTAGGACTCACCGCAGACTTTCGAGACCGTTCCCTAGCTTCCTTCAATCCTACTTTAACATCCTCATCTGTAGGTACGAGAGCAGAGACTAGCTCTGAAATCCTGGACCGGTTAGCTCTAACGAATTCCACTAGGCCACGTTTGGAGCAGCATTCTTTAGGAACCCCAACACAGGCAAGCCTCTACAAAAAAAAACAAAAAGGCAAACTTTAACTCCAAGAAGCAGTCACAGTACAATAAAACAAACCAACCACAACTACATCACCACGCATTCTACGAGGTAATACATTCAAGAGTTATGAAACACAGTCACTGCTGCTACTATAACAAAGTCCATATGAATCAGCAATAGTTCCGGGAACAATACCTCGAGGAAGGGCAAATCATGTGAGCTGGAAGGAAATGAACCAAAAAGAGGCGTGTCGGTCTCCATCTCCCTGGTTAACGAGCGGCGGATACACAATACCACCACAGACACAACGCTGCAGAAACACCTGCTTAACCCTAACACGGAACTGTGGCTCTCCAGCGTTTGTTCCTCCGACAAGGGAAGGTTCGGAGTCAAACGAAGACGATGAGACTCGGATAGAAGCAACAAGTGATCCTCTTCACACCCGAGGCAGATAAACTTTACACAAAACCTGAATCGTTCGACAAAACTGCAAATTCCAACGATTATACAATCATCAACGCTGGATAAAATCAAATTCTATGTCTGACTTCAACAATCGAATCGGGTCTGGTTCCAAAATCGAAGAAGAAATACCTCCAATCGTCTGATAGAAAACCCTAAATTCTCCGATTGCAGCAAAACCCCCCCAATTCGAAAGAGTTTATAGGTGGAGATTGATTACGCCATGGCGGTTCGCGGAGCTCGGGAAGTCTCTTTTACAATGAGATACGAACGAAGAACCGGAACTGTATTTTCTTATGATTGAAAATTGTTGCTTCTCTTTTTTGGTTTAGTAGTTGAAATTTTCAATTTGCTAATAAATTACTTTTTAATCAATTCACTAGCTCCATAAAATCTTTATATCATAATTTTAAATAAATTTTAATAGCTACAATTTTTAAATATTTTACTGGAGTGTTTCTTCTCAAATTGTATTAGTAGATAGTTACATTAGACAGCAAAAAAAAAGATATATCTCCTAAATATATAATATATATGATATATAACGAAACAACGAAAATTAAAACTTTAATTTAGAGAAAATGCTATAACTTAAATTGATATATATTGAAAAAAATAGTTTACAATTTTTAACACTATTACGAGATAAGTAATAAAGAAAATAAAAAGTAAATTAATTGGCCATTGGATCAGAGATTAAACAAAAATAATCAATTCAAACAATTATATAATATATGTAATAATATAATATTATTAAATATATCAATTAACTCTATATACTAAATAGCCCATGGACGAAAGGAAAGCCTACTAATAGCTTAGCGATTGCCACACAAAGCCTACTAATAGCTAAGCGATTGCCACACAAAGCCTAGAGGCTAGAGCCCATAATAATTTATGGTTCAAAATATTGGGCTGAGCCAACAACTATATAGCCAATTTGTATTTTTCACATTTAATTACATTACCGCGATAGAGGAAACAAACAATGTTCATATATTGAAATAGTATTTTGAGAAAACATATATTGAAATAGTTGTATTCATTTCTTCTTGTTTTGTTTAATTAGTTAGTTCTTTTTTATTATTATCTGAAAGTTCTGGGTCTACGCCCATTCATTTTCGAGATGCCAGCCAAGATCAGCTTTTAATAAATTATCCTTTTCAATAGAAATCGAACTCGTGTTCTCGTAAGAAGTTAGGTTTTCAGCTTACATTGTTTCAACTACTAGTCCAACCTCAAATTAGTGTGTTCCAAAAAAAAACCTCAAATTAGTATGTTGTTAGTTGTTTAATTAGTTAGTTGTTTCAAACTTTCAAATAGTTTCGAAAATTAACATCCATTATTTTTTTATTCATTACTATGTTTTTACTACAAAAAAAGGACATGAAAACAGTGGATCATGTGTAAGTGATACATAAAATCAGTAGTTCATTTTTGTATTTACTTTTTTGTAGACAAAAAAAAATTAGACTTAAAATTCGTAATAGTTTCTCTTATTGATAATAATTTTATTGGATATAAATCATTGCTTCTTGAAACTTTCCGAAAATTTTGAATTAGAAAGATAAGATAAAATTTTAGATCAATTATATCAAATTTTCATTGCTTTTTATAGAATTTTTATCCTTTTCAACAAATCATAGCCAAACAAATCGATACTTATTTGGTAAAAATATATAGTTATATATTTTTTCGAATTAAAAAGATAAGATAAAACCATGGATCATTAATACTGATTTTTCATTGCTGCTTATAGACTTTCTATCTTTGTTAACAATCATAACCAAACAAATTGATATTTATTTTGGTAAAAATATTGCAATTTGTTTAATTACATAAAATATATTTATCAAGCCCATGAGGGTGGTAGACTCAAAGTCTTATGAAGAAAGTCAATAAGTCAAACGATGAACAGAGGGGAGGGTGAGGAAGGAGACAAAAGTCCAATAGGGGGTACGCGTACCCAACAGAAAGAGAGAGGAAATAGCTAAAAAACCATCTTTCACACTTCTTTTTCATTTCAATGAATATCATTATTATCACAAAAGACTTTCTTTTTTTTTCTCTTTTTTTTTTTTTGAACATTCACAAAAGACTTTTCCGAGAGAACAAATGTTAGGAGATTATTGACAAAGAGTTTAGGAGTTTCATTATTAGGCAGCCCAAAACTTTTTTCATTTTTCTTTTTCCTCTGGGAATCTTCGTTTTGTAGAGTCTTTTTAATTTTCGCTCCATTTCGTACGCCTTCTGGGTTTGTGTTTACACAGATAAAGCTGCTCTTATCTTTCTTTCTTTCTGTTCACTTTTAATCGAAGAATAGAGCTGAGTTAGTGATTGGGTTTCTTGTGTTTAAATGGGAGCTTGTTTCAGCAATCAGATCAAAACAGATATTGCTTCCAGTACATGTGAGTCGTTGGTCAATTTCTTACCTTTCTCTTATAATTATTATCAAGTTTGAAGAAGAAGGTGATAGCTATCTTGTGGAGATTTCACACTTGATTTGTCCTGAATTAGAAAGTTTTCGATTTAGTGAAGTTGATGTTCAGAGTAGAAAGATAATATGTTTCCATTATTAGTATGAAGAATTGATTCTACGAAAATCTCAGTGTCGGTCGGCTAAGCAGAAATGACTGTCACTTTAAGTCTCTAAAAGAGTTGTCTTTTNTTGCTCACACTCCACCTTCCAGAGGAAAGAGTGTAAGACCCTTCTGGATTCGAATCTTGAGAGTGGAGAAGCTCTTGAAGACCTTCGACCGCAAACTCAGGACAAATGAACTCCATGTCACTAAGGTCGTCAACATGTTTTTGTGTTTTGTCATTACCTTTGGAACAGCATTGGTCTATGCTTGATGTTGCATTACCAGAACTCGAACTTGAACTTCCGGCGGTTGAATAAGAAGAGTCTTTGAACATGTACAAAGAAGCCCCTGTGACAGATGCAAAAGAAGAGGTCTCAGCGCTGGTTTTTGTGTCTTCCATAGCATAAGAACATTCTGCAGATTCTATATCTGATGATGGACATGAAGAATCAGGAAGGGAATCCTGCTCGAGATAAAAGTGTTTCGGTAAGGGTGACAAGTCTGATTCTTCAGGTCGCAGTTTCCTCTTTTTGCTCGAGCCAAGACATTCCTCAGCTGCTATCGTCATATTCCTCAGCTCCAAACGCAATGTTTTTTTTCTCACTGGAAACATTGTTCTGCTCTCTTGTTTCCAGTGGAGGCGTGATGTCGCGTTTGCAGGATTTGAAGTTCCGATACAAATGGACATTTCGGCAGAGAAAATGATATTTGGAGTGGCGGGTGGTGATCCTCAGAGAAGAGATGAACTGATCAAGGTGAGTCTTAAATTCAAAATCTGACTCTGATGAGATGGTTAAGGTTCTCTGTTAGTAATTCTATGAAATTTGGGGGAAAGATTCAAATATCAAGAATATAAGTATTTTTCCACGGTTTTGAACTCTTGTGTTTCGTTGTGAATCCCAATGTTGAAATTGAAATTAGCTGGAGCATGGTCTGATCTTCGATCTGTGTCACATCCAAACTTACTTGCATTTAAGCGTCTTAAGTATCTTTTACAACCAGGAATGAAGTTGCATGCTTTTACATCAAAAATGCTACCTTTCTCTTTTGTTCTAATTGCGGTTGGTTCAGGTGTTGGATATCGATATCTCATGGAGATTGCATAAGGTATCGGATGGCCAAAGAAGACGCGTCCAGATTTGTATGGGGCTCCTGAGGCCGTTCAAGGTAAATCCTAAACACTATCCCCGATATCTTTAGCGAAACCTCATTGAAGTTTAGGAAAGGATTCTTCAGAGGAGGAAATGTTTGATGCTTAGAAACAGAGGATGAAGATCGTAATAGGATCTCGGATTCTGAAATCCAACTTTCTTGGATCATCTACAGGTTCTCCTTTTGGATGAAATAACTGTTGATCTTGACGTTCTTGCAAGAGCCGACCTTTTGAAGTTTCTGAGAAAGGAATGCGAAGAACGAGGAGCAACAATCATCTATGCGACTCATATATTTGATGGTCTCGAGGATTGGCCAACACACATTGTAATACAAACCACAGTCTCTTTCCTTTGTTTTTTTTTGTTCCTGCCTCTACTAAAGAACAACACATATAACAACGACATCTGCCATTGTAGGTGTATGTAGCAAACGGGAAGTTGCAGTTAGCAATGCCAATGGAGAAGGTGAAGGAGACAAGCAAGAAGTCATTGATGAGAACAGTTGAGAGTTGGCTGAGGAAAGAAAGAGACGAAGAGAGGAAGAGAAGGAAAGAAAGGAAAGCCAAGGGGCTTCCGGAATTTGAATCACGGGCTGAAGAAAGCCGTGTCACCGGTGATCCTGCTCGGATGCTCAACAATGGCTGGGCTGCCGGGAGGCTTCACTCTACGATTGCAGGCGGTGAGGATAATTTCGTCTTGAGCTCAAACAGAGTTCTCAGATAAGCAATGGGGGAGAGACTCTCCATTGGAGCAAAAGGGTAATAGTAATTTTTTTATGTTTTTTTTTTTTATAACCACGAATCATTTTTTTACATAAACTTGTTTGTTATTCTGAAATATTAATTCATATTATTTTCTAGTTATATTTTAGTTTGGTAATGAGAGGGATCAAGAGTGAAGAGTCAGAGAGGGTAAAAGGTTTCTCTGTATTACTATGTTTTCGTTAATTTTTATATAAGAAATTTACATTGTAATGTTTTCTTGTCACAGAACTTTGCAAAATTATTTATGTCGTAATTGATACTAGTGTTGAAAAGAAAGAAAAAAGAAAAGCTAATCCCATAGAACGATTGATGAATCAATTCCAATCCCCAAATCTAAACTCTTTAAAATAGAACGAATTTAAATAAACGACATTTTTTTTTTTACTTGGAACTAAGTCTTAACCCATTTTTGATTTTTCTATCCCACTTTGGGAATGAGCTCTTATATCATGGTGCCAAATAAAACTGGTTTCAGTTGTTTCTCACCGTTGGTCTATGAGAAACATTTAAATGTTGATAAATATGAAATTGGCGGTTTAACTGCGAAGATTGTCACAACAAATCTGGACTTGCTTGCTCTTATTCCTGAGGTTGAACCAGTCTCCCTTTCCTCGTTAATCTGGCCTATCGCTTTTGCCCTTGTCCCGAGACCGAAACACTTCTATACTTCTGTCTCTTATACACATCTAGATGTGTATAAGAGAGCAACAATCATCTATGCGACTCATATATTTGATGGTCTCGAGGATTGGCCAACACACATTGTAATACAAACCACAAATCTCTTTCCTTCTTTTTTTTGTTCCTCTACCAAAGAACAACACATATAACAACAACATCTGCCATTGTAGGTGTATGTAGCAAACGGGAAGTTGCAGTTAGCAATGCCAATGGAGAAGGTGAAGGAGACAAGCAAGAAGTCATTGATGAGAACCTGTCTCTTATACACATCTAGATGTGTATAAGAGACAGATCAAGGTGAGTCTAAAATTCAAAATCTGACTTTGATGAGAGGTTCTCTGTTGGTGATTCTATGAAATTTGGGGAAAGATTCAAATATCAAGAATATAAGTATTTTTCCACGGTTTTGAACTCTTGTGTTTCTTTGTGAATCCCAATGTTGAAAATGAAATTAGCTGGAGCATGGTCTGGTCTTCGATCTGTGTCACATCCAAACGTACTTGCATTTAAGCGTCTTAAGTATATTTTACAACCTCGAATGAAAATGCATGCTTTTACATCAAATGCTACCTTTCCCCTTGGTTCTAATTGCGGTTGGTTCAGGTGTTGGATATCGATATCTCATGGAGATTGCACAAGGTATCTGATGGCCAAAGACGACGCGTCCAGATTTGTATGGGACTCCTGAGGCCGTTCAAGGTAATCAATCCTAAACACTATCCCCGATATCTTTAGCGAAACCTCATTGAAGTTTAGGAAAGTATTCTTCAGAAGAGGAAATGTTTGATGCTTAGAAACAGAGGATGAAGATCGTGATAGGATCTCGGATTCTGAAATCCAACTTTCTTGGATCATCTACAGGTTCTCCTTTTGGATGAAATAACTGTTGATCTTGACGTCCTTGCAAGAGCCGACCTTTTGAAGTTTCTGAGAAAGGAATGCGAAGAACGAGGAGCAACAATCATCTATGCGACTCATATATTTGATGGTCTCGAGGATTGGCCAACACACATTGTAATACAAACCACAGTCTCTTTCCTTTGTTTTTTTTTGTTCCTGCCTCTACTAAAGAACAACACATATAACAACGACATCTGCCATTGTAGGTGTATGTAGCAAACGGGAAGTTGCAGTTAGCAATGCCAATGGAGAAGGTGAAGGAGACAAGCAAGAAGTCATTGATGAGAACAGTTGAGAGTTGGCTGAGGAAAGAAAGAGACGAAGAGAGGAAGAGAAGGAAAGAAAGGAAAGCCAAGGGGCTTCCGGAATTTGAATCACGGGCTGAAGAAAGCCGTGTCACCGGTGATCCTGCTCGGATGCTCAACAATGGCTGGGCTGCCGGGAGGCTTCACTCTACGATTGCAGGCGGTGAGGATAATTTCGTCTTGAGCTCAAACAGAGTTCTCAGATAAGCAATGGGGGAGAGACTCTCCATTGGAGCAAAAGGGTAATAGTAATTTTTTTATGTTTTTTTTTTTTATAACCACGAATCATTTTTTTACATAAACTTGTTTGTTATTCTGAAATATTAATTCATATTATTTTCTAGTTATATTTTAGTTTGGTAATGAGAGGGATCAAGAGTGAAGAGTCAGAGAGGGTAAAAGGTTTCTCTGTATTACTATGTTTTCGTTAATTTTTATATAAGAAATTTACATTGTAATGTTTTCTTGTCACAGAACTTTGCAAAATTATTTATGTCGTAATTGATACTAGTGTTGAAAAGAAAGAAAAAAGAAAAGCTAATCCCATAGAACGATTGATGAATCAATTCCAATCCCCAAATCTAAACTCTTTAAAATAGAACGAATTTAAATAAACGACATTTTTTTTTTTACTTGGAACTAAGTCTTAACCCATTTTTGATTTTTCTATCCCACTTTGGGAATGAGCTCTTATATCATGGTGCCAAATAAAACTGGTTTCAGTTGTTTCTCACCGTTGGTCTATGAGAAACATTTAAATGTTGATAAATATGAAATTGGCGGTTTAACTGCGAAGATTGTCACAACAAATCTGGACTTGCTTGCTCTTATTCCTGAGGTTGAACCAGTCTCCCTTTCCTCGTTAATCTGGCCTATCGCTTTTGCCCTTGTCCCGAGACCGAAACACTTCTATACTTAGTAAGTTATTAGTACTTTTTTAGGCCTAATGGGTTATTACATTTTCGTATTCGTATTTGGTCATGAGACTCATGATGAGTCATAACATTTCCTATCATAAATAAAGTATTATCTTTCTTTGTTTTAAATAAATGAAAGATTGGGAATTGACCCAACAAACAAATAAGATGTCACATTTTTAAGTCGTCATCTGTAATTTTATTACGTTCGATCTATTGTTTTTGTTCTTTTCTGCCGAAAGAAATTTGATGCTTTTACGATGAGATAGATAATACAGGATTTATGCTCTCCACCATCTGTAATCTTTCTATCTTTTGATTTTTCTTTTTGCAAAAATATATGCCTTAATGTCGTCTTCTTTTTTTTTACATTCATTCAGGTAAACCGACCAAATATACAGCCCAACCACAAATATATACATATTTTCTATTAATTTATTAATACTTTCCCCCAATGTAAATATATGTGGTTCGGCTGTATCATTTTTTTTTCTTTTTATCGCAACTTTGGGTTTGTGTATTGCTGTGTTAAAATATAGTAATGAAGCTCAAGACACAAGAAACAAAAGGATTAAGCGTGGGGCGAAAGTAATGTTAACTAAAGGTGAACTCAGGTGACTCAGCATTAATGGGAGCACTTCCGTATGGGCATTTGCTTCTGTCATTAAACAAAGAAGCATGGGTTGTTTGTTATTAAATTAAGGGCCTTGGTCTTGGTGATTATACAAACAGCTTGGGAAGCATCATTCGAGGTTGTCTGCTCGTACACGCTAGTCCAAGATGGAGTTTACATATAAGCTTAACATCG
>JAHZTW010000001.1:262532277-262716686 GCA_020283515.1 Alliaria petiolata
GGGATCTTGGCGTTCACTGTGGCTGCCGTCAGAGCAGCAACCACCATAACCACCATTACCGTCATTACTTTCGCCGCCATCTTTTCTTCAGTACGGAAAAAATTAGTTTTTGGAAGAGAGAGAGAGAGAGAGAAAGAAGGAGAATTGTGTGAGGGAGGAGGAAGGTAGGAAGGCTACTTATGGAGGGAGGGAGAGAGTTTACGGGTTTACGGGTTTATTTTATTTTTCCAATTCAAGTCAATTTTAAAGTGCATTTTTTTTTTTGACAATCAAATAAAATTGTGATTGAATTGCAATTGTGATAAATTTTAATTTATGTGAAAACTCTAAAAACATCTGAGATAAATGGAATATATTATCCCGACTTAATAAACGTCGTGTATGCACATTCCATGATTTATACAAATTAGTGAACAACGTTTGATTAGGAGTTACAAAAGATACGTTGTGGAAAAAGCATCCAAGTACGTACGTTTATATTTAAAGGTTTATCTAAAAAGTCTTTTAGATATTTAAGGGAATACTGGAAGCTATTTAAGGGCGTATAAAATTAAAAATATCCCAATCTATGGTACTTATTCTTCCGAAAAATGCAAAAGAACAATTGAACACTTGTTTCTTACTTTCTGTAAAGCAATAAAAAAAAAAAGGGTCTTCTGAGCTTTTTTCGTCATCAAAGCATGTATATATATTATTATTATTTTGTTTATTCGCGTATAGGTTAAATAAAAAGTTTTGGACTCAAGTCTATCAACAAATACTGAATATCTAAAAAGAACAAAGAAAGCATCCAAGTTTTTATATGCAGGAGGCAATATCTAAAGCTAAGTTCTTTACAAATTACAAGCAAGGCTGTCTAATGACTCTGATCCTTTCTTTCCTTGAAAAAAATAGGCTCTTTTAGTTACTTTTTTCACCTTAATTAAATTAATTTATAAAATTAATAACTATAGACCGATGGTAATTAGGCAGTTAATAAATCGGCTCAAATAAAGTTAACTAACGCTTCCAGACGGTTTACATGGCTTTGGTAATTAAAGTCCGCGTAGCGTAGGGAATAGATCTGTGATCTGTACACTGACCTTAAACTGTGATAACTACTTAACCAAAAGTGAATACTGTACGACGAATTCATCATTTATCTTAATATTTTTTTTGACTGGGTATTCTATTTGAAAAATTATTAGTACTGTGAAAAAGCCTATAAACTCCACAGCTCAAGGGTATAATGCTCTTTATAAGAAGTTTTTGATGTTTGGTCCACAATTTTTTTAAATGTGACTATATTATACTATTAAATTAGTTTTTATTTTCTTACCGTCAAAATTCAAACTCGGGATTTAGAAAGAAATAATTTATAAACTGATTTTAAAACACTAACTAAGATACTGAATTCGGATAATCATTGTTATTTTTTTTTTGTATCTAACGACTAGCATTGCAAGAAAAAAGAAAAAAAAAAGGAAAGGTAGGAATTTTGTTGAAACAATAAAATGCAACATTTTTTTTATTCATTGTTAGTCAGTTAGCAATCTTAATTTTATATATAAGCCAAAAATATAGCAAACGCACGTGGTCCGCACATGGGCACCTCATGCATCTTTCTTTGGTCAAATTGCGAATCCCACATGAAGTAAACCCTCCGATCCGATCCAATTCCTTTTATTATATATATAATATATAGAACAAAAAATACTATATAATAGGAATGAATTCCTTTATCCCATCTTTTTCATATTAGTGACAACACAAGTTACAATCAAACATTTAATTAATTTAAACTATCTTTAACAAAAGAAAATGTATTTAAACTATTATACAAACACAATATGTTTTATATTTCTGGACTTGTAAATGAGACTAGAGTGTCCGCGCATAAGTAGTTAAGTACACGGAAAATACGGTATCGCATTTAACAGGGCCGTGCGTCGATGCAGTTGGGCCTCAGCTGATTGCGGGGCCCATCTTCACGTTTTACCACAACATACAAGTAATCTTCAAAGTGAACGCATCTACTGTATAATTGGCTAAAAAAACCACATGAATAAATGTGTTTCATCGATTCTTTAAAAAAAAAAAAAAATTGTTCGAAATTTAATGTCCATTATTCTGATACAGAAAAGCATAAATAAAAAATTCACATCATATATATTACAAAATATACTAAAACTAACGACTCCAATATTGACATTTAACATTATTTTTTAT
Source organism: Alliaria petiolata (assembly GCA_020283515.1). Classification (NCBI taxonomy): domain Eukaryota; kingdom Viridiplantae; phylum Streptophyta; class Magnoliopsida; order Brassicales; family Brassicaceae; genus Alliaria; species Alliaria petiolata. Next base: position 262,534,486 of record JAHZTW010000001.1, read on the forward strand.
CAACCATAAAAGGAACCACAAGTTCTCTTCCCATGAGACATGACTATATACTTAATTCATACCATAGAGGCTCCTATCAAAATTGCAATTTTTTACAGTTTTAAGATCAAAGTAACCCACGCTAATGGTATCAATTGCAAGTGAAAACAAAATAGAACAACATATCAGTATCTCTTTAACCCATCAACGACGACCTTGAATTCCTTTTCTTTTTTTCTTCTGTCTTTTTTTTCTTTTCATCGGCACTCCAACCATACCCTTAGAGCATCTTTATTGGTAAACTTTAGAAAAATTCTAAACTTAAAAAAAAGAAATAACGTGGAGAGCTTTTAAGAGGAAAACGATTCTTCTCTAAGAACCGAAAGAATCGGTTCTTTCCCTTCATCAGCCATGTGGCGCGATGCGCTTGGCCAATTTTTTTTTTTTTTTTTTTAACTTTTGTTTTTTTAAGAGCTCCATTACACGGTTTACCAATAATGATGCTCTTAGGCAATTCCGTAAAAACCTTAAAGCCTAAATCTCGCAAATCCTCTTCAATCTCTGAAATATTTTCATCATTCGTGATTATCATAATCCTTCTTCTCTCTATAGTTTTGTGCTTCTTTGCATGCTCACAGATGTATGTGACTATCTCCATCTGGGCAAGATTTTTCTTTGGTTTTCGGTCAGCAAGGTCAACAAGGTTCTGGTACATGCGCTGGTGCCTGAGACATCTTGACTTTCTTGTCAAATATGGCTCTTTGAAGTTCATAACCGCCCCTCGACTCAAAATTAAACGAGCTCTTTCAGCCTTATCAAATAATAAAATTGATATCATTAGCGTGGGTTCCTTTGATCTTAAAACTATAAATTGCAATTTTTATAGGACTCTTTATGGTATGAATTAAGTACAGTAAAATTCTTATAAATTAATAATATTGGGACTTCAAAATTTTATTATTTTATAAAGTTATTAATTTGTAGAGATATTTTGCGGTTTGAACTTTTAATGATCATTAACAGACAATAGCAAATTGTTTTCAACAGTACGTGCAAAATTTGTTCAGGAGATATAGCATCAATGAATTTGGAAGATGAGCCAAACAACATTTATGAACATAAAATTGTGATTAATAATCTCAATTATCGAAAAATAATAGATGTCAATAGCATATTTGACTATCTAGATAAAATTGATACATGCTCGGAAGTTCAGAGTTTATAAAAAAATTGTGGCTAACGTCCTTAATGTTGATAATGTTTATGATGAAGTTGAAGATGATAATATGAAATATATGGTAGTAGTTACGCGTCACGAATCACTTATAGCTTGTAGAACTTTTCATAATTTGTGAATGCAAATCAAAAAAATAACACCAAAAATTATTGACGCAATAAGAAAGATTAGAGATGAACTCGAGCGAGAATCCAATTTTCATAAAAATAACACAATAATAAAGTCATATTTTACTATATATATGAGCCTATATTTTTTAGTTATTAATTTATCTTATTATCGGGACCATATATTTACATAAGAGTTTCAAAAAAATATCATGTTATTATCTTATCGAATTTTACTAATTTTTACATTGCTCCGACTCTGGACCGACAAAATTTATTAATTTATAGTGATTATTAATTTATGAAGTATTAATTTATAGAGATTTTACTGTATCGATTAATCAAGGTGCAAACTCTCCATATATTGGTATATAAATAAATAAAAAATTCTGCATATTGTGTTTGTGTGTATATAATTATATAATACTTTATAGAAAAATTATAATATTCGACCACTATATCCATGTGCCTTCATTTATTACCACTATTTTACATTTGTTTAATACTACTATAAATAATTGATCTCATGGTACGTAAGCCATTACCATTAAGGCTTCCATATTTATATGTATTTCTTTTTACTACGTTACCTACACCATAAATGTTTTCATACTTTTGCTGAGTTTTTGTCGATTTTACAAATTGTAGTCAAATTACATTGTTTACACATATATCGTATGAAATTAAATGTAACTAAACAAGAAGTCAAAAAAAAAGTCGAGAGATTTTGTTTCATGTAAATTTTCAAGAAGCACATGTGATTGTTTCCAAGAATGTTCACCTAGAACTAATCATTTAAGGCATTAAACGACAATTTACAAATAGTTACTCTACATGTGATCTTTAATCAATATTGTTAATTATCAATCCGTTTTACCTAATAGTTTATGAGTATTTAGTAAAGATAAGTGCATGTGCAACTAATAGTACTATTTGTTAGGATAGTTTTAGAAGCAAACAAAACCTTAGAACTCATTTCGTCCGTACCACTTGACATCGAGCACTAGTGTAGTGTTTCCCAATGTATAATCGAAACCGTCAAATTACCTTTTTCTTGTTTTATTAACCAGGTATAGCGCAGGTTGTTGTATAATATGAATTTATTTTCTTATAAGACTGATATTTTTTTTCATATTATGTATGAATTTAGAATTTTAAACAATGAGAAATGAATAGAGCTAATCATCATGTATGTGAGTGTACTAATGATATCTTTTGTCATAAGAAAATAAAATCTTAAATTGTTTATCTACTCTGCGGAAGTATAAAGGTTACTTGAATAATTAATAATTTAGTTATACATTATAATATCGAAATACGATGAATCATATTTGAAATATCAAGAAGGCAAAAAGATAAACTACTAAAGAAAATATAATATTAATTACAAAATTTAATATATTAAATAATAAATGTATATATTTAAAATGGAAGCATATATTTTTTACAGAATAATTTAGTATGAACCAAATTAGAATTAAAAATGTATGAACAACAAAGATAAATCTTATAATGAGTTAATGAGTACAAAAATTGAAAAAACTGAAGAAGATATTAAAAAGAGTTATGAAAATTTTAAATTTCAACAGTTACAATTTCAAAGAAGAATAAAAAAATATTAGTTTATATAGTTTCAACTAAGAAATTAAATATTCTTACGTATATATCAAATTATCAACTAGTCGGTGACTGGTATTAATGGTTAGAAAAACATACTATAATGTAAGGAACATAGTAACATGAAAATATTTATTTAATTGTTTTTTGCTTCACATTTAATTTTAATTGATACGACTTTTCATTTCCCACCGCAACTAAACTCTCGGTACGATTTTTGACTTCGTAAACAACGTACGAATTCCATTTTGGTAGTAGCTTACAAGTAATTAACCCCGCTTTGACTATAAAATCGAGATTCGAGAAAGTAAGTGTTTGCACAAGGTCATTGCAAGTTATTTTGACTTATCAATCGTTTTTGTAATCTACGCAAACTGTTAGTAAAAAGTGGTTTTATTTTAGATTTAGACAGCCATATGATGTTCGGAGATATATTTCCACATCTAATTATGGTTTTAGGTCTTTTGACCGGCACTATCTCTGTCATTTTCTAGAGCTAAGGCCGCTCAATAATGTGAAGTCCATATGATTAGATCCGACCTATCTTAAACTCCAAGCTACACAACTGGGATTTAGAAGAAACAAACAATCTTAAGATCGAAATACCAAATAAATACTTTTTCTACCGGCTTTCAAAGCTCTCTGTTTGAGACTTTAAGATCGATCAAATCCAAGATTAAAATAGTATATTCACATTCTTTTTTCCCGTTGCTCTATAGAACAAAAGCAAGTTTCCTATATTGACTTACAACAACATGTAAAATTGTATGAACCCTATAAGCGCGTACCATATTACCATGTGATCAACTCTTAAAGCAGATCATAGCTCGAGCCACCACTGGCTGCGTCCATCAGCAAGCTTCCTTGTCAACAAAAGAGCAAAGTAGTGTATATGATTCATCGATGTCATATTAGATAGGCTAAATAAAAAACCTCTCTGTGTATTCAAGAACCAAAGTTAGAATATGAGCGGAAATGATGAGTTTACCTCTTTCGCAAACACAAGCTCTCTATCAGTTTCAGGCAACTCCATGTTTAGAGAAACCGAGTTTTGATGAGATTGTCTGGGAACTAAAGTGTCGTTAATACTCTTAGAGGACTTCTTTGAGAAGAATAAGATCGTCGCGGGGATGAGCTTCTTCTACTCGAACTTCGACTTCATCTCCCACTTGTTTTCCTTCTGATACCCAAGCGGTTGCTTGAAAACCCACCTGGAAACATTTTACCGGTGATTTAATTTGCCTCGGTTTTATGATTATCCTCAGAATTTTTCTTGCTTTTATTTTAAACAATTACCTCAACCAACAAAAGAGATGCGATCCGGTCTTTGACAAATCTCAAGATCAATGCGGTGTATTTTTTACCCTTTTGTTGTCTTCTCAGAAACTCTATTACCCAATACCGGAGACCGCTGTTGCAGAGTTTTCTCACCACTCGGTTTTGCATGTTTACGGATGCTGCTATGCCTTCTAGCTCACCAGCTGAGAATGGAAAATTGTCACCTCCTCGAAGAAAAGCCTTAATCTGTAATTCAAACAACACGCTTTGCCCATTTATCTAACTGGTTAATGTTCAACTGAAGGTTAAGGCAGAAGCCACAAGTACGTGTACTGGATTCACCACCCCATGGATATATCCAAATAGATCAATCAACTAAGACATTGTCAAGAAGATTCAAATCTAAATCACATGTTGGTGTTACCTGGTAGTGTGCGGTAAGATCCATGTATCTACGGATGGGAGATGTGAACTGAACGTAACCAGGAATTCCCAGCACTCCATGTCGAACAGGACACCTGAAATTCATTTCTGCAGCACGCATTACTTTAACAATGGATGCGGACCGTACGGGTCCTTCTGGAAGATGCGCAAATGCAGATACATCAATATTTGACTGCGGCTGTCCTCTATATGGCAATGGAATATTATGCTGAGATCCAAACGTTGCTACAACCTCTCCACAAAGAATCATCATTTCAAAGACAAGTCTCATTGCCGTTTCTGCTTGATTTTCCACATATAAATTAATCAAAGGTTCTGGATCTTCAGGATTCACCACTTTGATACGAGTTTCTAGTGTGGTGGTGTCCACTGCACCCTGTGTAAGCCCAGAAAGAGGCAAGTGTTACAAAAAAAACAGCATCCAGCTAAAAACTTAATGACCAGAGAAGTTCTCGGACAAGATAAAACCATTAGCAATACTATGTTTTTTCCTATGGCAAGGTTTTCATGACAGACCACACAAAACTCAAGCCAACCTGCTCACGGCGCCATTGAGAGCGGAGGAAAGCTGCTTCGGACAGCAATCTCAGTTCGGCCTCTTCTTCCAGGTTCAAGTGAAGCAGCTCAGCAGCACTTTCATATGTCAACATATAGGTCGGTCTGATGATTGAATTTTCTACCGAATATTCTGCAATACTGTAACAAGAAGTTGTAAGGTATTCTTTTAGTTCTCAGTATTCTGTAGATAAGAAATCGAGAGAAGAACAATGATATATATTTGAGGTACCTGCCATCAGAACGCAGGACAACAGACACAGAGACAGCATTGCATTTTTCTCCTTGCCTCAAACTCATTCCTTCCATGGCAAGTTTCTCTGGAAACATTGGATAAGTAGCCGTAGGCAGAAAGACAGAAGTTCCCCTTCTCCTTGCCTCTCTAGACACACATTCTAATAAATCAGAGTGACCAAAAAACCCGTTCTTATAGTGATCAGAGATATGCATCGTACTTACCTGTCCACTTTGCTCCCAGGTGTAACATATCTAGCAGGATCAGCAACATGTATCCAGATCTTTATCCGTCCATCCTGCAATCTCGTTGCACTCAGGGCATCGTCAAGCTGCAAAAATTCCATAAAACCAGAAAGAAAACTGACAGTTAAAAGGAGAAAAGACTTTGCAGAATGAATATAGGAGACTTAAAAGCGTTTACCTCATCAGCCTCATCAACATCAATTGCATAAACCTTCAAGTGTGTGAGATCAATCCTCCTAACCTAAACAAGGTCTGAGCAAGTAAGAATTTTGAATCTCGGAGAATGATTATGTCAACACTTTACTAAATCACCACAAACACGATATCTTTGGCACAAGGATTCACCACAACAAGAATAAATATTTTCATGCAACACACATATCACCAACCAGGGAAAAGGGCTCACCGCATCAAGATCAGATGACTCTGAAAGAAGAACTTCAGCAGATTCAACGATTGCTTCTGAGTGGTGGGTAGGAAGATCCAGCTTAAGCAGTTCAAGATTGACATGTACAGGAAAATATCCAATATCTATGAGAAGGTTTAGTGCCGAGACAGCCGTTTTCTGTAACCCCATGGATTTTAAGATCTGTCATGAAGCAACCACAAAAATACATTTGATTACAAATTTTTTTTGACAATTTNCGTTTTCTGTAACCCCATGGATTTTAAGATCTGTCATGAAGCAACCACAAAAATACATTTGATTACAAATTTTTTTTGACAATTTGCTTCAACGACCAAACAATAAAATTCTTTGGGAGATGTAGCTTCACACATATAAAGTAACAGTTTAAGAAATGCTACCAAAAAAAGAAATGCGGTTGACTCACCATTCCAGCCAATTTCCGCTGGTCAGTGCTTGCCCATGCATCAATAGCATAAGCTTCAAGTGAGCCAATCTTATCTCGGACTTTGTCATCAGCTGACCATGAAGATTTGGGGGGCTTGGCGTGACTAGGCGACTTCTTGGCAGACCTCAACAATTGAATAAACTCCTGAAACTCTCTCTCTTCTGCCTCCTTCATACGTTGCCTGCGTAAAAGCTCTTCCACCTACAAAAAAAAATTAAAGTGAGATTATCAGAGAATAGAAGGTCTTCAGGTAAAATTGCGTCAATATATATAAGAGTCCAAACTTGACAATCAATATCTCTTTCCATTAATCACATATCATCAAGCCTGAAAACAGCATCAGCCAACAAGCCAAGGTTAAATCTCAGCCTCCAAGTATTGTTACAAATTTCATCCACATAGACTTGTTTTACTTGACTACAAAAATTCATGGAACAAATGAAGCTCAGCATTACTTGATAGATAAATGAAATCCTAATATCTAAGGATTGGAAGTCTTACACTACCAAGAACAGAAAGCTAAGTAGAACACCCTTCTAGTTCTAGACATACCTGTTCAGTACGGCGGGGGCTATAGATAGATCGAGAACCTTTTGACTCCAAAACAGAAAAGTATATCTCGTCTTTTGATAGCAAAAAATGAGCACAATAGCTTTCGAGAGGATCTGAGCGACCATAAATCATCTGCAAATGTAAAAGCATCGTCAAACCGCGGGCTCGACAGCTGCAGTAACTCAAATATTTGGTACCTCTGCTAACTCTTCTGGAGTCACAGGTTTGTTCTTCTCAAGTAACTCCATCCAAGCAAACTCAACCAGTTGGGGATCCTGCATCGAAATAATAACCAGAAGCTCGTTTATAGGTAACATGACAACCTCATCCTAAACCTTTTACAAAGTCATTACCGTACCAAGTTATCCCGAGCCCTCTGGAGAAAATCAGTAAGTTGTGTATGGTCAAAATTATAAACACCCGGGACGATGTACGTAATTTGCTGCGGTTTGATGGAACAAGTAACACCATTCTGCACCCACCATTAAAGTTTCTATAAGTCTTAACAATCTGCAACTAGTGCACCGGCGCTAGAGCCATTGTACCGAGTAAATCTATTTTAAAGTGAAACCTGATCAAAGACCATCCAGTTCTTCTTGCCATCAGGTCGATGAGCAACTGCCAACAATACCCTTTCTGGGTCCTTCTTAAACTCCAGAAGCAATCCCGCCTCTAGTTCCTGGTTTACGAGCTTATCCTCAAGAACCTCTCCGTAGCTTGTTAATTTCACCCTACAGGTTCACCTAATTCTCTTTCAATCTTCAACTTTTGTGTTTGCTAATAATCAGTAGATATAGAAGAAGGATAGTGAAACGTACTTCACACTGGCGCGAACTCTGATTCGGCTTCCTTTGCGCCTGCTAATGGATTCGAGCTCTTCGGAAACACTTTCGACCAGGCTATGAATGCAAGACGAGCAGCTCGGAGCATCGACACCGCTAATCTGTCCGAAAAACCGCCTGTTCGACCGGAGTAGCGGAAAATCTAACCCTAATTTCGAGAATTCCCGGAGATGAGACGCTCTGAGGCGATGAATACGGTGGCGAAATAGGGAGACGGGAGGACCGCCGCCGGTAGTGACAGTGCGGATGATGGAGCAACCGTTGATTGCCCTCACCGTCATCATCGTAGCTTCAGTTGAAGAAGCCACCGAACGATATCGGAAGAACAGAAGAAGTAACCGAAGAAGAAAACTCCGAGCGATATCGGAAGTGAACAAATCGCTCTCTCTGGTTCATGTGGCGCTAGAAAGGCAAATGAAGCGGGTGATAGACACAAGAAACTCTTAAGTTTTGGCCCCGTAATTTTTACTAATTCGCAAATGTTCCCCATATTTAAATTTTTAATAATTCTGGCCCAAACGATTTTCTTTGGAATCAAAAGAAGGTAGGAAACTTTATAGACTATTCTCACATTGAACCCGGAGATTTTATTTTTAGAGAGGTTTGATACATTACATCCCAAATTATTATTCATTCGCAACAAAGATAAAAGATTTAAAAACGAGAGGTGACTTGAGAGAAGAGAGCCTTAAAGTCTTTGATCGGAGCACTCGTTCCCTCTGGTTTTGAGCCGAGATCGAAAGCTTTAAACTTAGCTTCCTCGAACAGCAATGCCTGTGTTTGTAAAATAGAAGAAAGATCGAAGAAGACAAATGATTGAAGAATCCAAGGAAAGAATGTGATGATTTGAGAACAATTTTTTTTTATTTTATAAATGGTGAACAAACCTGAATGCAGACTTCTGCAACATCAGCCCTGGGGACGGTTTTAGTGTCAGTTTGAAGAAGAAGCTCATCATCTTTGCCAACTAACAGTTCTCGTGCACCGCCTTCCTTATCTAAAAGTCCTCCAGCCCTAAGTTCATCCACAGAAAAAGTTTGAGTGGGAACAAGACCAGAGATAATCAAGTAAGAACAGGCACAAGAAGACCGAGAAGAACTTTCACTGATACACGGGATGAAAAAGTTTAATCAGAGTTACCAGGACACAAAGTAAGTGAAAGTTTTCTTAAGCTACAGAACTTGAGGTGAGTTTTGACATGGTAATAAGAGTCTTGTAGTTAAAATAGAAGCACTAGAAAGAACCTGATTATTGTGTAAGGAGTTCCAGAATCAGCAAGGTACTGTTCAGCTTTTCTCTTCCAAACCTGAACCCACATAAGGTAGCCAACTTTAAGGTAGACACCAAAATCGTGTAAGAAACCAAACTCACTTTGGAAACAAAGAAGAAAAAACAGAGAAATATAACCGACCAGAATGTTTCCATTTCCCAGTTTGTTCAAAGGATGATCCGGATTTGTTCCACCCATGGACCCAACCAAGACAATATGCTTAGCACCAGCAACCTTGGCTGTTCACAAAATAAGGCACTTAAACTTTCAACAAGATAAATGCAAGAAACCAGAAATATGAAATGGAAAGAAAAGCAAACCTACCAGCATCTATTTGGTTCTTCTGGCCAATCCAATCAACCTACGGAAAACACAATATGTGTTACGCTGCAATGAACACAAATCAAAGCTGAAATTTGAAGGATTTACATGTTACCTGTTCAGGGTATTGACCATCGTCGAACATGAACTCGGGTCTTCCACCTTTTGTGGGATCAAAAACAGGTTTCATTTTGGGCACAGCGCTTGTGAGGATCACGAGCGCATCGATCCCTTAAATTGCAGGGCTAATGATATCAGCATCCGTTATATCCCCAATGAAAACATCAACTTACCCTCCAATTTTCTCTTTTCCTTCCGGAGTCCTCACTAATCCCTTTGCCACAAACTTGTCTGACCTCTCCTTCAGCTTCTTGTAAACAATCTGGCCTATCGATTCCATGAAAAACCACAATTTTCATCGAATGAAGCTAAACAAGTCCCATCGAAAGACCGAAACAAGCTCACGAAAACAAAGATCATTCCAAAACAAACAATTAAATTCCAAATTGGTCCAACTGATCATCGCATGCATAAACTCCACATTCAAACGAGAATTTTGGCGTCTGAAACCCAACGAACAGCTAATGAAGTATTGTCATCTGTTTACGCAAGCCTTGATTATATTCAACGATAACATCACTAATCACTAACCCTAGAACCTACAGAATCTCCTATGGATTACGATCATTTTCTCAGTAAAAGGAGAACTAAAAGCAAGTACCTGTTCTGCCACTAGCACCGGTAACGAGAACGGTGGGAAGATTCGCCATTGAAGAAGCTTGCGAAGCTCTAGAAATTTCCGCAAACTAAATAATACACCCTAATGCCGTTTAAGAGACCAGTATGAAGAGAATCCGAGAAACTGAGAAGCGTGAGCATTAATGACCGTATGATGCAAAGGCTGTTTGTTGGTGAGTATGACCCGTGTCGTATTGTTAGTGGTGCAGATGACTGACACTCTTGTTAATTCTCTTAAATACATTTTGGGCCCAAGTCCCCAGTGCTATGGGCCAGATATTTTTCTGGTAATCGATCATTTTTAAGATGTAACTACGTCCCGTTTCCACGGACTCGTCACCTCAAAACGACAAGTAGTTTTCGGTGTGAAAGGTTCATGATTCTTTCTTTTTTTCTTAATTAAACCATGAAATTATTGACTTTTCTGTTCTGTATATATTCTGAAACAACTGTAATTGAACTGTCAAGTCTGTCATGAGTTTCTTTCTTTTTTCCAACATCTGTCATGAATATATTTATTAGAAAAATAATAATATATAAGAAAATCTAATATTTTATTTAGTAAATTATGTTAGATACGCCCGTCTCCAAAATTTTATACCCTGTGGTGAAAAATATACATATGTCTGTATTTTATAAAATAAAATTAAAAAATAAACTTTGTTCCACCGATTTGAAAGATTTTTAAATCGTTTGAAGTATTGGAGTATATTCTAAATACTAGAATATTTCCTTTTCTCTTATGTACATATTCCTTTTCTCTACATACTAAGCTTGTATAAATACTTGTACAAACCCTTTCTATCAATATACGGAAAACATTCAATACAATTCTTATATTAAGGACGTAGACTAATGATACCAAAAAAAAAAAAAAAAATTGTCGGATCGTATTCTATATGGAAAAAGATATCATGTTAAATTAATTAAAATTTATACAAATGAATTTTCTTTTTGTCAACACTATACGATACGAGTTTGAATTACGATAGCGATGCAATGACAGTAATAGTACATTATAACCGATCGGAGGATATTATTATTTAATTATGTGTTTCTAAACTCGATGGTGATTATTAACTTCCTCAATTTTTATTTAAATTTATAAACATTACAAAAATGACATTACGTCATTTGAAAAAAAAAAGAAATTGAAAATGACAGTGGTGGAAAATTAGGTACAACGGCGAAACATTCCTAAGCTGTAACCGATGTCTCAACGGCGACCTTGCCGGAATATCCAACATCCGACGATTTCCTGTCGGATTCCCATAATTCAGGTAACGCCTCTTTCATGTTGTGAATGCTTTCCAAAGCGTAATCTGCTCCTTTGACTTTGTTCGATGTACCAACCTGAAAACAACAAACTCAATAGTCAATTCCAAACCCCGTTAAATTATTATTTGTTTCCGGTTAGGCTAAGTTAAACCAAAGTAATCGTACCAGAACCGTGTGAAGACCAACGCGTTTTCCAGCTTGTACGTTTCGGACACTGTCCTCAAAGAACAGCTGCGATGAGAAGTAAAATACAATTTAATTTTGTTGTCTACGTTTATTAAACAATTGATAAAAAAAAATTAAAAAAAATCCGGTTTGCTGTACCGTTCGGTTAGGATCAATACTGGCGATTTCTAGCGCTTTCTCGATGGCAGATTCAGACGGTTTACACACAATAGGCGTTTTGGGAAGTGACTCGACCGGTTCAGACCGGTCAAAATGTCCCACGATATCAAAAATCTCGAAATCGTCAGACGCGGCAGCGTTTTTGTGCGTCGGGTTCAGCGTTTCGAAACATATGATCCCTTCAAAACAATCCTCTAACCCCAGCTTCTTCAACGCCTTGGCCGCGTGAACTCTGTCCGCGTTGGTAAATATCTAATCACGGGATATAAAAACTGTTGATTAAGTTATTTTATTTTAAGCTATAGTTTATCGTATAAATTAAATAAAAATGTGATTGTGACACGTACGACTTTGCGGAGAGGAAGGCTGAGCAAGAGGCTGCGAAGAACAGGGTCGGGTTTGATGTTGTCGTACGGTAGACGACCGTGGACGAAGCTGTGGTACTCGTCGTAGTCAAAATCATGTCCGATTGCCTGTATAGAACGAGAAAAATTGTTACAAAAAATATAATATAATTTCAAAACAAGAATGAAAATATTGGAATGATACTGATCACATACTCTAAGACCAGCCATTGTTGTTCCATAGTTCTTGTAGAGAAGATTAGACAATTCGACGATTTTGTCCTCCGGTATACCGAGTTTCTCGATCATATAATCTATTATATAAGAAAGAAACAAAACCAATTTCAGAGATGAGTTATATCAATCGATGAGTCGATAGTGCAAGAAACAATAATATTACCTTTGATGTTTTTCCCACATACCCTAGCGATTCCGGTGCTAAGAGGATAAAGGGTATCATCCAAATCTAAATATAAAGAATTTTGATAAACCGTTCAGTAAGCTATTCGCGTGATTATTTCTGATTAGTATATTCCGGTTAAGGACGTACCGAACAAGAGACAGTCGTACTTCTGCGTCGTTGCAAGTCCGTACCGGTTCTCGAACTCCATTTTCTGGAACAATTGATTGGATCAGAGACGAAAATCTTTAATATTTGGTCATTTAAATAGGGTTTTAATTCTGAATCACAGAGATTTTTCATGGATAACAATGATCCGAAAGGATTTTTCTTCAGATTAGGTTTGTTCTTTTTATGATAGAGGGAAAATAAACCCCAGAGATAGTGGGGGATAGAAAAAAACAGAAATAGTTTTGTGTAAATGAATGGACAAAGTTGCTTGTGTCCCAAGAATTTTGGGATAAGATATTTTTAAAAACATGAACTGAGAGTTTCAGCGAATTACAACCGCTAATTGGCTCCAAATCATTTATTAGCATCACACATACATACAGACAAATATACATATATATGTATGTGTGTATGCATAAATACATACACGTGTGTGGACAACACACGTGTAATTGTGTATTCTCGTATTACAATTAACTGGTGTGGATTAATCAAAGTGAACCGGTGTAAACCGACTTTTGACCAAATATTTGACCGTTTGACTTAAGAGAAGACCGAATTAAGAAAACCGAAGTTTGTGATCAGTTATGGATCCGGTTTAAAATGTTTGGCCTGAGAACTTGCGTTTTCAACTTTGCAGTCACTGTCTATATAGTTAAGTAACCTTAATTTTGTGTGTTTTAACGATTTTAACAAAAAGCTAGTTGGTTTTCAATAAATAATCACATCACAAAAGGATGAATTATATGATTAAATATAAATTGCACCCCAGAAAAATATATATATATATATTATGCTGGATCAGAATGATATATTTATTTTCAGCAGATTTTGTAAAAGTAGATTTAGATAAATGTACCGGAAATGGGTAAATTGGCGGCGATAAAATGATCGACGGGATAAATTTTGTTTTGTATTCCTCGTGAAAAAAAAATATATAGAATAAATTCAATTTGGAGAAAAACCAAAAAAACGGCAGAGAGTTTGTAAGCAAAACACAGAACCGGCGAAATGCTCGTAAACGCAAGAAGGAAACAGGAAGGCGTTGAAGGAAATTTTAGTAGTTTTACCTTAGAGAGAGAGAAAGCAGAGTCTATGTCTAAGTTAAGAGAGAGAAAGGTGTAGGGGAGGGATATAGAGAAGCAGAGAAGAGGTTTAAATAGAGGAACTCTTTCTGGCTCTTTTCGCCATTAAAAGCTATTTGCGATTTTTTTTTTAATTATATAATATTGCTTTTTAATTATTATTTGTTTCCTCCTAACTACTTTTAATTAAAACCGTGTGTTCTCTAAGTTCTAACGTACAAGTCAAATTAAGAAGATGACCACGCCATTCTTCTTTCTTATTACGTGCTACATATCAAAATTTGCAATAATTTTATATATCATATGATTGTTTCATAGAAAGAAATAACTACAGGAGATTATATTATAATCATAAATCTATGAGAAACTTCAAATTTGTATATGGGTTTATGCTATATATGGCGTTTGTACAGGTGTATAATTGTACCCAAGACTTCCCTCTGTCTTGAAAAATTGGTTTTAACAAATGATAATAGTTCAAGACGAATTATTGTATTGGTCGAAATTTATGCATTTAATACTACTAAAATTTAATATGTTAGATGCAGGTTTCATAGATTAGTGTAGATGAATTAGATCAACAAATTATGGTGCTAAAATATATATTTTAAAAATTTAACGAAGGTATACGATATTAAGTTTTTTTTTTTCATGGACTAGAAAATATAATTTTCGGGAAACACACACATTATGAGTTGTTTTATTTCTCAAATCCAAGTTTGTGTCTCTAGATGAATCGAGAATCTACGGACGACGGGACAAATAATAGCATTAACCTCTCTTTCTTTCTTTTTTATTAAGAGCTTCTTGAGGCAGCTAGCTTCTTCTATCGTAATTTGTAATATAATTAATTTACTGTGATTGTAAGTTAGTATTGGAATATTCTTTTGGTTTTTGGTCCAATAATTTGGCCGCATGAGTAATACTTTCAACTTTGGATATTTGGATTTCGATCGTTTAACATGAAATTCAATATCGGTTGCCCAAATATAAAAGCTGTAAGAGACCAAGTTGATCAACATCATTTATCTAAGATAAACTAGCAGAAAGTTGAAACATGAAGTTACGTATATAGGATCTGATGAATTTCAAAATATACAATTATACAACTACTATTTGTTTTTTGTTTTTTTTTTAAACATTAACTACTATTTGTTTGGGTTGAAATTGTGCAATTTAATATATAAAACCAAAATACGTAATAATATGGATCTCTAAAATACGATGATAATATTGTTGAAAGCTATTTATTTGAAGTTTTTTTTTCTTTTGGTATCAATCAATAATTGTTTGATTGGGTTTTAATTATTTAAGCAAGAAGATAGAATCAAAAGCCGATCCTATCTCTTTGGTTCCAATTATGGAGGAACTAAAAACCATTAAAACTTTGTTTTATGACTTTGTGGTGCGTTTAGTTCCTAGACCCAAGGACGTCAAATAATCTGGAACTTAATCACATGCGTCGAGACTCGATATTTGGAACTATGGGAACTCACTAAATAATTATTTCTGGATCTGAATAGTTGCGACAAAATAAACGGAAAATCGTTTTGACTGTTTCTTCGGTAGATCCATACATTAATGATTAGATATTCTTGGCTCTATATCGTTTATGATTGTACATCAATTTAATTAGCTATTTCGATTTTCTTTTTTTTAACAATTTCTAATTTTCTTTTAAAGCAATTATTTTGTGAATGGTATATCAAACTGAATACTAAGTTATGTAAGAAAGTTTGGATTAATAAGAATGGTAGCTGCTCTACACACGGCCGGTTAAATGGTCATTAGGCACACAAAAAAAAATTGTTACCTAACAATTTTCTTTAAAACACAGAGGAGATTTTGGCTTTGAGAATTGAGGAATTTGGATGCATGCATGCAAGCCTCAAGCTTCCACTTTGCTCTCTTAGCCCTCCACTTGGACCACGAACTCCTTGCAGGTGGCCACGCGAAACACGAGTAAGATCAAGTTTTTCTGTATTATTATTTATTATCTCAATTATTTTTGTTTTGTAATTTTTTTAATATTTACCTTATTGATTAGCTTATCAATCATCACTGGTTATGTTCGAACAGAAAAAGGTGAAATATATCGTTGACAAATGATGAATGTGAACATCTGATGGTGATATAGTATTTAATGACATGTGCATCATGCATGCATTTTGTATATTATAAACTTATTTATTTCTGCCGTCCATACCGGTAAACATTAAGTAATTTACGTTTATAGTTAAAACTTGGAGTACAAACTAGATATATAATATTCCCTCTGTTTTTAATTAAGTGTCCTTTGAAAAAAATGTATCTGGATGTATTAAACTCAAAACACATCCAGATACATCCAATTACATTGCAGATACATTACATTTCTCCAAACGACATTTAAATCAAAACGGAGGGAGTAACATAACTCAACTGTTCACGGACGACAGGAAAAAGACTAATTAGCCTTGTTCTATTATCCGAGCCAAATTAATTACAGATCTAAGTTTGTAACTTCTTGTTAATAAAAGAAAACAGTACAATCCGTGTTTGGTTTGAAACCGATTCAGTTGTTCTATTTTATTTTATTTTGATTTTCGTAAGTACATCTCATTATCTATTTCGTGTATTCGTTTTACAAAGTTGCAACTTGCACGATTATTCTCAAAGCAAACCAAACGAAATTAATTCCTTTTGTGATGGGTTTGATTCAGAACCAGTTAAAAACAAACATCCATTTTAAAAATAGATATATATATATATATATATATATATGTACTGATCTCCATATCTTTATTTTATGTTATTAAATACCAAAAAATTAACATTTTTTCAGGAATCATTTAAATTTTGATGGTGTGAACCCGAAGATTCACAAAGTATCATTTCATCACAAGATGTTCTCATGAAGATGAAGTCAATAGTTTTTTCAAATATCTGGAGTTCGTTCTGACCGTCGGAAGTGAGATTTTTTCAAAATTATACTGTTAAGCATTTAAACTTGACTCTACTCTCTACTGGACTAGTTCTTTTGTAATGTAGTTACTGTCTATAAAAAAAATTGTTACATTTTATAATCTATTTTTCGTTTTGCTAACTACTGAGACTCTGAGAGTCTGAGAGTTTGAGAGTTTTCACACATGTTGCTTTTGATTTTATGAAATTAAAGATTTTCAACTTCTTGCTAAGTGTACAATTTTTTTACCAAATAAGCTAAGACGTGAATATAAGATACTAAAGTGCGAATATGTCTGAATATATTTATGTCATAATTTATTTATTTTTTTCTTAAAAAAAGAAGAAAAACATGGGTAGTACTGGTACATAGTGGCCATATAAATAATTGGTACTTTCGAAAAAGACAGTCGAAATTTAGGAAGAAACAACAGCTGTTTGCAATTCAGCTTTTCTAACATAAAATATTTGTTTTGTGATATATTAAAGTGGCAAATTATTGGACTCGTCGTGAGTCGTGAAGAAATACGATATACGAACAAGAAACAATAAACGCAAGTGTCCTTATTATAAACTTTGGTATACCTTTAAAAATGAATGTTAGATTTTTGTATGAAATTCCCCTTAATTAATCACTTTACTAGAATTTGAAATTACGTGTACCAAAGAGTCACATTGATTAGTATGATTGTAATTAGTTTTCTAATTTTGACTAATTTTTAACTCTTATTTTCCCCGAACTATTTATATCGAAAGCAGCTAGTTGGCATTGATATTGACATCTTTGCTCTTTTTTGTTTGTTTGTCAATCTGTTTTAGTTCTTTTAAAATCATTTTCTGGGTTTTCGATTAAATTTTAATAATAGCTATTATAAATCCTATTTTTCTTTTTGTTGTGCCTGATTAATTCAAATGAATAGATATTCAATTATTAAATTACCAAATGAAAGTTGTAAGAAAAAACACAAAACATGCATATACATAATAAATAAATTATAAATGTAAACATAATTAAGAATAATGGTAGCTAACAAATAAATAAATAAATAATGTATCCGAAGCCATATGAGAATCATCCAAGATGGATGCCTTTGTTTCCAGGAATTTTTTGAACTCGTCGGGTTTTATTTTTCCATGTTTATTTTCGATTTTGTATAAGTGTAAGTTTAAACTATTAATATAATCTAATAGATGACACCAAAAAATCATCCCGAATGCTTTCAACAGAGGAGATAAAATTAATTTGGAATATATATTTTTGGTTTGAAAGCGTAGCTTTTAGCAAAAAAAAACATAACTGAAATAATTAAATAGATCCAATTTCTCAGTACGACGATTTTATGTTAAAAGACTAAAAGTGAAAATGTATGATTGTATATTTGTATTCAATATCCATATTCAAATCGCAGGACGGACTCGTAAAAAAATGGTGAAAGTCATTGGTGAAAGAAACAAAACTAAAAAAAAAAATATTTCCAAGAAATATATTATTCCGTATTTGTCAAAATTTAATTGATATTATAGAAAACATCAACATGATGACCCATATCATGAGTTCATGACTCATGTATGCAAACCCAAGGTTAAAAAAAAAAAATGTATGCAAACCCTAATACATTTTCCTCCTATGTTAATTATTCTCCTTTTAAAATCATTTCCATAATGTTAATTTCCATGGTATTAATAAACTAAAAAAAAAAGATTACCAAAAAAAAATAAACTAAAAAAAAAAAAATTAAAAAAAAAAAAAAAAAAAGAAGAATGAAAATGCAGTTAGATTTATATAATTAAGAACTGCTAAACAAAATTTTATTAAGCAGTTCACGAAATATTTGTCGACATGATAATATATTAGGAATTAGTAGCTTCGAGTTAAGTTCGCCATAATCCAAATTAGCGTTTCAATCTTTGAATACAGTAAAACTTCTATAAATTAATAACGTTGGGATCGGGAGGTTTTATAAAAAAATATTAATTTATAGTGATTATTAATTTATAGATATATTATTTGGTTGAAAAACTAATTTTGGGACTGACAAAAAATATTAATTTAGCGAGGTATTAATGAATCGAGTATTAATTTATAGAGGTTCTACTGTACAAATGTTTCGACTGAATATAATAATTTTGAATTTAATTAATCATCCCTCATAAATCAGAAACAATTTTTTTTTTTTTTTTTTTCAACAGGAGAATTTTTCTACAGTTATGCAAAAGACCATGTCAGGCTAATTGTTAGATTTACTAAAAACGTTATTTAAAAAAAAAAAAAGAGTTGAATATCTCTTCTCTTTCTTCTTTCATCTTTTTGTCCTTCTGTTGTCGCCTAGCGGGCTAGGAGTGTATAGGAAGGACTACGTTTTGATTGATAATGAACTTATTTATGAAAGTGGACCTGAAGGAAATATTGGTTTATCAAGTGTTTATTTAATTGTAAATCCAATAACTATAATTAATTTTCTGATAATCCTAACCTATCACCGAGAGTGTGATAGGCCCTCCCTCCATGTTCACATATACGTTGACATTTCTATGAAAGTGCAAACTGCAAGAAATTTTCGCTGACAACAAAGACCTGCAAACAACTCTGTTTGCACATAAAAATTGTTGTTTTTATTTGAATATAAGCTACAAAACGTTTTAAAAAATAGAATTAAACAGATGTTGAAACTAGAAGACCGAGTCCAGTGAAAAGGAATAGGATGAAAAGTAGACGACGACAACGAAGAACAAGAAGCTGGGAAAATGTCATCCATAATTTGAATTTAATAATTTAATTTATTCATCGCCGGAGCTACCAGATATTGTCGCCGCCGGCAATGTTCAAAAGGGAAAATAGCTCTTCCGGTTTAATTTCTTGGTCTAGACCGGCTATTAGGTTGTTGATCTGATTGGGCCGGAAATATTCAGATTTATTGATTGGTTTTCTATATTCTACTCGTTTGCTTGCTCTTGGGTTGAGACATTTTGATTTTTCGGGCCTTACCTTTAAATATAATGGGCTTTAGTATTGGCCAAATAAACACCCAATATAAATTTATTGTGATGAATGTGGTTTTTCCACAGGTGCCTCTCATGTGCTTTCACTTCCAGAAGCTCTTTTGATTAAAATGATACCGGTTCTTATATGGGTTTAAAAGTTACTAAACCGATTGGTACGAATCTAAAGTTTTTCGGCTTTTCGCTGCAAAAAAGGAAGGAAGGACTCTTTTTTTTTTTCTTCCCGCGCAAAGGGACTTGTTGCGCAAGTAGGCGCCGCCACAAACGGAAAAATTACGGATTAAAATAAGGGGAAATAAAATATCAATATTTTAAAAGTGGAAAATATATATTAATATTTAATGTTTACCAATAATGATGGTGGAGCGTCTGAAACGGTGCAGTGGGGTCACGCGTAACATAAATTTGGTGGTGTCAACCACTTATATTTCTCCACGTCAGCATTTCCAGCTCACACTCAGCTGTTGGAAACAGTCTGCACCGTCCGATTGATCTGGAAAGAGACGAAAACAACATTGTGAGGAAGATTCCCGTTTTCTTTTCTTTCTCCCTCCCAAATTTCGGAATTCCCAAAATTTCGAATTTCTTAATAGGAAACTAATCTGGAAAAACTTAAAAAGTATCAAAAAAATCTCGAGGTTTTATTTTATATATAAAATAAACATCTAACCGCCTCTTCTCAGACTTCAAATTTTCCGCCGTACGGTTTTCAAATCGAGAGGAAGAATTCAAAAAGAGAGAGAGAGAGAGATTGAGAAGAATGGAGGTGGTGGAGAGGAAGACGGAGATGGCGGAAGAAGGGTGTACGACGCCGAGAAGCAGGAAGTATAGGATTCCGGTGGCGTCTGTTTGTCCTCCGCCGCCGAGGAAGAAATCGACGGTAGTGAGGAAACGAGATCCGCCGAGGAACGGTTATTTTCAGCCGCCGGATCTGGAGACTCTGTTCTATGCACAGCCTCGACGAGAAGCTTGCGCTTAGATTTGATTTTTTTTCTTTCTAGGGTTTGCTTTTCTTCTGTAGATACATGTTTCTCAGTGTAGGATTGTCCTAGAGATTATATTTTAGCTGTGTCTTCCCTTTTAGGGACGACGTTGCTGTGTATCGAATTGAAATTTCCTAAAGCAAAATTGAGATCTGTTTTTCTCAGAGTTCGTCTTCTTATCGAATTCGAATTTCCTGAAACTTTTTCTTTGTTTCCGTTAGGTTTTATTCAGAGAAGGAATGGTGATTTGATTCTTGGCTTGTGTTTTCACTTTTTGATCTGATTTTTCATATTGGAGTAAGTGTATGAGATTGGGAATTGATGATTGAACGAAACTCTGATTCTTCTGTTTATTGATTAAAGTGTTTCTTCAATTGCAATTGGGTGTGAAAGTGAGAGTATCTTAAACACCGAACAAAGACAACATCAAAGCTTCCAAAAAATTGCAGAAGACCATTGCAATACCCTTAGGTTTGCTTGTTCTGTTCTGGTTTTATGTGATTCTAACCGAAAAAAAACAAGGTGAAATATTTACATAAACATTGCAGTGATAAGTGACACATATGTAGTAGCTTCGTGTTACATCATAAGTGTTGAAAAGTAGTCCTCAAACTCTTGATCAATGGTTGGTTTGGTGGTAGCTTCTTCGGAATCTGTAACCCAAATGGTGATAGTATCACAATGAATCCCATAAAACGTGACACTAATAGTCTAACTCCTTTAGCATTTTCATTTTTAGTTACCTTGGTTGCTCACACTCCACCTTCCAGAGGAAAGAGTGTAAGACCCTTCCGGATTCGAATCTTGAGAGTGGAGAAGCTCTTGAAGACCTTCAACCGCAAACTCGGGGCAAATGAACTCCATGTCGCTAAGGTCATCAACATATTCTTGTGTTTTGCCATTACCTTTGGAACAGCATTGGTCTATGCTTGATGTTGCATTACCAGAACTCGAACTTGAACTTCCGGCGGTCGAATAAGAAGAGTCTTTGAACATGTACGAAGAAGCCCCTGTGACAGATGCAGAAGAAGAGGTCTCATCGCTGGTTTTTGTGTCTTCCATGGCATAAGAACATTCTGCAGATTCTATATCTGATGATGGACATGAAGAATCAGGAAGGGAATCCTGCTCCAGACAAAAGTGTTTCGGTAAGGGTGACAAGTCTGATTCTTCAGGTCGCAGTTTCCTCTTTTTGCTCCAGTCAAGACATTCCTCAGCTACTATCGTCATATCGTTGATATCACTGAGAGCAAGTATCGAATAGTAAAGGTCGTAAATTTCTACTGCATAAAGTATTCAAGTCTATTTGTATATTGCTTAAGTATTCAAGTGTTCAGTATCTCTTTAACCCATCAACAGGTTGCAGTAGAAATACAAATCCTAAACACTAAACACAGTGAGGAAAACCATCGAACACATTACAGGCACGATACTTTATAGCTCAGTAAGTTACTATTCACATTTCGCAGAAGATGAAAACTTGCTGGAAACACACAAAAGCAGAACACAAGAGAGTATTTCGATTTGAATCAGAGACACCCGGAGTGGTGTTTCAGATTCAAGATACGATTATTCGAGATCAAGTTTCAATCTATACTTCAAAAAAGGTGTTTCAAAATTGCAATAGTACGAACATGAACAGAATAAATAATTAAGTAATAAGAAGATATATTTTATGTTCATGAGATGTGAGAAAACAAAAACAAAAAACCTATGATCCAGCGATGGAATACTACTCTCATCTGCATCCATGGTTTTAGAAGATACCACCAAGAATTTTCTAACTCGAAGCCGAGAAATCAGTTTTGTTGTGTTGATACTTGATGGTGATGAAGTGATTATGATGATGTCTTCTTGTGTTGTGTCCGAATATACATTATAAAATTCAAAGAAGGAGAAAAGCAAACCCAAGTTCTCAACCAAAAGCGACTGCAAATCACGGCCTGAGTTGGCGAGCAACCGTTGGATCATGGGTGAGGCCTCACGTGTAACGGCGCGTGATCTAAGAATATGTACAGTAAAAGACAGTAAATCCCGTGCCGTTCCCACGTGAGAGTGAGACTTCGGTGGGCCCTAACGTTTGAAGGTTCGATCTCAAATTGCAAACAAAAAATATATATAACATTTTTGATGTTTAATCATTTTATAATGACAAAGGTCAAAACAATTTCGTTATTTTGATGTTTTATAATGACAAAGGATAGAATGAGACAATTTTCTTCATTCTATCCTGCATAAATTTATTGTAGGATTCTATAAAAATATTCATACTGTCATAGGGGCTTCTTTGTACATGTTCTGGGCTTTTGGGCTTTTCTCGCCTTTCCTTTTTATCTGTCTCCTGTCCTTTTTGTTTAATGAGTCCCCCCATGTTTTATTGTTTTGGACCTTTTGGTTATGTTCTTCTTCTTTGTTTTTCGCCTTTCAATAGTACTAGCACTCTGGAATCAGAGGGCTTGAATCTTCTTCACATGATACAACTGTTATGGTAACATGATTTCGCTGGATCATTATGTAATGGGACTCCGGATCATTCATTGTTCTCCTACGGACAAACATATTCCAAATGCAGAACTTAATTGGAGACATTATAACAGTGAACGTAACAATTTTGAGAGATACAATTCAAATACGTCGAAATTTTTTATTCTATCAACATGAATGTTAAAAAAGTCGCGGATAATGCTAAATCGTCTAATCAACAAATTCCGTCCTCAAAATCTTTTCTTCTGTCCCCAAAATTTTATCAACGGTCATTTGTTCAATACTATTATGTTTACGTTCAGCAAGTAGCAACAATAATGGTACATGATTAAGCCGTTGAAAGAAGTACTTCTTCTGTTTCATAAAGATTGTCATTCTACTCTTTTTCACACATATTAAAAAACCAAATAAAAAGTCCATTATATTCCTTATTAATACACAAAACAAATTTCTCTTTCTAATTAATACACTAATATAACAAAGTTAAAATTGGATTTTTATTTACAATTTTGCATTGAAAATACAAAACTACACTATTTATGAAACAAAAACAAAATCTTAAAACGACACTCGGGAGTAATAATTTTGTTTAAAACAGTCTAAAAGGGAAAATTAATTACGCAACGAAAGTAGACAACTACTAACAACACGAAGTTATTACCCATACGCACGTGTTGGCAAACGAGTCTCGCTCACTCTAGTCACGTGCAGCATGCACCTTCTACTAGATAACCATTTCTACGTACCGCAAAAAAATCTATAATTACACAGGTAATAACAAAATTACCGGTCGGTTATCTACGGTTTACGATCCGATCCCGAGTCGCTGACCGGATACATCGCATTGCACCGGAGCTAAACCGATTCGTGATCTCTGTAAATCAAATTCGATCCACATGTTCTGCTGATGATGGTGTCCAATCACGTATGCTTCCATTCCCATAAGATCGGAGTTTCCAAATGTGAAACAGTAAACCGAATCGTTCCCGACCGTGAGATGAGGGACTCGGTATAGTAGCGGCTGACCAGAAACCGCTATCTCAGCTCCTTCGAAAACCAGGGAAACTGTTGGTAACTGGTGGACAATTCCGGTCCGAATCCGAACCGGCGAGATCCGGTAACACAAATCCATGGTTCCTTGGAAAACGAAATCCGGTTCTTCGTAAACCGTCAGGATCCCGTTTGTTCGGGTTAAGAATTCGGTTCGAAGCGCGGTGTAAACCGGTCCGAGCAAGAAAGTAAACTGAGTACCAGAATCAACCATGGTTTGACCAGCACCGGTATGATCCGGTACGAGAACCGACTTAGGGATGGGCAAAAGCTTACCGTTAACTTTGATCCCCGTGAGCTGGACGGTGTAGGCGACACGGTCGAAGTAAGGTAACGGCGTGGAGATCCGGATCAACGGCGTGTAATTTAACGGCGTTAGCCACGTGAAATTGGAGTCGCCGAGGAGAAGAAAACCCGGGAAATCGTCGGTGCCGGAGATGCAATAGGAGAATTTGGGGAAACCCATCTGAGAGATGAAGGAGAGGGATCCACGGTTCATGCCCAATAACCCGGTTGTTTTGTTGTCTTCTTCCGGGTCGGATCCGGATATGGATCCCATACACCCGAATATCAGACTCGAGTTGTTGGTGGAGTTTCCGAAGTGGAAAATCTCGGCGGCGAGGTTTCCTTCGGAGGAGGAGGCGTCGGCGTAGGAAAGAGTTGCGTGGCAGAGTTTGTCGGAATCGCAGGAAGCGGGTATGAGGAAATCTCGGGTCCGGGTCCGGCAAGTGGGTGAGGAACAGGGGATTGGAGAGTAAGAGGAGGAACGGGTCGGGTCGAAGTTATTGATCGGGTCTGGGTTTGAGGTACGGTTGCAGCGAAGCCAAGAGAGTTCGCTGCCCGTGTCGATGACCATGGAGATGTTTTGAGGAGGAGTTCCGACGGTGAGTGTGACGGTGAGAGTAACGTTGTGGTGGAAATGGAGTTTGTCGGTGGGTTGGTGACCCGAATTATCCGTTGGGGTTATTCGGGTCTTTAGAGGCAGAACAAGAGTTTGAGAAGAATAAGAAGAAGAAGAAGAGAAACATCTATGGGTTCTAATGAAAAGAAGAAGAAAAAACGCAGGATAAAATCTTGGAAACATGATTAGAAAAAATTGCTAAAAAAGACTCAGTCTGTGCAAGTGAAGAAGAAGAAGAAGAAGTGAAATTTAGTGAGTTTGGTGCAAGTTCACTGAACATCAATGAGATCTTTGTTCTTTTTTCAGCTGGAAAATATCTCTGTTTTGTTTTCTTTTTCTCGCATATAAATATATAAACTTTCTCTTTAAGAGAAAAAAAAAAAAAATATATATATATATATATAAACTTTCTCATTAATTATTATAAAAAATATTTTCTTTTCTTTTTTCTCGCATGTAAATATATAAAACTGTTTGCATGTATTGTATTATCTCAATCACTGAGTTTTCTTTTAACAAACTAGTGTTTTGACTTGCCCGTTATTATTTGTGTTAACTTATTTTAGTAATTATTAAATAGATACCAATGTATTTTAGTTAGTGACCAGAACTATATATAGGTTGTGATATTTATTTTTTCAATAACTTTTTTCTTGAATATAATTTTTTCTCGTATATATTTTAAAAAGAAGAAGTTCATCTGTCAGAGTAAAGACACTAACATACAACATGAAGTAATGAACATATTAGAACTTTAGAACAGCTTAATTTAGCCAGGTGATTTTTAATGTGAGTGTGCAGTGAAAATAACAAAATAATTAGGGGAATGATTTTAATATTATTAAATCTCTTCATTAGACTGAAGTTCGTTTTAAAATTTTCAATTTTAGCTTACACTTCTGGTTAAAAAAACACTATAAGCATGTGTGTTTACCTTGGTTTCTTCACTGTATTTGCCATGGGAGTTTGGACCGTGCGCATATTTAAATAGTTACTCCAACCGTCAATTTTTTTTCCATCATTCAAAATTCACTTTTCTCCGTTTTCAGTTTTAACTTCATAAAAAACACAAGAGGAGGTCAATTGTGAGATTAAAATCTCAAAGTGCAACACTTAAGAACTTTAGGAAATTTTAAATCAACGACTTATTCAGATGTAACACCTTTACTTTTTCCAGCTAAACATTATATTAAAAGAATATTATTCCTCACATTTTCCCAAATAATATCGAAACAAAAAAAGAATAAACAAGCTGTAAGATGAAATAATGAACTAATGTTTGCTTTTGGAAAAATGAATTAAAAAATATGGATAGAAAGAAGAAGAAAATAAGAGTTCGAAGATGTGACGTTCACATGGAAATAGACTTTAGAAAATAGAGAGGGATGGTTGCACATGTTGTTTGCCTTGCTGTTTTTAGGACAAAGCCCCCATCATTTATGAGTTTGGGTCCATTTTTCTTGAATCCTGCTCCAAATCAGGACACCTTCACTTACCTATCTGTCTTTACATCATCTCACTTGCCCACTAGGTCAGCTCGCGTGACACATTAATTCATGAGAGTTCATTTTCAAACTCTATAGTCATATTATCTCGCTGATTTTATTTTTTTATGGCATTCTTTGGATTTTTTTTTGTTTGTGTCGCTATGCTTTTGGCTTTCCAGTTTCCACTTTACTACGAAGCAGAAGAAATGGTAGTGTCTTTAGTTGCCGACATTTGTTGCGGCGTCACTGTGTCTTATATATCGTCGATTAGTATGAGAAAATGTATGACGTGACAACTTGATATTACCGAACAAATTTAAATTTTGTATTCTTACATTTCCTTTAAGATCCCTCAACTTGTAAATTCAAAAGTCTCGCCAGCTTTTTTTTTTCTTCCACCGCCTGTGAAAAAAACCTTCCACATTTTTTTCCCGCGTGTAGTCTTAAGAATCCAATCCAATTTCAGAATACGCCAAAAAACAAACATGCTAGAGAAATAATATCTAAAGACGACTACACGAATAGACGACAATCACAACAAGATCACGAGGATATTATTTTATCCCAAGTTTTAAAAACATTTCATATGCATTATAGAAACCAGAACCAGATTACGAGAAATATATACTGAAATTAATTTCAAACTCTTTAACAAAAAAAAAAAGAAATTAATTTTCAAACTTGCTTGAAAAAAACATGATGGAAAATCGAGAAGTCGCCAACTTTTTTTTTTCTTCCTGTTGCATGAAACTCGATTCCATCGACAACACCGACCCAAAATAGGTTAGAAAGTTTCGAAACAGCAAGAAAGCTTCAGTCTCAAGAAACAGAATCTCTGAAGGATCTTTTGTTTATTGAGTTTGACTGACCGGAGACTTACGGAGATGATGAAGCGATCGGTGATTCCAAAGGCGGCTTGACCTATGTCGGGGGTAAGTGTGAAGTCAAGGAGAACTTTTTAGACATCTCTTCATGAGAACACCTGTGGACATGAAGAATCAGGTAGGGAAGCCTGCTCTAGACAAAAGTGTTTCGGTATGGGTGGTGACAAGTCTGATTCTTCAGCTCGCTGTTTCCTCTTTTTGCTTGAGTCAAGACATTCCTCAGCAACTATCACCGTACCGTTTATTTCGCTGAGAGCACACATCGAATACTAGAAAATGTCGTAAATATTCTACTGCGTACAGGAATCAAAAGTTTGTTTCCCACTCATACCATAAAGGGTCCAATCAAAATTGCAATTTACAGCTTTAAGACCCCACACTAGTGGCATCATTTGCAAGAGGAAACAAAACAGAACAAAATACAAAAATCTTTCGACACTGAGATGAAAGGACCTTAACGGGTTGGTCCAGAATCTAAACCCACAAGTAATATTTGTATATAAGAGTAAAGAGAAGCTTTGCTTAAGATTCCAGTGTTGAGTATCATCTCTTTAACCCATAAACAAGTTGCAGTAGAAATACAAATCCTAAACACTAAACGCATTTCATCTTTCAGACACAGTGTAGAAGAACCATGGAACACCTTACAGGCACGATACTTTTATTGCTCAGGAAGTTACTATTAAACTATCTGGAATCATACAAAAGCAGAACACAAGAGAGTATTTCGATTTCAAACGGATAATCAGAGAAACTTGGAGTGATATATATATATATATCAGATTCAAGATACACGAGTTTTTCAACATCCAAGGTGAAGCCCATGTGTGGAATGAAGATGGAGCATTGGGCCTGAATCAACAACACAAGCCCACCAAGCCAGTTGTCTCTGAGACAAAAACCTGCAACGGTCATATTGACCAAAAAGCAGAATATCAAAGAGAAAGCAAGAATGTACGGGTTCATCGAGTCACCAAATTCAGTCTAAGAACAGATTAAAGGTGCTTGAGGATAAGGATCAATAGCTGTCATCACAGCTGTCCAAGTTCTAGAGTGTTCCATTTGCTATATAATAAGCGACTCATGTAAGAAAATGCATTCATGATTTAACAGATCCGGATCTTGGTTCATGTTTGGTTTTAGAATTTGGAATTCGGGTTCCATAGTAACCAAGTCGAGTTTTAAATGATAAACATTTTATTTGACTATGTGATTGGTTTTCGATCTGCGAATATATTTCCTTTGCGGATTTCAGACTATAAGATAAATTATATGTAACAATAATGCAAAAGGCTCCAAAGAATCGCTGACTGTCTCGTACTCTTTGACTGTCGTACAGTCTTGGACTGTATCAGCCAAGCCCCTTTTGATTATGATTGCACCCCAAAAATTACTAAATTACCCTCAGAAAGGGATAGAACCGAAAGTAGCTCAACCCTAGCTTCTCCCCAATCCCCAATCCCCTATAAAAACCAGACCTCCTTTCTAGTTTCTACAATCATTAGTAGCTGCCACAGATTTTTTCACCAAAACATTTAGCCTCTCTTCAAGCTCAAAACCATGACTTCTTTCATAGGCCCGCTTCCTTTCCCAGGCGATTACGCTAGTAAGATCGATCTCTCTCTCTCTCTCTCTGTTTTTTTACTCTGCGTTTTGTAATGGCTTTTTCGTAATGGCTTAATCGTTTTTCTTGGATTTAAAACCTTGCAGCCGCTGCGTTGGGCGTGTTCTGGGATATCCAGGCATGCGGGTTGGAAGAGTTCCGGGATATCCCGCCCGAGGAACGCAATGCCGCAGAGGTTACACGGAGAATCAGAAAGCAATTCGCGGATTCTGGTCATCGTGGTCCGGTCTTTATCAGCGCTTATGGTGATATGACTCCTCACGACTTTTCCTCCACCGGAATCAAGCTCAATCACTTCCCCGCAGGTCTAGTCTCTTCCTGGTCTTTGATTTATCATGTTCGTCCGTACGTAGCGTGTGATAAAAGATTCAGTCTAAAAGTTAACAGCTTGATTCTGTCTGCGAGAGAGACCAAGACTTTGGAGGACATTGTGTCGTGGGCAGATGAGCATCCCGAACCAGCATCGTTGATGCTCATCACCGGAGACGTCGTCACAAATGACATTCTTAGGACTCTGAATCTTTTGCAGAGTAGGAAAAAGTACAAATTGATGTACATACACCCACACCACCCAACGGTCGTCGTGATTCTGGCAGAATCAGCTTCTACCTCTGGAAACTAATGTCTCGGCCAAAATAACTTATGTATCGGGGAAAATAAAACTAGTAGTTGGTATTTCTTTTCTTGGGATCATCCTCGGTAGTAGTTGGTATTTCTTTTCCTTTCTTGCTTGTATTGGATCATCCTCCTCTTTTGTAAAACTTGTCTCATCGCATTAGCCGTAATAAGAAATCAATTTGATTTAAATCCAATTAGTTAAACATATCATTTCATACTGCTAACCATTTCTACGTACCGCAAAAGAATATCTCTACTTACACAGATTATCTACGGGTTTACGATCCAATTCCGAGTATCTGACCGGATACATCACATTGTACCGGTGCCAAACCGATTCCCTGTAAATCAAATTCAATCACGTATGCTTCCGAGTTTCCAATTGTGAAACAATAAACCGAATCGTTCCCGACCGTGACATGCGGGACTCGGTATAGAAGCGGCTGACCAGAAACCGCTATCTCAGCTCCTTCGAAAACCAGGGAAACTGTTGGTAATCGGTGGACAATCCCGGTCCGAGTACGAACCGGTGAAATTCGGTAACACAAATCCATGGTTCCTTGGAAAACGAGATCCGGTTCTTCGTAAACCGTAAGGATCCCGATAGTTCGGTTTAAGAATTCGGTTCGCAGCGCGGTGTAAACCGGTCCGAGCAAGGAAGTAAACTGTTTTAATTAATTAATTTAGACTGTCATATTTTTCTTTTATCAGATTATTTGTCTTGACTTCCGAAATTATTATTCTTGTTAAAAAAATATAAAGTTAATAAATAGCGCGATATGTTTTTCAAAAGTTTTTTCTTGTATTTATTTATAATAAAAAATAAAAAGTTAAATCTGTAAGAGTAAGTCGCTATCTAAGCACATATGACATGAAGTAATGAACATATAAGAACTTTAGAAAAGCTTATCTTAGTCAGATTGTTAATGTGAGTACGCACTAAACATAACAAACGGCTCCAAAATCAAGAGAAATAATTAGGAGAATAATTTTAAGCTTATCTTCATCAGACTGAAGTTCGTTACAAAAAATGAAGATTTAAACTTACACTTCTGTTAAAATAAATACCATAAGTCTATAAGCATGTGTTTACCTTGGAGTTTGGACGGTGCGCGTATTTAAATAGAGACGGAAGCATTTATATACAACAATTAGTTTTTTCAAATTTCAAAATTCACTTGTCTCTGTTTTTAGTCCTAACTTTTTTTTTTTTTAGTCCTAACTTAATCAAAAGAACACGAGAAACTTTACGACTATGGAAAATTTGGAATATTTTAAATCAGAGACTATAGTTTGAATGTGTGGGATCCCATATTCAGATGCAAAAACTTTACGTTTTCAGCTAATCATTATATTAAAGAATATATTCCACACATTTTCCCAATAACAAGATGTAAGATGAACTAATGAACTGTTTGGCTTTTGAAAAAAAATATAAGTTGAAAAGAGAGTTCGAAGATGTGACGTTGACATGGAAAAGGACTTTAGAAAATAGTGAGGGTTGGTTTGCACATCTTACCAATCAGTCTTACATCTTAAAGCTAAATGAAATCTGTGAGACCTGCTTTTGATAGAGAGGATTATAACATTTTATTTAAATGGGTATTTGGGAACAATATTTATTTTTTGCTTTAAATTTGATTAATTTGATGAATTCACAAATACTTCAAGTTTTAAATTATACTAATATTATTTTTGCTCAAGTTTTCGTTTTCAAACTGTAGTATCTTTGGGAATATTATCGCTGATTTTTTTGTTTGTTTGCGTCGTTGGCTTTCCAGGTTCCCAAAATAAATGGTGTCTGTAGTTGCATAATAAATGGTAGTGTCTTTATTAAACTTCCCAATTTTTAATGTTTAATATTTTACATCTTACACATTTTCTGTAGATTAAATTTTAGATTTTTTTTGTTGGGTTCGCCCTAACAATCAGAAAAAAGCGATTTTTATTTTCATTTTTCTATTTCTGGTGATCGGTTTGTCACTATCGTTGTCATTGTGAGAGAGAAGTTTCTACTTTTGTTTTTAGGATAAAGTAGAAACATTTGGGTTTATTCTAGTGATAGTTTTCTGCGGCGGCTTAGTTTCAGATATAGTGCTTAGTTTCAGATATAGTCTAGTGGTGATTTGAAGTTGAATCTTGTTGAATCTTGTTTCTTGAAAAGTCTTGGGTTCCGTTTCGGCAGACGAATGTTTTGACTGAGCCGCCGAAGAAAATTGTTGTGTTGTTTGAATAGTTGTGTGTTTGTTTGAATAGTTGTGTTCTCATGGGCGGATTTCGGGATTGGGAAATTCAAAATCCAATCATGAGTCAAATCGGTCTCCGAGTGTTTTTTGCGAATCTGTGTACTTACTGGTTCAATAGATTGTGAGTAAGTTTTTGAGACATTAATCGAGAGAGTTATTTTTCTATTCAATTCCATTAGTAGGTGTGCTCTTTTCAAATCAATTTCTCTTAGCCTTTGTTTCCCAATGTTTTGGGGTTTGTGTATTTGGGATTTCCATTTTTTCGTGAAATTATTGAAAAATTTGCTACTGTGCATATGATTTCTCCTTTTATTTTATAATGTATCCTTAGAAATTTTAATATTAATAGATGATAAAAAACTTCATGTTACACGATTTCTCTAGTCCCTTTTATTTCTAGTATAAAATCACCTTTTATACCGAGATAAACTTTAATAAAACCACTCGTAGTATAATACCATTATGCTAGGTTTCCCAACCGTAAACTTTATAGATATCCTCTTATATATATATCATTGATAGTATTCAAAGATTAGTCTAATTTCCAAACTTGTGTTCGTAAAATGTCTGAGGTGATAATTTAATTATCATAATTTTTGTATTCTTTCGTTTCTTTTAAAACATTTAACTATTTTCTGAACTAAATAGGATTGAACTTTCGTGTTCCCCCGCCGCAAGGTTTGCAGGACCTTGCAGGATTTGCGAGAGAATCAATACAGAATATCTAAAGTTTATTTAGGATTCCAATCAATTATGTTCATATACCGTATTATATTATTATATGTAACCGATCGAGCTTCTCCTTCTTTACTATTTACGATATTAGTGATCTTGGTGACAAGATCTCTCGCGAGAGCTAGCTATCTCAAATAGAGCAAATCCTACTTGTTTAAGTTCCCAACATAAAAATGATTAAATGCATTATTATATATGTCAATCAAAACTCATGCATTCTATCTCTAACGACCAGAGAACTTTACCATATTATGTTCGATTTGTTTTCACAATCATGTAATTTATAAGTTAAACTTCCACGTTCCAAAACCTAAGTCAACCCATAAACTTAATAATGTTTCAGATTTCTTTAATTAATTTGATGATCCAAATCCCATAAGGTTTGGTTTGTGGATGTGTGAAAAAAAGAAGATAATATTTTACTACCAAATTAATTTAGCAAGGTTATTTTTACGCTGCAGTGAATTGAACTTTTTATATGATTTGATAATAATATCATGTTCGGATTCGGACCACGATTGTCCCACCGTCTGTGAAAAAAAGCCTTGCACATATTTTCCAGCGGTTGGCAAACCCAAAATCTGTAATCGCAACAGAAAAAATATCCAGATTAGTAAAAAAGGATTTCAAATATAAATCCAGAAAACTAAATCATTCCACAAAAAAAAAAAAAATGATTCAAGATTCACGCTGGAAAATGGAGAGAGATAGATCTCGGCTGCTGGTGAGAGAACTCAGATGCATTGAGAGTATGTGAAAAATGGCTTCCACTTTCAAGAGTTATAATAACATAAAAGGGTTTGATTTGTAAAGGTGAAAAAAGATAAAAAAAAACAGAGACTAATTAAGATGAAATAATATAAGTCGTTGAAGAAGATTTGAGTGTATTTAGCGAAAAAAGAAGAAGAAGATCTGAGTGTATTTATAGCCTAAAAACTCAGAAAATTCATCCGTTTAAATCTCAAGTTACCGTTACAACGGCTACTCCACAAACGGCTTTTTTCACAACGGCTACTCCAGTCGCTTCAAGATTATCTTTTTAATTTCTCTGATTAATAAATAATAGCTATCACATCGTTTAATTACGAATAAGGTTGACTCAAACGGCGTAGTTTAACATCGAAGATGCTTGAAAACGCAAACGGTGTCGTTTAGTAAAGGTTGAAATAAATCCTTTTTTCACCTTGAAATTAAAATGTATGGACGATTTTGTTACAATTTGTATAATCTTTTTTGTATGATGATCATGTAAAATCAAGTTAGCATATATAATTCATTTTGACGAAAAAAATAAAATCCAAATCGACTAGATTTGGTTTAATCTCGGCTTGTTTTCTGTAAAATAAAAAAAAAATCTGAAAAACTGAATACAAACATTATATAAACCTAATTTAAAACACCATAAAAAAATTGCAGCCAGTCATGTCATTTGGTCGGCTAATCTTGAGATAGCCGAGTAAGTACCACAACAACCACTCACCACCCCGAAGATTATAATGAACATGCACAATCCGACCTGAACAAAACACACACACACAAAGAAGATCAGTTTAAGAATAACACAAATTCTCCACGAGAA
The DNA here is from genome assembly GCA_020283515.1 of Alliaria petiolata. Taxonomy (NCBI): domain Eukaryota; kingdom Viridiplantae; phylum Streptophyta; class Magnoliopsida; order Brassicales; family Brassicaceae; genus Alliaria; species Alliaria petiolata. Next base: position 262,568,917 of record JAHZTW010000001.1, read on the forward strand.
TCAAATAGTTATTTAAAATTGTTTATATAGAAGGAAATAAACAAAAACATTTAGAGTAAAGTAGATATGTCCTTACTTGTGTGTTAGTTAATTTACCCTTGAGGATACTGAGATAACATAGACATGGAAATATAAGAGCCTGCAACCAAAATAAACATTTTTTTCCATGGGTTCGATCAATTTTTTTAAATTTTTTAGCTTTTCGAGATCGAAGAGCTTACCACAAGCATTGCAAGGAATGATCCGATTAGTGCGGCCACGATCGCTGTAAATGAGAGAATTCGATCAGAGAAGCTACGAGGAGATGGGTTTCTTGCGTATGAAGTTAGAGAAATTAGCTTGGTATTAGGTTACTACTAGCTTAGGAAAATACCAAACAAAAAAAAAAACAGGGCAACGGATATATAGATATTACCGAAGAAGGGAACTGAAAGAGCAACGACCAAAGTAGAGGTAACTAGGATTGTTCTAAAGAATATCGACACACCATGTGATCTCATCTTAGCCTTTGGAATCAGTTCTTCGAGGCTCATAACGATTGGGGTGATTGTTAACGCGTATTTTGTCATGGGTGTAACGACCTAATTACAAGATTGAAGAAAGTCAGTTTCTGGTTAAGTTTATAACAGAGAATAGATGAGAATGTTAATCTTACCGCCGTCCAAACCGCAATTTTAGATGGAAGGAAGTGTTTAGGCATGTTTAATGTGAACTGCGATTCGATAGCTTCACCAAACATAGTGTAACCGCAGATTGCAACAGCTACGTACAAGATCGTACAAAAACTAAAGCTGCATAAGAAAGAAGGAAAATTTAGTCTATTAGGGTTTTGTTGCAAAACAAGTAAAGAGAGGTTTCTTGGACTTACCAGATGACCAAGACTAGAGGAAACTTTGAAGGATCTTTCATGGAAGAGTAGATGTTGGGAAAAACAGAATGACCTGAGTAACCGAACCCGAAAATCCCTATAGTGACAGGCAAGTTACTGAGATCCAAAACTCTTCCTGTTGCATGAAACCCGATTCCATCGACCACACCGACCCAAAAGAGGCAGAGACCGAGCAAGATTGACGCCAAGACTCCTCCAACTAGATTAGAGAGTTTCGAAACAGCAAGAACGCTCCATTAGAATCACGCGAATGGAATCGAGCTAAAACAGAGAGATTTCAGAGGGAAAATCAAACCTGAAAGGTAAGAAAGCAAGCTAAGATCTTTAAGCCAGACCGTTGGAAGAACAAGAAGAGTGGTTAAGATTGCAAATATCTGAGCAGAATCTAGAGATATCCCTGGAGTAATGCTCAATGAAATGTTTGGGAATAGTCCTGATAAGTTATCGCTCATCATGATTATGTATTCCACACAAGCTGCCTATTTTTTGAAAAACAAAGTTTGTAATAATAGGCAGATAAAAAGTCGTGAGAAACTAATGGAAGAAATCGAAGAATATTTAACAATAGCGATGATGAAACTTACGTACAACTCCACGTACAGAAGGATCTGCGATTCAAGAAACAAAACAAGAACAAGAACCAAAGCTTCAGTCTCAAGAAACAGAATCTCTGAAGGATCTTTTGGTTATTGAGTTTGATTGACCGGAAACTTACGGAGATGATGAAGCGACCGGTGATTCCAAAGGCGGCTTGACCTATGTCGGGGTAAGTGTGAAGTCCAGGAGAACTTTCTAGGCATCTCTTCATGAGAACACCTGTGTAGCAAGTGATGACTCCAAAGAACAAGAGTATAAGCAAACCAAGCCATCCACTTTCTTTTATCGCATAGGGCATTGTTATTAATCCTAATCCACATAGAACATTAGTTCCTGCAACAACAACAAAAAGACAAAATGACGATGGAATGATAATATTATTGTGAATGTGAAAACATGATTTCGCTTCTATTTTTACTAATCACAACATTCATCAAAGGTAAAAATCTAACTATGAAGAAACAAAAATTCATTAATTTACCAAAATCAACTTTCAAACTTTTAAAAATTATCCTCAAGAATCTCTGATTAGCTCTAGTGTTTCTGCTCTTCTATCATTGCACTATCTTATTTATGAGATACGATATGATGACTTCATTTTACCGTTGAGGACGGATTGAGAGAAGGAGCAGAGTTCAGATTCTGGTAACGGAAGATCGGTGACGGAGAGCTTGAGCTGAGATGGAAAATGGGGAGGTTTGACAGGTAAAATCGCTTCTTCTTTGTCGGGATCTGGTTGAGAGAGAAGAGGTTTGCTTGAGGAAGACGAAAACGAATCGAAAAACGAAGATTGTTGCTTCTTGTGGAAAGAAGAGACTAATCTTTGGGAACCGCTTCGAGGCATGAAACTCACCGAAGGTGGAGTCATTCCGGTCAACAAATCCATTGATTGTCTGAAAAACAAAAATTGATATCTGAATCGTCTGAAATTTTGTAATTCGAGAGAAATCAAAAAGAAAAAAACAGAGGAAACTGATGATTTTTACCGATAGCTCTGTGGCCATGGAGGATTTGAGACATCGGAGAGATTGTTATCGGAACGGTTTCGAGATAACGGAGAGGAGGAATCGGAATTTGCTCCGCCTCTCCGACCGTCACCGTCTCCGTCGTGTTCATCGTCGGAACAAGCGAGCTCTGCTTGATTTTCCTCGTCATCTGTCAGAAACGAATGGTCTCTGTCGTGTAAGAATTCTTCGTCGAGTTTCATCTTCCTCTGTTTTCTCGATCTCAAGAGTCAAGGAAATGGAGAAGAGATGTGCAGAGAGAGAGAGACGAGAGAGAGAGACGGAGAACGGATTTTAGTTTCCGGCGAGTCAAAGAGATTTCTTCTATATATGGAAACATATCAATGGAGACTAAAATATTCAATGTTTTTAATATTGTTTTTCTATTCTTGCGGTGTAGATTTGATCCTGACGATATTCTTAGGATTTGTATTCTACGAACTTCCAAAATATTTTTATTTTCTTTTGACTAACTTCCAAAGCTGAATCAATTATCAAACAGACAGTCCCATTTTTCAAAATATTCTTTTATTTATTGATTTTATTTTTAACAAAACAAAAGAAGAAGTGACAACACCAGCACTCATTGGCGCAAAATAAATTAACGAACACTGATTTGTTAAATAAACACATATTAAAAATAAATTATAATTTATCACTCAATCCTCAGGTGTACTTAAATTTTGATGATCAAAAACCGGCTTCAAATCAAGTTTATCAGGTCATTTCACCGATTAATCTGGCAATAGCAGAGTACGTCCCGCAACAACCGCTCACAACACCGATGATGACGATGAAGATACAAATTCCCATCTGAAAATCATTACTCTTTTCAATCAAAACGAATAAATTTTTTCTGTAAAGCATTGACTATAAAAGTAGAAAAAGAAAAATCGAAGATTTAATTATATATTCTTACTTGAAAGTTAGTTGTTCTACCCTTCATAATGCTGAGATAACATAGACACGGGAATATTAACGCCTGATAAGACAAAAACCAAAAATCGTCATCAAGAACTTGCTTGAATCGTTAATTTCTGAATCAGTCAGTGGTAGTGATGGAGACTTACGATCAACATTGCGATGAAAGATCCAATTAGAGCCGCGACAGTTGCTGCAGTAAACGTTATACATTAACGAGTTTGGTCAGACTCACACACATGTTTTGTTTTCTAAAAACGAATTTCTTGAGCAAAAAGTTAGGGTAATGGGAAAGTTTGTGTAGATTACCGAAGAATGGAACTGTGAGTGCAACGACCAAAGTAGAGAGAACTAAGATGGTTCTGAAAACCATAGAGGCTCCTTTGGATCTCATCTTTCTTGACGGAGACGGTATAAGTTCTTCTAGGCTCAGAACGACTGGAGTGATCGTTAAAGCGTATTTCGTCATTGGTGTAACCACCTAATTATCAAAACGCGAAAGGAATTAGGGAAAAAAATAATATTATTATGAGCATATAATTGGGAAGAAGAAATGAGTTCGTTGACTCAAAAGGCTGTCTAACCGCTGTCCAGACTGCAATTTTGGATGAGGTGAAATGTTGAGGCATGTTCAGTGTGAACTGTGACTGAATCGCGTCTCCAAACATCGTGTATCCACAAACCGCTACAAAGATGTAAAATAGCGTGCAAAACGCGAAACTGCATAACACAACAAATACATATACTTCATGAGTTTAATGGAAACAAACCCTAGAGGTAACAATCAAAGGTTTTCTTACCTGATAAGAAGTACCATAGGAAACCTGGAAGGCTCTTTCATGGATGAGTAAATGTTGGGGAAAACAGAGTGACTCCCAAAACCGAACCCGTAAATTCCGATCGCGACGGGTAAATTAGTTAAATCGAGAGCTTTCCCGCTCAGGTGAAATCCAACCTGGTCGACTGATCCAGCCCAAAAGAGGCAAAGCGCAAGCAATATTGAAGAGAAGACACCTCCGGCTAACCAAAAATAAATAAAAAATTGATTATATAAACATGCTTCTCTTAGAAATAAATGTCAGATATATTTGTGCGAATTATGAGATGAACCTGAGAGATAGGACAATAAGCTAAGGTCTCTGAGCCAGACAGTTGGAAGAACAATAAGAGTCGTGGTAATAGCGAAAACTTGATTAGAGTCGAGTGAAATTCCGGTGATGTATAAGGAGGTGTTTGGGAACATCCCTGATAAATTATCACTCATCATGATTATGTATTCCACACAAGATGCCTACAAAAAAAAACAAAAATTAGCGCCAAATAACAATGTTGTGATGGGCTTAACTGGCCCAAGACAGCCTAATAGAACCAGTCTTATAAGTTTAACTGGCCCAAGGCATATCAACACATTGAAGTATATTTGATATTTGATATGAAACATGGAAGAGAGTTTGGTACGTACATATAATTCCACATAGAGAAGTATCTGAAATGTAATTCGAAACCCGAAGTTAGGATCACACAGAATCAAAAAGTGATGATAATCTCTTATAAGATTGATTGAAAAATCTTACAGAGACGAGGATCCGTCCAGTGGTGCCGAATGCAGCTTGACCGATGTCCGGGTAAGTGTGGATTCCAGGCGAATTCTCGAGACATCTCTTGAGGAGAACACCTGTGTAGCAAGTAATGATACCGAAGGAGACGAGTATGAGAAGCCCTAGCCATCCTCCTTCTTTCACTGCGTAAGGCATTGTAAGTAAAGCTACTCCACAAAGAACATTGATTCCTGCAACAAAACACAAAGAAGTTGAAGCATTTCTCTTGAACGTCGTTGATAAATGGAATTGATTTTGGTTACGGGTGGATGTGTATATTCTAGATAACCCGAACTGGTTTATTAAAAAAACTAAAACTAAAAAATAAGTTGATTAAAAAAAAAAAGCAAACACAATCTTAATGTACAATATTGATTAAATTATATCGAAACTACAGCTATACTAAAGATAAACACTAACAAAACCAAACCAAAAGTCAAACTGAAACACAATTTATTACCGTTGAGAACGGATTGAGAGAACGTGCAACTGCGGTTTTCTTGGGGAATCGAAAGATCCTCAGGGACTGATAGATTGAGATGAGAAGCAATAAATGATTTGATGGATGTTACAACAGAGTTTTGGATCTCATCTTTCTCGATGAGAAGTTGTTGTTTGCTTGGTGAAGAAGTGAATGAACCGAAAACAGAGCTTTGTCGTCTCTTGTGAAATGAAGAGACAAAACTTGTCCTATTCGGAGGTGTAACTCCGGTCAGCAAATCCATAGATTGTCTGAAAATAACCCCAAAAGAGCAAGAAATATGATATCTAAAGAATAGTTTCTTTAGATCTCTTACAAAACAGAGCAATGAAGAATATAGTTTTTTCAGATCTCTTTGCAAACAGAGCAATTTCTATGATTTACCGATAACTTCGAGGCCACGGAACAGGATCCTTATTGGATCCGTTACGAGATAACGGAGTTGACGGGACGGAGCTCTCGGCGTGGCTTTCTTCGTCATCGTTATCTGTCTCTGTCTGATACAAATCTTCCCTTTCTTGCTCAAATGTTTCGTCTCGCTTCATCTTCTTTGTATTCTATATATTGTCTCTGTTTCGAATACAGATTACAGAGTCAAAGAAGAAGAAGAAGAAGAAGAAGAAGCTGAGGCAAAGAGAATAGAGGACGCAAGGAAACGTGTTCTGCTTTCTAGTTCCAACTTCCAATTTATAGTCACGTCTCTTAATCTATAGGATATCCTCCCACCGGGTTTTTCTTCTTTTTCAAATACTGATTTTTTCCTTTAGCCGAAAATAAAAGAATTCATTTCAACTATTATATATTTACATTGACATAATAATGAACTTTATGATATAAAATTAGAAATATCATATAATATTGCATGTATATAAAATAAATATAAAATAGTAATTGAGTTAAAATAGAAAAATACTTATTTAAATTTATAATTAGACTCTTGTTCTTTAAATTTATAATTTACTAATTTCCCATTGTTCCACCTATAAAATATAGGTTTAATAATATCTCATCTAAGATAAGAGCCATGGGATGGAAGTAGCACACTGCACAACAAAACAATTGAAACATAAAATGGACACAAGTTCAAACAAAAACCAAGAAAAAACATAAAATTGACACGAAAATTATACTCCTATATGACTTTATTTGTCCAAAAACAGTTTTTCTTTACTGCATTTGTCAAACGAATCTTTTTATTTGTCAAAATTCTACTCATTACAAATTTCATATGATCAGGCCATAACCGTTTTCTTAGCGTGGATTTTCTGACTGTATTTGTCCAAAATCATTTATGGAAACGGTCGATTAAATATTTGAAAAATGTTCATTTGAACAGCTTTGATTGTTTGAAGCTCTGATTGTAACTTTCCGGGCTATTAGATAATAGTTGTGGCTTTTAAAAAATAAATGTCATTACAAGAACAAAATTAGCCACTTTGCTTTTGAGATTTTTTAGGAAACTTTAGGACAGTGAAGACACTAAAATCAGATTGAAATAAAATTATTTTGAAAAAAACTTTAAAATAAAATTGAAACTCCTACGACTATTTAAGTTTAAACCCCAAATGGAATCGTTATCTGTTTTTTTTTCGTGGGTAGTTTTTTTCCAACTAGATCGAGTTAATAAACTCTCTAACTAATACATTTTTTTTTTTTTTATTACAAACGTTTCTCGCGAGGTTATTTATAAAAAGCATAGAATATATACACCTAATGGGGAAATAGAGGTATACGCATGTGACGTGATGTAAGTAGTCAATGACAGTTTGTCATTAAATGTTTTTAAAATAATATATATATATATATCTGTCAGTGTGAATGACTCAGGACTAGGACTTGCCAGCACTAGATTGGCAATATTGTTACATTGTCTAATTGCTACGTTTATGCAGCAGCACTTAGATATTTTAAGTTGCTGTATTTTGATGCGTTTGAATTCAGTTCAACCATTGAGAGCAAATAAAATGTAAATGCAACGTAGTGGATTGTGAAGGTAACATTTCACAGAAAACAAGGGAAACTTAGATCGACACGAAAATTCCACTCCGTCGCGTACGGTGTATGTATTAATTAAGATTATTAGTTGTGTGACTTGTGATCTAACTAGTTTTTTTTGTTTTAATAAAAATAAATAAAAATATAGTATTAGACACGTTCCTCGCAGTTTGTATTTAACCAAAAATCAAAGAAAATTCTATTCCGACGCGTACAGTTAATCTATAAATTATATTCTCTCTGTTTTTAAATGATGAATGTTTTAAATTTTTTCCACATATTAAGAAATTTTTAGAAATGACTTTCTCAACTTTGTTTTCATTAATTATTACTTAAAGTTTTATTAAAAGAATAAATATTATAAGGACAAATTAAGTAAAAAAAAAGTATTAAATACACCTAATTTTTTAAAATATCTAACTATTTGAAACAATTTTTTGTTTTCAGAAACATTCATCATTTAAAAACAGAGAGAGTAATATATTTTTCGAAAATTTATTACAAACGTTTTTGGCGGTGAAAACTTTCTTGAATAACCAAAAAATATAATTTTTACAAATTAATAAAAAACAAACTTATAAAAAATCTCTTGCGTGGTATAAGTCAATTAAGCCATTTCGCCAATTAATCTAGCGATAGCCGAGTAACTACCGCAGCAACCGCTCACAACACCGATGATTATGATGAAACTGCAAACTCCGATCTGAAAAATATCAATTGAGATAATCAAAATTTTCTCTGAACCATCAACCAAAATTGAAGGGGAAATGGAGCTTTATATCTTACGTCAGTGTTCGTTAATCGATCCTTCGAGATTCTTAGATAACAGAGGCAAGGGAATATAAAAGCCTAGGGTAAAAAAAAATTAAAGACAAGAAAGCCAAATTTTAGTTTGAGTATTAAGTTTGGAATTAAAGATAGGGAGATGAGTTTGTTCTTGGAGAGTTACGTACGATAAGCATTGCGATGAAAGATCCGATCAGAGCCGCAACAGTCGCTGTGAGTAAATTTCAATAACAAGTTAGGCCATATGTCCGTTTGTACGAGAACGAGGTTTCTTGAGCAGGAAGTTAGGGTAAAAAGAGATGAGGAGAGACATTACCAAAGAATGGAAATGCGAGTGCAACCACCAAAGTAGAGAGAACTAAAATGGTTCTGAAAATCAAAGAGACACCTTTGGATCTCATCTTTTTCGAAGACGGCAAGAGTTCTTCCAAGCTTAGCACGACTGGAGTAATTGTTAATGCGTATTTCATCATCGGTGTAACAACCTTAGATCATTTTTATAAAAAAAGAGAATGATTCGGAAAAAAAAACCAGTGTTATATATCTATGCAGAAAGAAGGGAGTAAACAATTATCTTACTGCTGTCCATATTGCGATTTTAGATGATGTAAATTCTCGAGGCAAGTTCAGTGTAAACTGGGATTGAATCTCGTCACCAAACATGGTGTATCCACAAACCGCTATACCGATGTAAAACAGTGTGCAGAAACCGAAACTGCATAACATAAAAACAGAAATAAATCTCATTAGATGAAGATAAACCCTAGAAGAGATTTCTTGATGCAGAAGAAAATGTGATTTACCTGGCGAGAAGCACCATAGGAAACTGCGAAGGCTCTTTCATGGATGAGTAAATGTTAGGGAACACAGAGTGAGCCGTAAATCCAAACCCAAAGATCCCCACCGCGACAGGTAAACTCGATAAATCAAGAATTTGTCCGCTATGGCGAAATCCAACTCCATCAACCGATCCTACCCAAAAGAGGCAAACCGCAAGCAAGATAGAAGAAAACACACCTCCCGCTGGGAATTTAAATATACAAGATTATTAGAACAAGAGATTTGTATAGTGTTAGAATATCATACATTGGAATTAAGATGATTCTAACAAGGGTTTGAGTTTTAGTTTTGCTTTCTATCTAAATTCAAAAACAATGAAGCACTTGATGTAATAAAAGTTTTGATTGAATATAATTTTACATTCATTCATTCAAAAAAAAAAAAAGAGAGATGATTCTAACACTTTTATATATATAAAGGAAGGATATATAATCTTTAAAATCATTGCAAATTATTTTTGGGTAAGAAGCCAATGAAATTTAACATGTAGCAAAAAAACTGATATATAATCGAACCTGAGAGGTAGGACAATAAGCTAAGGTCTCTGAGCCAAACAGTCGGAAGAACAATGAAAGTTGTCACAATGGCAAAAATCTGAGTAGAATCTAGAGAAACTCCGATGATATTCAATGAGGTCATAGGGAACAACCCTGACAAGTTATCACTCATCATGATTATGTATTCCACACAACATCCCTGTAAAACCAAGAAACTAGGTTAGATAGATTTCGCAAAGATCCAACTATAAAACCTTAACGAGAACTTACATATAACTCCAAGCACAGAAGTATCTGCAGATGGATCGATGGAGACAAGGACCAAAGTATCAGTTTCCAGATTGTTACAAGAAAACCTAGCTTGATATATATGTTTCTCTAATTTTTCACATTTGGGGCTTATATAAATGGCAAAACTTACGGAGATTAGGATGCGTCCAGTGGTTCCAAACGCAGCTTGACCAATGTCTAAGTAGGTGTGGAGTGCATGAGAACTCTCGAGACATCTCTGCAGGAGAATACCTGTGTAGCAAGTGATGATGCCAAGGCAGAAGAGAACGAAAAGCCCGAGCCATCCTCCTTCTTTTACTGCGTAAGGGATCGTAAGTATCGCTACTCCGCAAAGTATATTGATTCCTGCAACATTTAGGAAGAACATTAAACACTTTTCTTGTTCTGTAAGAAGCAGGTTATGACGGTTATCGAGTTTCGGAGCACTACCGTTGAGAACAGATTGAAAGAATGTCGCTGTTCGATTTTCTTCTACAAATGAAAGATCCGGGACCGATATAACTGCAGAGTTATTATGAACATCATAATCTTTGTCTAGAAGTAGTTGTTTGCTCCCGTATGAAGAAAACGAATTGAAAACAGAGCTTTGTTGCTTCTTGTTGAAGAAAGAGACGAAACTTGTTGTTGTCGGAGGTGTAATTCCGGTCAACATATCCATTGATTTTCTGAAACTCCCACACAAAGTAAGAAAAACCTATCAAATCTATTCGAAGCTTGGAATAAAAAACAATTAATAGACAAAAACAGAGGATTTTTATGATTTACCTATAACTCCGTGGCCATTGATCGGAATTTGAGTTGCTTCGGGATAACGGAGACGATGATGAGGAATCAGCAAAATTCTCATCGCCTGAAAGGTCTGTTTGCCTCTCCTCGTCTTCTGTCTGAAACAAAATTTCCCTTTCTTGCTCAAATATCTCGTCTTGCTTCATTTTTCTCGGTAATACAGAGCAAGTGGCGTTTCAAGGAAAAACAAAAGGAAAAAAAAGACAAGAAATGAGAAAGAAAAGCGTATTCTGAGTATTCTGAGTTTCTGTCATGTCAGCTTTATATATAGTAATAGAATTTACATATAGATTTTGTTTCTGCTTTGAGGAAATGTTCTATAAAAACGTATTATCGAATGTTTGGTCGTCCAAAAAATATATAGAAATAGTATGCTGCTTTTGTTTCCATACTGTTTTATTGCTGTGAATGGGATTAGAAAAAGACTAGTATGCTGATTTTCTTTTGACACCTTCAGTTTATTCATTCTTTTATGCATAATGAGATTCTCGCTGATAAGAATTTTTGATTTTAATAATGTTCTTCGTTAAACAATACTTTGTTTACAATGCGCATGGAATGCAAGTAATAACCTTTTGATACGTTCAAAGGGAAGCATGTCCATTGGAGACTTTAAAAGTGAGTGTTTAAAAGAATTATTTGAATATCATGCACAGCTGATGACAATTTTTTTCCACCCGCGCGACTCACGTAAAATTTTATATTTGGTGATAAAAATAGTAGAATATTAACAAACAAACAAAAATATCAAGAACGTTTAGCGATACCATATAGAAAATCATTAAATTAATCACATAAACAAACTAAACAAATATATGCATGTGCCATGTGATGTGAAATGAGAATGACAGATGGTCATTATTATTACTTTTGAAATATTATAGTAGCTAAGAAGAAGTTTCATCAATTGTTTTGAATCATCACGAAAGTAGACTTACTTTAATAATGCTTTGTAGTTGAACATTTTAAAACGTGGGAGAAGACGAACAGATTGGTTTGTTTACGCAAAGACTGGTTCAAGATTGTACCGTTTCGGTTAGGTTGGACCGAACCAGCCTTCTGACGGATGGACACAATTTTCATGACCGTGTTACGACAACTACAAACAACTGTATCACCACCCACTGATTATTCCAAGCTGTCGCAATCGAATATTCTCTTATGGTTTCAGGAGGAAGACTTACATAGTATTACAGAGAAGAAGAAGAATGAAAGTGGATTTTTTATTTATTTTTAAACATATTATGGAGAAGATAAATAAAGACTTATTTACTTATTTATCAATCTGGTTAAGCTTTCCGAGTCCATTGCAGTTTGCGCAAACGATCTGAGGTAGATCCTTCCGTGCCGCGTTCGCCCTCAAAGTCGCTCCCTGCTTCCTCACGAATCCTGCTCCGTCACATTCCGGACACCTAAACCACACCTTTCCAGAGCTTAAAATTGTACAATGTATGATCTTTCTTTTGGTTCACCGGTTTACTACGTCGGTTTAGAGTTTTATGTATATCAGGCTTTGTTAATTATCTTCAGTTTGGTTTTCTTCGGTTTAATTAGAATCAGTATCGTTAAAAGTACTGTTGAATAAAAACTCTGGGAACAGTTTTCTCTATCTTTAATTAATCATAGAAACAGAGTCCAAATTGATTTGGTTTAACGAGCGTTCAAAACCGGTTTAATCCTACCCGAACCAAAATAATACGATTCAAAAGATAAAGATTAGAGTGGTTACGTGTCGGAGCGTTTGAAGAGGATCGGAAAAGCCGTCCCGACGAGCGCAACGGCGGCGGCTCCGGCGATCAGGTAGATGGTTCCGTCGGAAGAGACATCACCGACAGCGGCAACAACTACGGAGGAAGAAGAAGACGATCTCTTGTTTTTGGGAAGAGTCACATTGCTCGGTGAGGATCCCCACGAAGAAGAAGGTCTCGATTGTTTCAGAAAGTTCGTCGATGACACGAACGACGTCTGCATTGCCGGTGCGATCGCCATGATCTAGGAGGTTTTAAGTGAATCTGATTTGGGGGAAGTAAAGTAAGATGTGATTTGATTTATTGGCGCTTTCAAATCTGGATTTGCTTCGCGACGTGTCACTCTCTGTAAGTGGATAACGTTTTTAGTTCGTCAGTTTTCTTTTTGTGTGGATAAGGTAGGGCCTTCAAGATATTTCGAGCTGGCGATTGAGCCCATTTAAAGCCCATTGTAACCTTCAAGGCCCAAGCTATTTGTTTCTGGGACACACGTCATTGTCTCCGACTTTTTCAGTCTTTCTTTCTTCTCTTTCGTCGGCTTCAATGGATAAAGACGGACCTAACTGGGACGGGCTTCTTAAATGGAGCCTCTCTCACGCCGATGGTACTCGGCCTACTCGCCAGTTGAGGTACGAAGAAGTTCTTTGTTGTTTTGGGTTTTAGTGGCCATTTAACTGAACTTCTTTTTTCCATTGAATGTTTTGTTTGTGTTGTACTGAGTCGGTTTCTGATGGGGAAACGAATCGTGTAATGGAATTTGAGTCTTTGGGTTTTGTGTAAATTAGGGTTTTTGGGAGTTCTGTGCTAGCTTATAAGGTCTATCTTATCGATTTGAGTTTTCTGTGTAAATTATGCAAAGAAAAGTATCTCTTTTCTGTCAGTACCCACTATGTTCATAATCTTATGCAAATAAACTGTTCTTAGTCGGGGAATACAAATGTCTGCACTTTGCGTCAGTTACCACATTATGAGATGAATCCTTTGGTTAGCTTAAATGAAGCTTATTTATGTTTGTGGTGGATGGTTTTGTTGATTTGAATTGTTTGTTGAGACAGCGAGGAGGATCGAAAATGGTTTACGGAACCGTAGATGTAGTCAAGCGGATGAAGGAGATTACACAGGTAATGCAGACACCTCAACAAGTTTTGGAGGCTCATGAAGTAACCCCTCAAGATATCCAAGGTTTAAAAATCCATTTCATAATTGTCTTCGTAGCTATTTCCTCTTATTGGTTAACTAAGTTTGAGTTATGATGTTTTGGTAGATTTGCTGGATGAGTTGAAGGTTCATGTTGAATCGATAGATATGGCTAACGGTGAATCTTTTTCTTTTCATACTTCATATATTTTTTTTGATATCTGTCTTTTCATTGCTTGGCTTAATATGTACCTCTTTGAATGTATGAGCAGGTCTTCATTCCATTGGAGGCTTGGTTCCTCTTCTTGGCTACCTCAAAAGCTCCAATGCTAATATCCGGGCAAAGTCTGCTGAAGTCGTAAGCACAATGGTTGAGAACAATCCTCGAAGTCAACAATCGGTTATGGAAGCCAATGGCTTAGAGTCATTGCTTCTTAACTTTACTTCAGACACAGATATGCATTCTCGAACACAGGCACTCGGTGCAATTTCATGTAAGCTGCTCTAAGTCCTGATAAATTTAGATGATCAAATACCTTCTTTTTTTTTTACTCGGTTTATGTTAAATGTAGAACGATATCGATTTTTGTTTTGTTTGGAGTACAGCTTTGATTCGCCACAATAACCCCGGGATCACTGGGTTCCGGCTTGCAAATGGTTACACTGGTTTAAGAGATGCATTGGAATCTGATAGTGTGAGATTTCAAAGGTAATAATACTCAGCACTTCTCTCTTAATAACACAAAGTCGCAAACTTTGTTCCTCTGTTGTGTGATTTTCAAATTTTCTGTCATTGCTTTCTCATTCCTCAGGAAAGCTCTGAACTTGTTGCATTATCTTCTACAAGAGAATGACTCAGACCGCGATATTGCTATAGAACTTGGGTTTCACCGTTTGATGATGCACCTCGTGTCCAGCTCCGATGCTGATATAAGAGAAGCTGCTCTTCGAGGACTGCTTGAGCTCGCCAAAGATGGAAAATACTGTATTTGTGGTTCTAGCATAGGGAAAGACGATGAGAAGCCGAGACAGATTCTAGAAGATCGGATCAAAGGAATCAGCTTGATGTCACAAGAGGATCTCTCAGCGGCTGAAGAGGAGAAACAGCTCTTGGATTCACTGTGGATCACATTTTACAATGAACCTTCTTCTCTTTAGAAACAAGGCCTCTTTGTCATTCCTTTTGAAAACGCACCAGCTAAAAATCTTTGGAACACTTTTTTAAGGATGGTTACTTTTAATGATTTTAGATGAGAATGTGGATCTGAATTTTCATTCAATAACCTAAAACCAGACCTTACAATAGCAAATCAAGCAAAGACAACAGTAGGAAGAAAAAAGAAAACACAAATCAAATCACTTTGGAGGACAGAAAGTGATAACATAACGAGAAGCCCTACACTTGTTCAAACTACTCGAATCATCAAACGCATAACTATAAGCTTTCGGACAAATCGCTTTAAACAGATTGGCGAAAAGCGTCGGCTTACAAGCCTTAGGATTCGCAAATTCTCCGGTGCAACAGTATTTCGCCGATTGCATCGCCAAGCAAGCGCTTTTACACCCAACGACTTTGCCATCTCTCTTCACTTCCAAAGCCGAAGGACAACAAACATTCAAATCGACCTCACAGGCCGCCACGCCGCATCCGACTCCTCCTCCGATGGGTTTCATCGACACCGGAAGGTTGAATCCGTCGACGAGACTCACGTCGTAGAAATGGAGCGGTGAGGAAGCTGAGCCTAATGTCATTTCCACGACGGTTGCTGGTGGAACACCGCCGGTTCCTTGGCAATTGAATGAACCGGCGTTGCATTCTCCGGTTTGGCATGAGCCTTTGCCGTTTTGGTCGAAGATGCAGCCTTGACGACCCCAAATCCGACCGGACCACTTATCCGGAACATCTATGATAGTTTCTTCGCCGCTTCCCATGTGGAAACCGCCGTTTCTCGGCGTGATTTGGCCTCCGCCGCCGAGAATTCCGGGCCATATGCTCTCCTGGCAGTTATTCACTAGTATAAGCTGAGCTCCATCTGCAAAAATAGATAAAAACACGATTTTTACGAAATTTGACTAATAAACCATTTAGAGGAAGATTGAAAACAACAAATAAAGACGCTTATTTTGAAGTAAAACCCACTTGAGAGGGAGACAAAAGAAATAGAACCCATTTCTTAAGTTGTCGGGGGGAGTAAAAGAGATACCGTACCAATGAAGGAGGAGAAGAAGGTTGAGATAACGAGAAAGACAAGGAAGAGAGTTGCAGAATTCGTCATTGTTGTTCTCTGTGTGGGGATCATTCACTCTAAAGTTTTCTTTTAGTGTGTGTGTGTGGTAGTTTTCAAGAGAATATTAATAAAGGAATAGGATCAGGACGACGTGGCTGAGGAAGAAGTGGAAACTTGAGTTGCAAGGCTAATTGGTGTGGTGTGGTGAAGTGGATTTGTTGTTTAGGGAACCGTCAATTGCTAACCTTTTATAAACCGAGTCTTTCATGGGATTAGTGGGAAAGAGAAAGACAGAGAGATCTTTTTTTTTTTTGCAAAAGACAGAGAGATCTAAGGAGGCTTGATTGTGAGCCTTCTGTAGAGATATATTTATACCTTTTTCGTTTCAAGAATGGGTTAAAGAAGGATTAATTTTTTAGAAAAAGAAAAGAATGGGTTAAAGAAGGATTAAAAGAAAAAGAGAAGGTTCATATTTATCTTTGTTAGAAAAAGATTCATAAATTTCATCCTTGCTAATACTAATATCCTAACTTATATAATAAAGTAGAAGGCAAATTTGCTCTAATCTACAATCCCCTTAGACCTGACATTTCATTATCAAACATTTTAGTTGTTTTAAGAATTTATGCGAATAAACTTTCACCACTTGCTAGTATCTCCTGAACTATCTTACTTTTGCGAAATGACCATTTTCACTTTGTAGAGCAAATCAGCATAGAGCATATATGCATTGCTTCAATGTGGGGATTTTGCTTTCTTTTAGACAAAAGTTGCACAAAACAAATGATTACACTCTCTTTTTTCATGTTCTTATCAAATTTTTGTTGTTGTTTTTAAAGGTAACAGGCGAATTTGAAGCCAAGAATGTCACTAGACTCTAGACTTCGATCTTTATAACAAGTGGGGAGGTTGAAGTTTTTGGTAGATAAGGTATCTTGATTCTTTCAAGAGATATACAACAGATAAGATAACTAGACAAAATCATGATTACCGAACAAAATCTACAAAACTTAACAGATACAATTTGTGCAACAAAAAAAAATTGAACGTCTACAATAATGAATTACATTCTTAAAAATAAATAAAACGAAAACATAATTAAATTGCAAAAAAAAGGAACATATACTACATTAATGAATTAAATTATTAAAAATAAATAAAACAGAAACATAATTAAATAGGAAGTTTTGGATTGTTTTTAGTTGATTGGTTATCACTAGACCAACCCATTTCATCCAAACCGAAACCAAATTAAACCGTTAAAACTTCATTAGGCAAACCGATGGAAACAAATTGGAAGTTTTGGATTGTTTTTAGTTGATTGGTTATCACTAGACCAACCCATTTCATCCAAACCAAAACCGAATTAAACCGTTAAACTTCATTAGGCAAACCGATTGAAACTGGCCACCGCTAGTGACGGCGAGGAAGAGCTCCCAAAGCTTCCTGAGTTTTCCAAGGAAGAAACCTTTCTTCTTCTGAACAAGAGAAACAGTAAATCGAGCGATTATGATTCACGCGGCTGCCAAATGTTCAAGAGCAGTAGCCGAAACGATTCGTGGACGCGCCATCTCCGTCAGAAGCAGCCTAGTTCGATACTCGATTCCGTTGAGATCGATTCACGGTGAAATCAGCGTTCCAAACGCGAATCATGTTGCTATTCAGATGGTCAATTACGCTCTTTCCCACGCTAGGTCACAAAAATCAGGTTTTTACGTTCATCGGATTTTCAGGTGCTTAAACCCTTAGTTTCCTCACCTGATTGTTGAAAGAATTTTAAAATGGGTCTCCGTGAAATTTGAAATTGCAGATGAATCTTATGCGCAAGGGATGCTAGTACTTGAACAATGCCTTGGGAATCAACCGAACGATGATCAGGTTTCTCAAGATTCTAAAGCAACAGTCTTGCTTGCTATGTCTGATCTATCATACGAAAGGTTTCATATTTACACACTTTTCTCTTCCCATTTGTTGTTTTTAATGAAAATCTATAAACGACTAGTGTTTGGATTTCTATGTTTACAGTGGGAACAGTAGTGAGGCCATTGAACGCCTCAAACAAGTCAAGACTCTGACACTGTCTTCGTTGGCTATTAGAGGTTTTTCAAAACCTTGATTTTTTCGATATGTGCTTTTTGAGATTGTCGAGTCTGAAACTGTCTTTTGTTGTGCAGTTGCTGCTGTGGAAGCTCTTGTTGGTCTTCTGATTCAGTCAGGACAGGTTCAAATCCCAACAATGCTATTATGTTTGTATGTCTACATTGAGGTACTTGTATAGAAATTTGATTATGTTTCTCTTGTTTAGGATGATCCTTCAATGGATGTTGCTGATGAATTTCTAGAATTGGTAAAAGAGAGAGGCCATGAAAATATTCAGGATGTGGCTACTACAGCTAAAGCGATCAAAGGCCTCGCTGAGCTTGTGAAAGGAAGTGTTGAATCCGGTAGAGAAACAAGCCTCAACCTTTCTTCTCTGTGTTTTTTTTTTAATTCCACATTTCCTCCTTAGTTTTAGGTATTGCTTAATGATAAGTTTTTTTGTTTGTGTGCAGCCGAATCTTTATTTCGAGGACTTGAGAATCATGAGATTTGCAATGGTAAACACTAAACTTTTTTCTGTTAATCTACAGCTAGCCTTGTCTTTTCTTATGGTGAATCCTGGTTTTTGGATCTCTTAATAACTACATAAAAATAGGCAACATTGCACTTTCTTATGGTGAGTTCTTGCAAGCCACCGGGAACTTTGAAATGGCAAAGGAGATGTATCAAAAGGCAATTCGTGGAGTGACAGACACCAAAGAATCTATGTGTTCTTGCAACATGAATTTGAAGGCAGTCTCATTGGCAGCCACATTTGCTCTTGGGCAGCTCGAGTCACACATTGGGTAGGCTTTGAGTTTGTGCATGCAGGTCCTCGCTAATTTAAATCGTGAATTTCTGGTTTATCAGTAGTCCCTGTTTGTGTTTTGCTTTTTGTTAGAAACTTTGGTGATGCGGAGGGGACTCTGACGAGTGCATTGACAAGCGCTGAGGAACATTACGGTACTGTTTTTTTTTCTTTCCATTTCCATCAATTCAATGATTAAGGCAAGAACTAACGGATTCTGTGCTTCTTCGGATCAGGACACAATCATCCCAAGGTTGGTGTGATTTTAACTGGAGTAGCTCTGATGTACCGAAACAAAGCGAAGCAAGAACGCTCGAGTTCTATCCTGATTCAAGAGGTCAGAAGCAAGTTTCTTTAGGCTCAAAAACTTTTGAATTTCCTCATCTTACACCTTTTCTTTATCCATCTCAGGGCCTCTTCAGAAGAGCATTGGAGCTCATGAAAGCACCTCCACTGGATTCAGAAGGTACTTGCAAATAGTTGCTTCACGGCTGATTCTTGTTTCTGTATTACACAAGTGTCCTCACCATCGTTTCTGTATTCAAATAGGGATAATAAACATGGAAACTCAAGAAGTAATGGCTCTAGCAAGAGGTAAGCTCTAGGCTCGTTTTCTTTCAAACAGAAACGATTGCTAAAACATCTAAGAAGCTTGTTGGAACTTTGACTGTGCAGGCGGGTATGCGGAGCTACTACTGATTCAAGAGAACAGAAAAGGCGAAGGAGAGAAGATGAAGTCATGGGCTGAATCTGCGTGGAGAAACAGACGCATCTCTCTTTCAGAGGCATTGACTCGCTCGGAGCCATTAGGCAAAGTAGCTATCATAGATGCTCGTACCACTCGTGTCCTCTAAAGCTCAGAATCTCGAAAGATATAAACTTTCATAACCAAATTTTACATGTTTCATGTGTAATTAACTCAGAAGTTTACATTTCACAAGATGTGTGTGCGCACAGAAATTGGCAATAAAAAAACACATTACAGAGGAAGATCAAGCCCTTTCCCGATCTCTACACCAATCACCTCGAGTATTCCTTTGTTCAGAATCTGGAAACGAAGATGATGTTTCAGTTTTGATTTCTTCGCATGTCTAAATTAATTATTATCGCAAAAAAAGCCCATTCGGAAAAAAAAAACTCACCAATTCGACAATGAAAGTTCCGATGAGACCAATCATGCAAGCTCTGGAGTTCCATATCTCACCTGTTTGTGTGAAACCCAGAAACGCAGGTTGAGATTTGGGTTCTACTTTTGGCACTATAACCTACAAAAGGATTTTTAATTTTGCAACCCAGTAGGAATTTTTTTGTAGATTAATTGTGGAAAAAAGGAACGAACTTTACCCCCTCTGGCAGTTTTGCGGCTTGAACACGGAAACACTGTTGCTTCCGACTGGAACAGATGTTCAGGCTCCGACCACGGCCATGTGCCGACAAGGTCGGAAGAGGAGAAAAGAGAGATGACGATAGCGGCACGGTGCTCATTTTTATTTTTTTTCGTTTAGCGAGAAAATGTTTTTCTTCTCTTTCGCTTAACCGATATTCTTTATCTTCATAAGTCAGAACTGAGCTTGTGGATATAATGATCTGTTTCTCTAATCCAATCATTTTCCGACGCTTGTCAACTCAACAAGATATGTGCTTGGTGTTATACAATTGGTACATGGCACTTTTTCAACGTCAAACTATATATATATAAATAAATAAAATCGGACTTACAATAAATATAAAATAAGAACAAGATTAATAAAAAATTTAATTGTAATTTTTTTTTCATACATTCAACAGTACATAACAGTTACAACAGTAATTTGTATAAACCAAAATAGTTATTTCTCTTATTTGGAAGAAAATGTAGTTATTTGCTTCACTATTCATCAATGCGAAAATTAATTTGACATAACAAATGTCATTCTTTTTGCGGGACGAAATTTGTCTTCGTAGCTATCTCTGCCTCTCTTCTTATCCAACCCTTCGGATCGTAAAATCTGGAAAATGGCAGAAAGATCTCCAACGTAATTATCACCATTAACATTCATCACTTCACCTCTCTGCAACACACTCGCAAGCCTGTTCACTTCGCAAGCTTTTCTTCTCCAACCCTTTTCAACGTTTCGAGATTTCATCACATCAACACATTTCACAATATTCTCCTGCAATAATCAAAACAAATAATAATAATCAAAACGTATTCCATTTGTGAAATTATATTACAAAAAAAATCATAACATTTTATTTACCTTGTGTTCTTGTCCAAAAAGATTCATAATTTTCTCTTCTAGAGCTGCTTTCTCTTCTACGACATTCCACATAGCCGCAACCGCCGCAACACTTGGTGCATATTCAACCATCTTCAAATCTGCATCAATATTCAAGATTCAAATTCAATCTATAAACCATTTATTTATACTTTCTTGTGCAAAAAGAAACAAATTCAAAATAGAAGCTCATATGTCTTCTTACCGCATAAATCATCTAGCATATGGTCTGTGATTCGATTCATCATCTCATCTTCCCCTACCAACCCGATTTTTGCCACCAGATTTTGTGAAAAAGAGTAACTCGTAACCGAGTTAACACGCCACTCTAGTGCTTTCAACAGTATGAGTTCCATCTCGAGAACAGTCTTGTGGTGGAACATATGATTAAGCCCTTCCATCTGAAGTTCTTGAAGTGAAGGGGAAGTCACCTCGCTGAATTTTGATGCGATCGATAATGAGGTTACTGCGACTAGCTCCACCATCCAATTAGTCCATTCCTGCATTAATTTGTAAGTTTCATTCATTATCAACCATCGTCTTAAGTATACAATAGTTAACGTATGTAAAAATCCATATACTTACATTGCAGCTTGTCACATAGACGAACCGATCAAAACAATTTGCAGCGGAAAAAACCGTTTCAAATGAAAGATTTAGCCGACTCCTAGTCTGATAAAACAAACAACACCAATAAGCTTACCGTTTATAAAAAAAAATATATATAATTTTTTGAAAAACATGCGATACACGTAAAATGGCATTACTGGTTATAAGAATGAATACGTTTGCAATAAAAAATTTCCACAAAACTATCATATAAGTAAAAAATGACTTAGCGACAAGGCAACTCAAAGCCATTTAACCATTATATTTGCAACGCAAAAATAGCGTGCAAATAAAAAACTAAAACCATTACTACACCTAGCAACATATTTGCATTTTGGCACATCCGGTATAAGTTGAAATGTAACACTAATATGAACAAATAAAATTATGATTTAAAAGAAAAAAATCAAAAACCCCACCATATGTATTCACGAGTCACGACGAACCGATCCAAAAGATTTTATGGGTTGTTATGTATCAATGATATTTAGTGGTATTCTCTCAAATCTCATATATAGATTTTCAAAAGATGCGAACTAATTTTTTTTTCTGAAGAACAAGGGAAAAACCAAAAATGCATAATAAGAATTAAGATACCTGGATTAGCCATTGAACCGACTGAAACCTAGCATCGGTTAACTTCTTAGAAACGAGAAACGCGATAAACTTGTCTCCATGATTACTGAAACATAATTCTTTCTCTAAATCCATAGAAATGGCTTCATCCACCGTTGCTGTGTCCATGGCCGGAGTCATCGCCACATCATTGTCGTGAACATTTAAGCGGAAGTTTGGTAAAGGCTCCGGAGTTAAAGGACCCGAGAGCCATGACTCGTCGCAGAGTAGATTATCCATTGGAACCGATTTCGTTAAACCGGTTTTAAGGTATTTAGTTTTCCACTCTAGGAACAGTGCTACGAGATCAGATAGAAGGTGACGTATATATATGGAGAGAGACAGAGAGAGAGAGTCGTGGAGAAGAAAATGGGAAGTTATGAAAGACAGTTGAAAGTTAAAAAAAAAAAAAAAAATTAAAGAAACGTCGGTTAAATCAGAAGAAGATGCGTCGGTTTATTGGTGTTTGTGTAAGAGATTGCGCACACAAGCTACACTTTTGTTAAACCGGGCTAAACCGGATACTGGTAATTAGTTAATCACCAAATCTTTTAGCTAAGCACGAAAGAAAAAGAAAAAACCAACGAGTGAGAATTCCTCGGCTATTCAACTATGTACATAGAAAGACTTTGTGAGCATTTAAATCTTAAAAAGTTATTCAACTATGTATTTTGACATTTAAAATGTAAAAAGAAAAAAAAACTTGTTGTTATTAGATATCGTATATGTGAGTTTTTTTATTATAAATAGTTGATTTAAAATAGTGTGAATAATATATCAAATCGATGTGAATAATTGTTTTTAATGTTCTTGGTTAAAAGTGCAAGTAACTAACATAATTATTACTCTCTCCGTTTCACAAAAAGTGTTATTTTAAGTTTTTGTTTCACAAAGAGTGTCACTTTGTATTTTCAATGCAATTTTTAAAACAAAAATCCAGTTTTGACCTTGTAATATTGATGTATTAATTAGAAAGAAAAATGAGTTTAGTGTATTAATAAGGGGTAGAATAGGATTTTTATCAGTTTTCTTAATATGTGTGAAAAAGAGTAGAATGACACTCTTTGTGAAACAGAAAAGGAGTAGTTTATTACTATATTAGAATCTAAATTATTACCATATGGGAGAGAGATCAATGCACTTATTAGTATATTATTACCACATGGGACACACATCAATGCATTTATTACCAATTAATTTTAACTGAGAATCCGTAAAATTTAATATTAAGTGATTCAATAATATTCAAGATCAAAATTGATGTATAATGATTTTTTTTATTACTAGTAAGTCTAGTATTTTGATCGGAATTCTTTGGTAGCTAAAGAAAAAAGCGTAAATAAAATAAGTTGAATCAGCTCATCAAAGCCAGAAAACTAAGGAAGAAGGGAAATACGATTTAGGGAATTTTAAATTTTTATTCAAAACTATTAAAAAGGAAAATGTTGGGCAAATAAACTACTCCCTCTGTTCCTAAAAGAAAGTTGTTTTAGAATTTTTACACATATTAAGAAAACACATTAAAACTTGACTATAAATACATCATTTTTTGTAATTAATCATTTCCCATAAATTTAAACCAATAATAATTCAGAAAAATCATTTAATTGTCTTGAAATTTACAATTTTTCATCATTGATTAAGAAAAAATGTATAGAAAACCTAAAACAACTATCTTTTTGAAACAAAAATAAAATCTAGAACTACTTTCTTTTAAGAATAGAGGGAGTAGTTCATAAAAAGATGTGTTAGGTTAAAAGGTGAATTGAAAAGTGTTGGCGAAGACACTGATGAGGAATGAGGATCATTGGTAACATCGGATTACCAAACTCCGCAAAAGAAACTCTTGACATAATTAGATGTTCTTTTACCCTTATGGAATTCAATGGAGTTTAAAGAAGAATTACATAAGAATATTGCAATGTATATAGAAAAACCATGATTTTATAGATAACTTGGATTTGGAGAGTAGATTTTTTTTTTTTGGGAATAATTTATCATTTAATTTACGTGTTCCACAGTAGAGAAGAGTTTATATATCTGCTGTATATATTATATTTTTTCTTAAAATTTGAAGAAATTATCATTTTTATTTTCATTGAGTGGGGAGAAAGATAGTTGCGAGGGATATAATAAGAAGAGGTCATCCCACATGAAACGCGGTAAATGCTTTCTACCCAATTGGTTAACTGATTATCTTCATAGAGATTTCATGTTACAAAAACGTGTAAAAAAATAAATGTTTCAGAGAAAACAAATTAATTTTAACCAACCTCGTGAGTCCACGACCTTTGCGTAATTACCTCTTCCATGACAGCATATAAAATACTATTTTTAATTTGTTTCTGGTTTTTTTTTGTGGCTCCAACTTCCTTATTTTTGTTACCAACCAAGATATTATTTTCGATGTTCTTGCGATTTCGACTTATCTTTTAGTTACTTACTTCCCTCTACTCTATTCCATTTTGCATAATAAATATCTTTTAGCTGAAAAATGTTTTGTAATTCTATTTTCGTAAACTATATATTCATTACAGTTTATTACAGTTAACATCATCTTTAGTCCATCGTTTGTTATCAAAATTTTAATTTGATTACTAGAAAGATAAATTTAATTTAGTCATCAGGTAAACTAATATATATGTTTTCATCTACCATATTTTTTACCAATAGAGATGATAGCTTTTATTTTGTCGTAAATCATTATAGTTGGGCCCTATTCGGCTTCAGTTGCTTATCCCCCAAGAAACTTCTCAAGTTGCTTCTTCTGTACTTTGTGTCCGCTTTAACTACGTTGGTTCAATCCATATTGTCTTTCTAGTTTCTACAAATCTTTTAATCAATTTTTTTTTTGTTAAAGACAAATCTTTCAATCTCAGAAAACAGTAATCAGTAAATGGAGATTATAATAATTTTTATTTTTAATGAAAAATACAATGAAAATGGTAACTTTTACAAGAGAAAGATCGAAGAGGAAACAAGCATTATTACACAACAAATGGCACCAAAAGATATGATATTTTGTTAAGCAGAGAGATCTTGAAATTGCCAAGGGTTGAATTGGGTCAGCTTCACATCGGTGTTTTCCCCAGAGTTATCTGCTGCGGCGCGGTGCACCGAGTACTTACCATTGAATTGGTAGACTTGGAGATCACCCCATGGTGTTGGGGTTACTTCCTCTGTTTCATCAAACCATTTTGGAGCAAATCTCTGGCCTTTCTCTTCTCTGTTTCTCTTCTCAGCTCTTTGTCTCTCCTCTAGGCTGAGAAAACAAAACCCGTGTTCTATTACTCTTTACGTTATTACTTTGGAACCGGAGATGCCAAAAGCGTATGGCTTTACCTGCTCTTTTCGTAACCAGATTTGGACATATCGCCCATCTCGAGGGCGTATCTATCAGGACGTAGACGTGAATCGGATGACAACAGCTTTTTAGGGGCAGTGTCAAAGCTATTGATCTTGTGAGCAAAGTGTGTGTATTGGTACTTATCGTTCTTTGGAGCTTCAGCAACCTTCCATACCTGTGGGGGAAGTAACGGAATCAGAACGTAACTAAAGATTTTATGCAGAGGGTTTGCTTTGAGTTTGGTAAGGAGAGAGAAATTGACAAGAACCTCTTTCAGTTCGGTGCCTGCGAGAGGCTCGCCTTCAGCGTCACATGGCTGATAACTCAAGGACTCGTTCCATTTACCGGTCATTAGTATCTTGGGCTCTTCAGTTGAGTTAAACACGTAACCGTCCACTTCATAACGCCCAGATCTGTCCATTAGGTCCACATTTCAGCTCTAGATGGACAAGGCGTCGAGATGAGATTGCAGTGATCAAGATTTGTTTAAAAGTTTTGAGGTTTGTTGAAGAACGAACTTACCCAAACCAGCCACATGGTTGAAAGTAAAGCACCACTTTGTCACCAGTGGTCAGGTTCGTCATGATCATCTCTCCTGGCGAATCGACCCATGTCCTCCCGAAGATAAGGTTATGAACCTTAGTCAGAGGAGGTACAAGATCAAGAACCACACCGTCTCTTCTAAGCGACACTCGTGTCCTGCACACAGATTCATTGAACTAAAAAAGTTCAGGGTTTTCGTCTCCCCATGGAGAATTCTGCTGAATCTAAATATATAGATAACAGACAGTTTCATATCACCTTCCTACTGGGTAAACATCGATTGAGTTTCCTAGGAACTTTGTTTTCAGTTTTGAAGTGCAATCGTAAGCGAAATGGTCGTTTTCTGCGTGACCAGCACTCATTGGTGGGTGATGGCAGACCTGAGGAACAACAAAACATTGATATATCAACAAAGAAGTCATTTGATTATTTCCGAGCCAAAGTGGAATATGAGTTCCAAAAAAAAACGACTCACCTGTTCAGCTACAAAATCAATCCCATTATGATTAGTCATCTCATAAGTCTCACCGAGGATTGGATTGAACGGCTTCCAGGTACGTTGGTAGGCATAATACACAGATACAGCCCATGATGCTGTTAAAGATCAATTGAAATTAGCCACTCAAGAACATAAAAATGCAAGAAGAGATACTGATCCAAAGGAAGAGAGGAGAGTGAGGATGTGCTTACATGCATATACCATGCGCATGTAAGGGTCTTCGGTTTTGTCAGCCATATCTAGCAGAGGTGAGTATTCCATCAACTGTGAGATACAACGAATGGGCAAGGATACACATATTCACCTCTGTGAGTATAAATTTCCAGAACTAAAGCAAAAGCTAAAATATTTTTCAGTTAATCTAATCTAAGAACACAAACCTCTGCCATTTTCTGCAGCATCGTCATGGGTTCAAAAATGATCACGGGAAGAGTCACCATAGACGTAACATCGGATCCAATGTACTTTTGCATCATCTTCCAATAGCCATCACGATCCTGAGAAACTCAGAGGATAGATCCATTCAAGGTTCAAGATTTATTACCATTCCTGTGACAATATGTGAGCTACCAAATGGATATTTCATAAAACAATAGTATACCTCTTGCTTCCATCTTCCTCTGCCTGCTTCCTCCTCTGCATCTTCCGTACTTCCCTCTGGATTAATAACTTGTAGCCCTTCATAGCCCATCAAACTGAGAAAGAACGCAAACATAGCTCATCAAGCAAAAACTCCAAATCTCTGCCGAAGCTGAACACATGACTTCGATTCCCAGCCAAATGAAATGGTATAACATTCTAAAAACCAAACCTTAACTCCAACCCTTAAAACGGAACCAAGATCAGATTTTAGCATAACAGTATGTGAATCCAGCTGACGATTTGAGAATCCGGGTTTTTCGGGCGGCATAAAATTCAAACGGGGAAAGTCGTGGGGATATGATTTCCTAACCCGTTAACTGATTTGGTCATGGAAGATCCGAAATTGGTGATGGAAGACGCAATAGAGGCAAAAAAACCGCCGCCATTTTTTGGATCGTTAGGAGCCATCACCACCGCCGATTACCAGCTCCACCGTAGAAAATAGTTAGATCGCAGATCTAATCGGATAACTTATGAGACGAGGCAAAGAAATTCGTTGAGAATGGCCTGGATCAGCGACGGAGAAGACGATAAAGAGATCTTTGTGCTGGTCTTCTTCGTTGGCGGTTCTTCGATTTTCAAGTAAAAAAAAGCCACAAATTATTTCCATTTGACAAAAACGGAAACCGAACCAAACCGGGATCATAAACTGTACAATTGATTTCTTGGTTATTCGTACCGGTAAAAGACGCTAGGAAGAAAAGAAATCTCAGCTTAAAATGCTCATCTTCTTTCGGCCCAACAAAAACAACCTCATTTTCTACTACATATTGGGCTTTAGATATGTGTAACGGCCCAAAGTACATTGGATCCGATGTTCTTTCGGCCCAACAAAAACAACCTGATTTTCTACTACATGTTGGGCTTTAGATATGTGTAACGGCCCAAATTATAATTCACTCGAGATATGCAATTAAGGACTAGCTTAACTCTTTAAGATGTGTTTGTTCTTATTCTCCTCACCTAACACGATCCTGAAAACTGAGAAAGTATAGTCGTCACTTTTTGAGTGAAAGAGGCAATTATATCTACTTTGAAGGAAAACGTACATTTGAAAACCATTTATTTTTTAAAGAATAAAGAAATGGATAAAATATAGAATAAATTGACAATGGGATTAAACTTTCCCGATCTATGATGCAAACTATGACTTCATTCGAGATTGTGAGGCTAGTGGGGTGGGTAATTTGATGCGAAATTAATTTAATTATCTAAATCAATTGTTGACAACAAATTTTTTAGTTATTTAATACAGCTAGCATGTTGTTGACAAAAAAAATTAGTTATTTAATTCTTTAGCTAACTAGAATTGATCTTAAGATTTTAATAATATGTTTTTCAGCAAAATTATATTTTTTTATTAACATATGTTCTTCTTTATCTTCACTTTCGAAGCTCAAGAGTAACAAATATAATGTAGTAACAACGGTTGATATACTTCTTTTATTAAGGAACTATGAAACTTTCATTCAGGGCCGGCCCTTAACTAAAGCACATGAAGCTGGTGTTTTAGGCGCCACAATATAAGTAAACATTTTGGAACATCAAATTATAAAATGTTTGTAGTGCAGTGGTTGTGTCTTCGCATGATTGTGTCAAGGTAAGTGGTTCGAGTATTCTTTTCAACAAAACTTGTTGTCTTTATAACAACTGAATTTTTGAATGGGCTTAATTTTTTTTTTTTGCTTTAGGCAGCAAATTGGGTTGGCCCGGCACTGCTTTCATTCATCTATAGTTTCTTTTTGTCTACATATTGTTGGCCGTGTGTTTATTATCTATAATTAAGTTTATTAACAAACTATGAAAAAATTATTTATCTAAAGATGGAATTTTAAGATTGCTTGAGGACGCTCAAGGTTTCTTGATGTGAGTTGAGACTTTCCTTTCACATATTATTTTTCGTCTCACAAAATTATACTTAAATTCTATTTTTCTCTTCAATGCATATCCTTAAAACATCATTTACCGTGACGCCTAAGCATACGTGGCATCATACCCATCACGCCACGTCACTATCTCTACCCTCTTCCCTCTTCCCGCTTATATAATACACCAAAGCCCTCGCATTGATCACAAACCATAAAAAAAAAATCTCATCAAAAGAAATTTTAAATCCGAAGGACTAAGAAGATACAGAGAAATGGAAGGTTTGATTCCATTTTTGTACAAAGCCATTGTTATGTATAAAAGAGAAGGAAGCTTTTCGTCGGCTTTGCTCAGCGATCATCACTCTCCTTCTACCTCCGGTTACTACATGAGACTTCCCGGCGACTCCTCCTCCGGTAGATTTCGAACGTCGGATCTTCGGCGATTTGGGACAGACCGTCTTGGATTACTCGAAACGACGACGTCCTCACCATCTCGTGTTCCCACTAGGAACATCGCCAAACGTACGTAGGGACAGATGATTTACTGTGGTAATTGGTATCATATATATAATATGTTGTTATGGTCCACCGTAATTTATTATACTTGCGTAAAACAAAGTTTTGTCAATCGTCAAAATTATGGTAAAACTGTAAATATAAGTGTTGTAAGGAAGTCCATAATTTTGATGATGACATTTATCAAAGATGTAATTTACTGGACTTTCGAATTTACGGTGGATCATGTATGTATAATTTGTTTAGTGGGGTTTGTTAATTGTGGAATTGTAAAGTCAAGGGTGTTATATCATCATATGGTACTTCTTCTTCTTTTTTTAGCAAGAATTATATCATATGTATTTAAATTCATGATTTCGTGTTACTTATCCACAAAGTTGATTCGGTATTTTTATAATTATTTTGTCGTAGTCGAGATATTAAATCGTTGAATGACTTGAACTGAATATAACATGTTGAATATTTGACTTGGAATGGGGTGTGAATAGTAATCAAAATTTTTGAAATTAGATGTTTCTTTAATTCTTTCCATTGAGTAACATAGCATGCGTCTCTAAAGTTTGAAACGTTTGTGGATTTAACTTAAATATATATGAAACTTGTGTATTGTTTCAAAAAACCAAAAAAAAAAATTGCATATATTTCTAAAACTAGCTAGATAGTTAGTAATTTTTTATTTATTTATGATCGGTACGTTATTCATATATTCAAAGCATTTCAAAAAAAATCAGAACGTGTTAAATTCTAACCCTTATATTCAAAGTTGAATAGTTTACGTTTATGGTCACGTAATCATCACTCTCGTACATACACATACAATAGATTCTACAGTGTGAAGGCAATATTCAAACTTTTCTCGACTTGGAAGCATTTGGAGAATCTAAGAGTGAGATTCTTTGATGAATGCGGAATGTCGATCGACGATGAGACGAATGAGATTATCTTCAACAATAGATTCAGGCTTATCGCAATCGCATCTAACCACAACATTACTGTTGCTTGAAACAACCACAACTTCCTCCTTACGTGTTGATAGCTCATTGGCTACAACAGCGTGCACTTTGTATTTTCGTAGAGCCTTTGTAGCCTTCTCTATCAGAATCTTTGAGTCTGTCTCAAGCTGGATCAAAAATTCCATATGAGTTTATTGTATTTTGGAGGATTGATACAAGAGAGAACATAAAGAGGGAGAGAGAGAGAGAAAGATTTGACCTTGAATGATATGCAGAAAGCCTTTGGAGCCCAATTTGTTCTCAAGATTGAAAGCATTTTAGGGACTTGAGCTAGTCTTATGTCCAAAGGACCAGATCCTGATTCTATTTTGTGCTCTGTCTGGTTGTTTCACCAAACATATGAAAAAAAAAACCATTTATTCAGACAAAAGAATTGTATAGCCCATGGTAATAGGGGCATGATGAGACTCTTACCATGCTCGTCCATGGCACATAAAAGTCAGACACAGCAGCAGCAAGATAAAACATTGAACATGGACCGACATCTTTCAGTGCCGTTGCAATCAACCGCAACATCTGTAACCAGCAACATTCACAAAGAGAAAGTGATTTCAGCTGTAGCTCTGTTGAAGAATTCTCACAAAAATGTATACTGCCTTATGGCGGATTCTTGTGCCTTTGATGATTATACGGATCAAGAAAAAACAAACAACAAACATAACTAAAACAGCATGTGTATGATTCAAGAACCTGAAGATACTCATATATGGTTGAGAACGGGAGCTTTAGTAGGCGAGCTTCTGCTACTGCCTGCAAAGTTAATTGGCAATGTTTATAAATTAGTAACACAAACATAAAGTCGATCATCTTGTCGTAAAACAAACGCAGTAGAAAGAAACAACTGGTCTAATACATACAGCTTGCTGGTCCATAACAGCCATTTTCACAGCTTCCAAATGTGATGCATGAACTGAAAACAAACAAAACGGACGAATAAAAGACGCATAATTTGTTACCGTACCAGACTGAAACACACCACATTTGAAGAAATATAAATCTATGTTGCGAAAAAGGAGGTTCTAATATATTAAAAAAAAAACCTTGAATGTTGGTCTTATCTGGAAACTCAAAACATTCAAGGAATGGATCATCGGGAAGAGACCGGCAATATGGCTGGCAAGTTCCCCTAAAGATCAGGTAAAACACCATTACCACAACAACAACAAAAGTTCACTTTTTTTTGTTCAACTACACAGAATTCAGAAACACAGAACAAAACGAATGTACCTCCTATAAAGAAATATCACAGCATATCCAGCTTTCACGAAGTTCCTTCGCACCAAATCAAACAAATTTAGACCAAGAATGATTATAAAACAGGAAATTAAAAAATCTACAAGTTATATAAGAGTAACTGAAAAGAAAAGCCTAAACTTACTCAGTAGATGCGGCACCTCTACTTCCTGAGCTAAAATTATCGATATATCTTACGCATCGTTGCTCCAATGGAACCGTGGTTCCCCCTGAACTCACGCATACGATCCTCCTCCCTCCTGAATAAAATTGAAAATCCTCTAAATCATTTTCCATACATGGAGAAAACAAAATATACAATCGAGAAATGTCACATTTATAATAATTCTGATCTCGCCTTGCGACGAAGAATTCAGCTCGATGAACCCATTAAGCTTCTCGACTATCTCTTCCATGTTCTTCAGAGGTGGAGACGATTCGAAAAACGAACTGATTTCATCTTCCCCCAACCCAGAGATCGAACTCATTCCAATTCTCTACGCAAAACAGAATTACTGGAATCAGATTTTATTTTTCTCGTGGATTTTAACTTGGATTAAACCTTCAACAGAAGAATGACTCCAGCGAACATGTAATAATTCCTCTGTACATAGATTCCGATTCTCAATCTAAAACTCTACCATTAGATCCAAACTAATCGAAAGCGAGAACACTTGGGCTCTCGAGAAAGTTCAATAAAATAATAAGGAAAAGAAACCTTGCTTTTGGAAACGAAACCAGATGAGGGAGAGAGATCGAAAGAGGAGTGTGAGAGCGACGGAGACGACGCGGCACGGAGCGACGAGGAAGAAGAGCAAAAACGAGTGGGCTTTTTCATATAAGGCTCAAATTTTTGACAATTAAATTCTACATATTGGGCCTTAGAGGATTATTACACGCGAATATTTATTTGCAAATAGGTACATTTATTAATAAGAAACTCTTTTTTTCCGCTTTCAGTTTATTTATCAACAGAAAGTACACGCGATTATTTTTGCTTTGCCCGGTTGCGTCCAAGACTTTTGTGGAAATAAATCAATTCAGAAAATAACAAATAATTGATCCAATCGTATAAAATATTATAGAGTTTGACCTAAAATAATCAATAATGGACTTAAATTATTGCATTTGTATATTTTGGTGGAGACGATTTTGAATAATCTCTCTCATCTAAAACTGAACTTATATATTCGTTAAAACTAGAATATGGTTTTCAGAAACAAATTATGTTTTCTTTTTCGAAATTACTTTATTGATTAGGAGTTTAGGAATGACAAAGATTCTTCTTAACTTCTTTTCTAAACACAGAGTAAGAAGTATTATTCGATTGGATTCTTCCATTTTGGCGGCTTACAATATTATATTTATATACTGTATTCCGATAATATTTCTCGTTCATTAAGTTAGTTTTTTTTGTTTTTGGACAGCGGTCATTAAGTTAAATTAATTGTATTAGTTTTGAGGATTAAATCATTAAGTAAATTAACAAACTAATGATATATTTGTTTAGCTAGCTAAATATTGTAAAGCTTAAGTTGCTTGCGAAGTTCAACCTCAAGGTTTGCTTCATGGAAGTTGAGACTTTCCTTTCACATCTTTTCTTTCGTTCTCATAATTTTTGTTTGTTTGTTTCTCCTCAATGCAAAGTGCAAACATATCCTCTAAGCCTCTCTAACAACACTATTTACCGTCACGATTAGCCAGCCATACGTGGCATCAATACCCATCACGCCGCGTCATTATCCCTACCCTTTTCTCTCTTATATAATTATAACATTCCCCTCACATTGGTCACAAAACCATAAAAACTACAAATCTCTTTGCAGATTGCAAGAAAAAAAAAAGGGTCTATAAGAATTTGATTTTGTAAAAAATAAATGGAAGGCTTGATTCCATTTTTGTACAAAGCCATTGTTATGTATAGAAGGGAAAGAAGCTTATCGTTCGTTTTGTGCAGCGATCATCACTCTCCTACTACCGCCGGTTATTACATGCGACTTCCCGAAGATTCCTTAGATGAGTCTCGACCGTCGGATCTCAGGCGATTCGGATCAGATCGTCTTGGAATGTTCGAAACGACGCCCTCTCGTACTTGTTCCCACTAGAGGCGGGCAACTCAAGTTTCTGCGTAGGGACTGTGATGAATATGATATATTATGCATTTATCTAATGGTCTGCATGTGATTGTTGTAATTGTATATTATAAGTATTATTACATTGGCAAGTAATAGTAAATCCATCAAAATCATTGTAAACTGTAAATATAAGTGTTAAAACGTTGTAAGGATGTCCATAATAACAATTTAACTTATATGTAATCATGCTAAACTGTAAATCATGGTTTTTTTTATTAATGTCTTTTTAAAAAAATGTAAATTATATGGGGTTGTTGATCCGAGTGGCTTCCAGTGAATGTGGGAAATGGGAACGGTATCTCAAACTTGGATACATAACTCCGTAATGAAACCGGACACTCTTGATGTTAAAGTTTTAAACAACAAATACCAAAAACAAAATACGTCAAAACCGTAAAAAGCTTTGCATGTGCAAAGCTTTGGATCTTGAACATTTTCTTATTTCTCTAGTTTTAGTTATATATATATAAAGTAAAAAAAAAATATTACCAAGATCCAAAAAAGTAAATAGAGATTTTTCTTCAGAATTCTAATGAAGAACACTAAATCAATCCGGATGAACGCTAAAATATGAAATATACGTACTGTATAATGATTTTTAGCACACGTTAACAAAACGTATTAAAATTGTTTCGTGATTTATTAAATCAGTCAAAAAGTTCAGAATTTTTTTAGAATATCAATGTTAAACAAAATTTGCTGAGGGGTGTAGACTGTAGTGGAAACTAGAAAGCATAGTTGTGAAAGGGTCCCTGCCTATGGTATAGTTTAGAAATATTCGTTTACGATTTATCATCTTCGGAAACATAATTTGAAAGGCCTATTTAGTCTTATTTTTACCGTAATTTCCTTTCGATTTTTTATTTTTTTACTTTAAATCACGTAGAATCTCTATGACCGTAAGCACGGCCGCACGGGCCACGGCTCTGGTTGTGAATATGGTCGAGTTTAACGCACACAGACACACTTATTTGTTATTAAAATGAACAATCGATACCTAAATACGAAGAGAAGAATCAAAAGTATAGTTGTGTCTAATAGTATACAAAACTTGGGAAACATGAAAAATGTCGGGATGATCATGACAGACACTGAATCTGCACAATCTTCCTTAGAAAATACAAACATGATTTTGAGCAAACCCAAATCAATCCGCATATATATATTTTCCCGTTTTACAACAACTTGGGAATTGCTTATTTTGCTTTATCGCCACGAAATACGTAACAATAGTATAACCACAAATAATAACATTAATAATAATGACCTTTCCATTAGTACATAATCTAAACCTTCTTTCACATATTTTGATCACTAATTCTCCACTCTCTAACAAATCCATAAAAATGGAGAAGAAGCGATCATACTATGACGTAGTCATACCAATTCTCTTGACCGTATGGCTAGCATGCGCAGGCTATTCTTGTGCCCGCCATGCTAAGACAAACCATCCCATGGCCGGACCACCACGGTGTCCGAATTGTGGACCCGTGGTTGTACCTTACCCGCTAAGCACGGGTCCTAATTGCGGCGATCAAGCCTACAAGATAAACTGTGTCGCGGGTAAGCTATATTTCGGCGCTCTTCATGGATCATCGTATGTCATCACGTCCATTAACCCGGTGACCCAGCGGATCGTTCTCCACCCTCCCGGTTTTGCTAGCTCCGGATCTTGTCTCTCGGCTGATTTCTCTAAAGCGGGCCTCGAGCTCGACCCGCATCTCCCTTTCAGCATCACTAGCAGTAACACTATCTTGCTGCTTAGTTGCCCTGAAGCTATGCTACAGGTAATTTGAACAGTTTTTAGGATTGAACATAGGTTTCCATTTAACCTGTTTTATTAGGTTTGATTTGGTTAGTTAGGTGTTCAAGTTAATTCGTTGATTGAGTTCGGTTAAAATATCCAAGCCTATAATACTCTTTAAGCTTGAAAGAAACTAGATAATTTGGATAAAATGTGCTGAAACCCGGTTTTCAGGCCTGACCAAGAGATTTTGGGGTCTGCAGGCGCCAATAGATTGTACCGGGGCCAGCTTATGCCACAGCTACATCAAGAACAACGCATCAGCTTGTTCCAAGGCTCCCTTTTGTTGCACCTTCAGAACCGACGGGTCTCAAACCGCTTACACGATCAGGATCAACGGTGGAGGATGTCTCGCGTACCAGAGCTTTGTTGGGTTGAATCCAAACAAAGAGATTCCGCCTCCCGGAAAAAAATGGCCCGACCCGGGGCTAGAGTTGCAATGGGCATTGCCTAAGGAACCGGTCTGCAAAACGGACGTAGACTGTAACCTCTTGTTGGGTAGATCAAAGTGTTTGCCTGACCCCACGAGTCTCGGCCTAAAACGATGTTCCTGCAAAAAAGGTTTGGAATGGGATCCGGTTAACGCAATATGTAAGTAAACCGCATTACAAGTGGACCATTAAATCAAATTTCTTGAATTATATAACTGTGTTTGATTAGTTCTTGACATACCTGTTTTAGGTGGTAAGTGTCGCCATGGGAAACACTGCAAGAAAAAGAAGAAGACCGTTGTTTTCGCAGGTATAAAGGATTAAACCGAATCCAATTTTTTTTTCTTACAACTGAACTGAACCAAATTTTCAAATGCACATATGATTGATTGTACACCATTTTAACTTTTTCCCCTTTGAAGGTGTGGCGGTTGCGGTTGTGGGGGTTACATTCGCGATTGCGATAGCTGTTCTTGCAAACAAGCATAGCCACAAAAATGTTAAAAAAGAGATTCATAAGAACATCGTTAAGGAGCGAGAAGAGATGCTTAGCGCAAAATCCACGGGAAAGTCATCAAGAATCTTCACCGGCAGAGAAATCACAAAAGCAACCAACAATTTCTCAAAAGACAATCTCATAGGCACCGGAGGTTTTGGTGAAGTGTTCAAAGCTGTTCTTGATGACGGAACCATAACCGCGATCAAACGAGCAAAGCTTAACAACACGAAAGGCACTGATCAAATCCTAAACGAAGTTCGGATCCTCTGCCAAGTCAACCACAGAAGCTTAGTTAGGCTTCTTGGCTGCTGCGTCGATCTCGAGCTGCCTCTCTTGATCTACGAATATATTCCAAACGGAACGCTATTCGAACATCTCCATGGCAATTCAGACCGCAACTGGAAACCGCTGACTTGGAGGCGAAGACTGCAGATCGCATACCAAACCGCTGAAGGCTTAGCTTATCTTCATTCCGCAGCAATGCCGCCCATCTACCACCGCGATGTAAAGTCGAGCAATATTTTGCTAGACGAGAAGTTAAACGCCAAAGTTTCAGACTTTGGGCTCTCTAGGCTCGTGGATTTGACGGAAACTGCTAACAACGAGAGCCATATCTTCACAGGTGCACAAGGTACACTGGGTTATCTCGATCCAGAGTACTACCGGAATTTCCAGCTAACCGATAAGAGCGACGTGTATAGCTTCGGAGTGGTGCTTCTGGAGATGGTTACATCGAAAAAGGCGATAGATTTCAGCAGAGAAGAGGAAGATGTGAACCTGGTGATGTATATAAACAAGATGATGGATGAAGAGAGACTGGTTGAATGCATCGATCCGCTGCTGAAGAAGACGGCTAACAAGCTTGACCTGCAGACGATGCAACAGCTCGGGAATCTAGCATCCGCGTGCCTCAACGAGCGGAGACAGAACCGGCCTTCGATGAAAGAGGTTGCTGATGAGATCGAATACATCATCAATATTATATCACAAGAGGTTACTGAGACACAGTTGTCTTAGGATTTCACCAGAATGACCTTGTTATACCCTTGCCCTGTTTCCGGTTATGAATTAGATAAAAGAAAAGAGACAAAACGATTGGTAGAAATGGAGTTTTGTAAAATCAAGGAGACGGGTTTGTACAATGTCATATCAAGATCCAAAACATCGCATGAGACGATATTGCAGCCAAAACCCAATTGAAGAAAGCTAAACCGACCGAAATCTGAAACCTATCACAAGGGAGAGAGGTCTGCCTGCAAAATGCAGTATCTTTTGTGAATAAGACCGTAACTCCTGCAGACGAACACGCGGCTGCAAGAGAGAGAAGTGCAGTGACCTGCAGAATTCAAAAAGAAATCTATCAAAAACCACAGCCTTTATAACAGAAACATCTAAACTGCGTATTAAGAACACAGCCTCTTTCTGATACCAAAACCATTGCAAATGAAACTCTGTTTAGTAAAATGAAATGGAAGATAGAATGAGTACCCAATCACCGACAGTGAATAGGCTCAATAAGATGGGGCTTTGTAGATCGCTTTTTCGCCTAATCGCATATACATCGAGACACGCAAGTCCAAAGCTCCAAATCATTTGAAGACCCATAGATGCAACTAAGAAGCTGAAATCATAAGCAAAAAGTAGCATCATTTTTGAGTCATTATCCCAGCAATCAAAGTATACAACAATCTGCATTTCACATAACGGGGAAAACTTGTCAAAGATTCAGGTAAATTTCAACTGTTTCAATCAGACACAGTTTCAAATGGCAAACCAAGCACAGATACAACCTAAGAGATCGATTCCGATAAAAAAAAAAAAAAACAGATACACAAATCATAATCATTTCACTATCTCAGATAGAATATCGAAAGTTACCAGAAAGCAGTGTAAGTAGAGAAGCCGGGAGCAGAAACCATAACACCGATCGAAGCAGCAGCAGTAGCACATTGCCCTATTCTCAATATCAGTCCAGTCACTGTTCCAGGACTCCCAATCATCTTCTTCATTGACCACGACCAAACCAGAATCTAGAACAATGAAAAAAAAGACTAGACTTTCTATCTCTGTTCTTCACCAAAATCCCTGGAAGAAAAAAAATAGCTACTTTCCAGAAAATCGATCATAAAACCCTAAACCCGTCATCTTATCAGGAAATTTCACATACCCAAAACCTCAGATTAAGATATCTCACACTAATCTTTCAAGAAATTATCACTTGAAGATCATAAACAAGTAATTAATTAAGAGCATCGCCACCAGAAAACCCTACAAGTTGAATGCTAAAAGAAGTAAATCTACCACGTTCTGCTCTTGGATTTTCTTTATTTAAAAAAAAAAAAAACGTTCTGCTTTCGGAGGAACAATTATGGTTCCCTTAACTTCAAGCCAACGAAATTGTGGAAACAGTGACGGAAAGTGACGCAATTCTGACGCCGGCGAGCTATTTGTTCTCTCTCGTTTGCCTTTTGGCACGTGTCTACACAGAGACATTCCCCTTCACTGTACGAATATCCTTTTACTTTTCTCTTTTTCCCCAATATGTTTTTTTTTCCTTTTTTGTCGTCTACAATATGTTTTTGGTATATATGTTCCACCTACAATCCTAACCATACATAAAAAAATCCTTATCTTATATAATCTTTATTTTTTCCTATCATGGTATTTTGACAAAAAGAAAAACTTTATGAACTTATATTTTCGTCAAACAATTATTTTGACGAATGTAGCAAACACTTAAGAAAATGCATTCAATAATTTTGCATTTCGACGAATTCTTATATGCTCCCAACTCGGTCCAGATCGGGGTTTTTTCTAATCCAAGGAAAAATCATAGAGCCAGCAAAATGTGGGCTTATAATGGCCCATTAAATAATTGGGCCTGCTCGAATAATGATTTATAGAGATATCCAGTTACTATAAAAGCTAAAACCTCTTGCTTTCACTAAAACCCTCATTTCGATCATCTCGTAGCCATCCCCATTTCTTCCACTTGAGACAAAACCCTAAAAATCTCGAAAAATGGCGTTAAACACAGTCTTTCGTCGAGCCTCGTCGACAGTGGCCACTCTGGCATTCCGTGCGGTTAGATCTCCTTTGATCCTCCGCAGTAGCGCCGTCTCCGCCGAGAGACTGATTCTTGGTAGCCGGCAGCTCAGCCGTGGATCCATTATCTCATTCTCGAGATTTTCAACGGAAAGTGCGGTCACTAAAACAACCGCCGACGAGAATCTGGTTAGCGTTCTCGAATCTGAAATTGAATGCGCCCTGGACGAGGAGGCGCCTGATGAAAACGTCGTAAGTTTTCTGTTTCAATTTATGTATCTGCCAGAGATCCTCTCTGTGATAAGACATCTGTGCTGAATCATTTCACGATTTCACTCAAATTCCAGATGTTTTCTGGTAATTTACATGAAGTTTGGATTTCTTAGGTTGCAGAACTGTTTGATTTTTGAACAATTGTATCTGAATTTGAGTAACAATATCGAGATTTTTTTTTTTTTTTCAATCTCCCATTAGAAATTTGAATTCTCTTTTACTAAAATTCATATTCTAGATTATATGTATCTGCCAGGTTCTCTCTGTGATTAGAAACATGTGTGTTGAATCATTTCATGATTTTTATCGTAGTCAAGATGTGTGATTTTTGAACAATTGTACCTGAATTTGAGTAACAATATCGAGTTTTTTTTTATGAAACTCCCATTAGAAATTTGTAAACGGAAATTGAATCTCATTTACTAAAATCGATGGATTACAGTTGGAAGATAAGCCAGAAGGGTTTCCTTTTGAAATCATTGACGTTCCAGGGGAAAGAACTGTGTTGCTCCAAAGGAAGTTTGAGGATGAAACGATCCAAGTGGAAGTTGACTCTAGTGCACCTTATGATGAGGATGAAGAAGAAGGAGAAGAAGGAGAAGAACAAAACGGTGATGAAGAGGAAGAAAGCTCGGTTAGAATCCGGCTTCCTATGGTTGTGAGTGTGGCGAAAGGTAACGGTGTCTGTCTTGAGTTTGGAGTCAGCGCATACGCCGATGAGATTGTGATTGATAGTTTATCTGTCAAACAACCCGAAGGATCTGAAAATGATCTCGCTTACGAAGGACCCGACTTTGAGTAAGTTTGATTCAAACTTAGTCCCTGTTTGCAGTATATGAGACTGGATATAGTTGTGTGATTGAATTTTCGAATTTGTGCAGTGACTTGGATGAGAATTTGCAGAAGGCTTTCCACAGGTTCTTGGAGATCAGAGGGATCAAACCGAGCTTCACTGACTTTTTGGTAGATTATGTTGCCAACAAAGATAGCAGGGAGTATCTTCAATGGCTCAAGGATGTCAAGTCTTTTATTGAGAAGTGAAAGTTAACTTTTTTCAGAGAATACGAGTGAAACTTTTAGATGAGATTTTTTTTACTTAAGTTTTACCTTAGATGAGCTTGTATCACCATGATCCATGATGATACAAAAATCGTTGAAAGGAGTTGTTGCATGTTGACAATATTGCTACATGTAGTATTTACTTTGGACTTCAGTTTTTGAGTTTCAGTTTACAAAATAAAAATGATATAACTTTCCCACAAACGCTTATTACAATTTTCACTAGGTTTTTGCAAAATTTCTACGCATTCTGTTTTAACGAAAAGATTTCTTATTTTGCAAAACACTCTTGGTGAGTTATGTGGAAAATCCAAGGAACCAGGATGTTATTAGTTATTATTTAGATTACTTTCAACTCTTCTAGAACTCAAAACCCAAAACATAAAAAAGAGAGATGTAAGCTTTATAAGACTCTAGGATTTGTACATTAATACAACATAAAGGGGTTTGGGAAAACAAAAACAGCAAAAAAGCTAGCTTCACAAGTTCTTTTAAGAAAAAAGAATAGCAAAAACCAAATCAAGAAACAGATAATCCGAGTTATAGAGCAACAAATCCATATCAAAAACCCCAGAGAACAGCAAACCGGTTCCATCTTGAAGAAATGCTGTAAGGTTGGTCTTTCACCGCGTTAGGTTCCTGGGACAAGAACATGTCGGCACAAGCTGAGGAAAATGTTAACATTTCAAATAGCCACGGTCCAATTAAGCACAATATGTTGTTTCATTTTCTTCAAGATTGAATTCAAGAACAAAAAGGATTCTGGCAGTTCACTGTGGCATCACATAGTTCCATAAACTCTATTGGCTGAGAACAAAGGATTTAAGTTTGAACCACAAGAATTTTTTTCAACTTACATTACTCTAAATCTCACTGTAGTTACGCCATACTGCTCGAAATTCCTCCCTGAATGTATTAAGACGTGGCTTCAAGTTCGGTGTTCTCAAG
Organism: Alliaria petiolata; assembly: GCA_020283515.1. Taxonomy (NCBI): domain Eukaryota; kingdom Viridiplantae; phylum Streptophyta; class Magnoliopsida; order Brassicales; family Brassicaceae; genus Alliaria; species Alliaria petiolata. The sequence continues at coordinate 262,610,938 of JAHZTW010000001.1, forward strand.
CTTGCATGAAGAACTGTAGCTGTAGGCACAGATAACAAAACGGTTATAAAGGATGTGATAAATGAAGTAGAGTGAGAGAAACTAAGTTATGACAATTTGTGTAGATGGCATACCAAGAAGTCCAATGAGTAGCGCCAAAGAGACTGTGAACAAACCACAGGAAACATACCAAAGGGCAAAACTCACTGTGAAACAACAACAGAAAAAAAAATTCCAAATGGTTTTAGAATATATCTCATAAAGTTTCTCATCAGATGAAAATGGATACAGCCACATACCAAGCGAGAATATCAAGACAAAGACCCAACGAGGTTGACCACAGATATGGATTGCTCTCTTTGCTGATGGGCGTCCACGAATGACAGGCCTATAAAACACACATACATAATATTAATATAGATGATACAAGTGACAAAGAGTATGAAACGTAATTAGGTGGAGGGGCAAGCAATAAACATACGTCAATGGAGGTCTCATTTTAGCAGCTAACTGTGGAGAGAATCTTCTGACGGTTCGTGTCGCCTTCTCACTAAAGGAACCTGCAAAGCTGTAGATAAGAATCCCTCATTATGGATATGTTCCGATAAGGATCCCAATTCAAGTATATCCAGCAGCTGAAAGGTGTGAGATTGGAAACAATACAAGGAAGAAAGACCTGTCATTTAGAAATGCCACACATAGTGCTGTCAAAAGAGCAGAGAGAATCGCGAGAGGCCTTGTGAGAAATCCCAATCCTGACAAGTAAAATTTGTCATTTTTCAAGTAGAAATATCAACACAGATACTATGTGACTTGCCACTTTCTCGCATCGCTTACCAAGTATGAAGACGATCATGATGAAATAGTTCGTTCGGTAGCTGCAAAGATAGCAATGGGGACGAATAAGATCGGTAAAATTCTCAACCATGACTCGTTCCAGAAACCAAATCTAACAATTAAACAATCGAATCTGCTAAATTACAGCCCTAGCTACCGAATAAGAGAGAAAAGTAGAGAGAGCGATCGTACTAGTAGAGATTGCACTTGAGGCGGCTATCCCATTTCGCGAAAGATTTAGGAACGGTGAACCTAGAGAAGAACTCAGAGAGCGGACGCGGCGGAGACGACCAGTCAACCTCTCGGAGAGCATCGACGAGATCCTCAACCGTCACGTTTCCCCAATCCATGACCTCCGAAAAACCTCCGATCACAAACTCAACTCTCCAAAAATTCCAGAATCCCTAGAATTCAACCCTAGCAAACAAAAGTAATATCTTCACAGAATCGACCGATTATGATCAGATCAAAGCTTCGTCGAAGAGAGATCGCGAGAGAAAAACCTGGGAAGAAGAACAAAAACCGATTATATCGAAATGGAAAAGTCTATGCTTTTTCAATTCATTGGAGGAAAATAGAAAGAGCATTAAATTAATTGTTACGCCACGCGTCTCTTCTTTTGTCAAATGACATTTACGCCCTTTAGTCTTGTTTTCCTTATCCGAATACCACATTTTATTATGTGATCCGATGCCGGTTAAACTATGTAACAATTTTTTTATATCACTTAATCACACTGGTGGAATGGAAATCTAATAATATTAATAATTATCCATATTCTCCACTTAAAATATTAAATGAGGATAACCAGCAGATTCGATTCGTTACGAACTGCAAACTCATCTGAAGACAAACCAAAACATCGGTTTGTCACTCGAACCGGCGGTCAACATTCTTTTATATCAGATAAAATGCGGTAATTACATGGATAGAGAGATGATTTACGCATTCACATATATTATCAATAGTCGATTTAAGTTTATAAAGTTACGAGTCGATAGTTCAAAATTTTCAAGATGTAGAGCGAGAGATCGTATTCGACCATTACGGTTCTAGTAATTAAAACTTAAGAATCCATTGTTGTGAAATGGTTACGTTGGATAAATATAGAAAGGAATAGATAAGAGCAAATAATAATATTACTGGCATAAAATAATATCTATCAAATCATATCCCACTTCTTGTGTGACTAGACCAAATGATTGATGAATATATTCTTCAATTAAATAAGTACATCAACTGTGGATACATAAAATACTAGTTAAAATGTGAATGCTCTGTTTTTTACTCTCGATAAACTGAAACAGCAATTGTAAACAAGATTTTTTTTTTTTTTTTGAATTAATTTAACATTTATTTCCGGGGAAAAAAATGTACGTATACATATAAGTTATAAGTTTATAACACATGTTTTCTACGTAAATACCCGGTTCGCTTATATACATATTCTGCCGTACCACGTCTCCATGTATCTTTCATTCGTATCAATCAATCAATCTATTGATAAGTGAATATGGTTTTGTGCCTGATCAAACTATATTTTGGCATCATTTACCTAAGCGCTACACAAATATCAAACTGAAACAAATGAAGTACGAAAACATTTTTAAAAATAAAACATTAGTTTTGCATTTTGACAATTAGAAAGTAAAAAACTTGCAAGTTTACTGTTAAATAGTTTTCTCTCTTAATCTTAATATCTCGAAATTCATCCAGTTTTTTTAAAAGTTTACAAAGTCTTGATTATTAAGTGATTAAACTTAGGCATAACGTAATTCATATACCATTTGTATATCGTGTTTGCTAACCTTCAACTCAGAACTCCCTGTTATAAAGGAGGGAAAGAGTAAAATGCAAAAAAGTGGGGATTATCATTGAGCTAACCAATTTCGACGGAGCTAATGTGATAATGTGATGCTTCTTCTTTCTTCAAACAAGTTATAACTGAGTTTCTTCTTGAGTTAGGTGTTGTATATTGTACTTAAGTAAGGAAGAGGTAATCTGTATCCCGAGGATTAAAACTATACATTCGCATATATATATATATATGCTTAAAGAGTTTTAAACCTCAGGATGCAGATTACCCGTTCATCATCAAGTACCTTCATCTTCATTTTCATCTTCGTCTTTTTCTTCTTCTTTGTGTTGTTCCTTGTTTGTGTTGTGTTAATGGTGAGAATATATTATATAGATGGTATAGCTTATAAATAGTAATGGTGCAAAAGAATAATACTTATTCCAAAGGTTTTATGCTTCTGGAACAAATACTCATACAGAAAGACAATATCTTTTCTTGTCCATGGTTTCTTATATATTCCTATCTTTATCTTGAGTTCAGCATATATACAAAAATCAATACGCTTGACGTGTCTACTCTAATATAATGTTGCCTATATATGTACTTAGCTTTGCTTACAAAAACGAAAAGGTGTATTAGGGTTTATGTGTTGAAAACGTGAAATAAACTCCATTCTTGAACTAAATTGATTTGTAAGATTAATTGAATTGCATGAAAGTTATTTGGTAGTTACTGTATATATTAAAAGGTTCTTAAGTTTTCATTGATACCAATTAGAAATGCACACTAGGTCCTATATGTTTATATTTTTTTTACCAAGTTTCTATGAGAGATTTGTGAGTGTTCGTTTACACAAAAATCCTACTTTTTAATGTCTTCGCGCGGGTCTCTTTATTTTTCACCAAAGGCAATTTTTGTGTGTGTGACGTTTACGTACACGTCAAGAAAAATCATCCGGTTCCATATCTCTACCCTACTTCTACTGCATGTTCTACGCTTTTCTCCAACAAGGCTTTCTCAAATGATTATCCTAATATCTTTTTGAAAATGCAGTTAAAGATAATTTTATATGTAAATATACGCAATATTTTGTCGAAAATATTCAAGAATAAATTGAATATAGTAATATGTACTGGGTTTAATAATTAGTTAATTCTTTACATAAAACGTGTGGATAGTGTTTTTCCACATCCACATAAAGAAGAAGGATTGTGAGAGATCAAATCATGAGAAAATTGATTCTTTGTTCTTTACGAGCCAATGATGGCACCTTGCATTTTTTTTTTTTTTTGCTTTTTAATATAAAAATAGTCTTTGAAATTTTCTTTGACTGCTTTTAGTTTCTTCTCTCCGCTCATCACATGAATCGATTCTCTTCTCAATTATTGAATTTCATTTAATTGAGAAGACAGTTAGCTAAAATATGTTTACATCTTCTTAATAAGTAGAAATGTAAAGATCCAAAACATCTAGATCAGTTGATTCCATTAATTTCGAGTAGCCCTCGTGCAATGTTTCCCCTTTTTTTATATGTAAAATTCCTCGTGCGATGTTCGTTTCAGTAAACGGTCAAAAATTTGAAACGATGGAATCATTGAGCCGTAATTATCCTACTTATTTTGAATTTCTATCTCTATTGGGTTTCTAGAACTTTTGAAAACATAAACCCATGATCTACAATAACTTATTACATATTTTGCAATTTGAACATCTTATTTTCAATTAGTTAATTTAATTTTTCCACATTTTAAAACATTTTTCACAAATTAATGTTACTAGAAGCTCTACGAATTGAATGATGTTCATAGTGATTCAATAGATTGCACAAGTCACTCTAGACCATATATACCGTTTATGGTATGACGTAAATTTGATAAATAATTTTGTATTAGTATAATTTGATATATACATGTCATCCATTCATGAATGCTTATATAAGAAAATATACAAAAAGGTGTATAAAAAAAGGGTGAGAAATGGTTAGGAACCAAAAGACGATTTTCTTTTTTTTTCTAACGAGAGGGAAAAGTTTATATATCTTTCATTGTTTTCCAAAAGCAAATGCAAAGTTATTTGAAGCAACAAAAGCATATTTTTTTTGTTTTTTTTTTATCTTTTGCTCTCATGGGCTCTTCAAAAGCCAAATCTGTTACCCTTGTACCATTATTGGAAATTTGGAAGGGATACAAACCGGATAGAACCTTAAACCGAACTATTTTGAATTATGTTTCAAGCCGGTTTAAATTTTGTTTTGTTTTTAGTAGAGTAAAAAAAAAATTAAGCGGGTGAAAACTGCATTTATTTCATTTACTTAAAAGTCAAAACAGATAGGTCAATTATTCTGAAAAAAATTTAGGGTTTTAAAACAAAATAGTTGAGCTATTCAGTGGTTTCAGTTACTTCACACTCTTAAACATTGGAAAAGTAGTAGACATTCTTCATCGTATAAATAACAACAAATAACTAGGTTTTATTCGAAATTGATTGGCATGGACTAATTGAAATTCAGTTTCAATTCAATTTCATTCCTTAGAAAGATTCCATTTGTCAAAAGGAAACAAACAAAAAAATGAAAACCATTCTAATAATATACACATCATTTGCATTACAATTTCCCATGTCAATACACATACTCAAACGTCAAACATATTTTCTCCTTCCCACACAAATAATCTCATCCTACAAAATCATGTAGAAACTGATGATTACTACCTCCAATAAAATCTCTCCCAAACTGACGATTTTGCCCCTCATACCCACCACCGCCACCGTAAGACTCCCCTCCTCCTCCACCGCCGCCATTACTGCCACCGTCAAGTCCAAACCTCTGAGCAGTTGTCATTGGAAAAGGCTCCGGCAACCCAATCTGATGGTGAAGCCCTAACGTCAACGACACTCCATTTGTGTTGCTGATGTTCGACGCAATACCGTACGGGAAGCTAACCGCACCGCTCCCACCGTTTCCAGCGTTTAGAAAGCTGTTGTTATTGTTGTTGTTGGTGGTGGTGGTGCCATGAACGTCGTCGTTTCGAGCTCGTCTAGCGGGAGATGAGTTGTTGTTAGCTCTTTGTTGCGCCGCGGAGGAAGATGGGTTGTTGCTGTTGTTGTTGTTATCGGGGAAGACGGTGGTGGTGCTACGTTCGTCTCTCCAAGAAGAAGAAGATGATCTCTGAGATTGTCGAGTCTCCAGCATGTGAATCTCTTCCACCATTGGTTTCCAAACCCTAACCCGTGCGTTTATAAACCAATTCGATACCTGATAATAATAAAGTTAGTAATCCACCAACAATATACATTTCTTTCGGGAAAAAACATAATCCCTAAATAATCTTAAGGAGCTTATTCGGTGAGGAAAAAAAAACTAAAGATTTAGTTATTCGATTTAGTTATTCGTACTAAATTGCATTCCCTCCGCAATTAAAATAAGAAATTAATTCCCCTCCTCTATAGTGAACTAAATACACTAGACAGTGGATTTCTTAATATTTAATATTTTAAAACATTAAAAATGTCGTTTTAGAATATATTTTTTTGGCCAAAAGAAAGCTGTGTTAAAAAAAAATTCAAGATTTTTGTTTTAAAATTACAATATGAAACGTGTTTAGTCAAGACTATTAAAATTTAATTACCGACAGGGAGAATCTCATTCCGTAAGCTTTATATATATATATGCGCTTATTTATATAGCAAGAAATTTCTTAAACCGTGAACAAGAGAAGAACAGCAAAGCTGAGGATATCAGAAGTGAAAACCTGATTTCTGGAGAGACCTGTCTGTTTAGCCAGCATGAGTTTGTCTGTATCAGTTGGATAACTGCAACAAAAGACACATGCACACAACTATCATTTAATATCTCACAAATAATATACACACATAATTACACTTATAAAACGACATATCCAAGTTTGAGAAACAAACAAACAATTCGACATGTCCCATCTAAAACATACTTCCAAGTTATAATACACTTCTATACATACATACATATATATATATATATACACATGCTTTTGCATCTATAGCTATTTGTTCACAAGCATATAGATAATGTGGTTCATGTCTTCCTGACACATTGAGTATCAAATTAAGATATGATTTAGACATATACGGATATTGGACTTTACTTATGTCAAGTTATCAGTGAAATTGATTGATGGTCTGATCGAATTGACATGGTTAACACGTAGTATAGTTAGAACTTAGCTCAAACTCAAATCAACTGCTTCCAAAAGCATATATATGGCTAAAAAAAAGGGTTACTTACGGATGCAAGAAATGATCGAAGAGCCAAGCCCTCAGAACGGTAACAGCACGTTCGGGTAGGCCACGGTGCGGTCTCCAGACAGGTGCATGGTGATCAGGAAATCCATGTCTTTGACCAGCAGAACACAAGCCTCTACTACTATCACTTCCTCCAAATCTCAACGACTCGGTCTTATTCTCAGAATTCATCACATGACCACATTGTTGTTGTTGTATCTTGTTATTTGTGCTAAATTGAAGCTGGTCCGTTATAGCATTCTTCAAACATTTGAAATGCTTAGACAACGCCTTTAAGGCTAAACTTGCGTAAGGAGCTGCGTGCCCGAGACCCGCAACGCATTCGAATGAGCCCATCACAGCTTGAAGCTGCTCATAGTACTGCTTATACCTTTTGTAAACCTTCAAAACGCCACATGGAAATGTTATTAGATTCGAACCAACTATATAATAAAAATGCTTAATTATAAGTTTGAACGGCTCATACACCATTTCCACATTCAAAAAGTATGTCATATACCTCGGAATAAACTAATTAAAATCTTCAAGTCCCTAGCTTTAAGATCAAATATCAATCTTGTGCATATATTCCCTTTCATAAAGAAGAAATTCTCTTTTTATCTTTTTAAGTTTATATCCTCAAGATTTGAAGAATCCAATTCACAAATTTATATACTTCCCCAAGATAATATTATCATTAAATTAATATAACCTTAAAATTCTATTAAAAAAAAGAGAGAGGAGGGCAAGCCCCTCTATTATATATATCATGTATTAATGTGGACTCAATAACATCTTCTATTCATACAAAACGTAGTTAAAAATAACACATCCTCTTCTAATGAATGAAATAAAATATTTAAAACGATATACTTTTAAAATGGCTTTGAAGGAGTTTCATTTTCCAAGGAAGATCTTTTTAAGAAACATATCATTTATCACATTTTGTCTCCAATTTCAAAGGACACCGACCAAAAACTGAGAACATTTAACACAGTTTTCTTTTTTTTTTGTTAAAAAACATTTAACACAATAATACACATACATATAAAAATTTGAAAGATTAAATGACTTTTAATTTTTATTTGTTATACCTCGTCCAGCATGGAGATTAGCTTTGATTTTTTCTTCCCATTCTCTCCTCCGCCGGCGTCAGAAACGCCGCAGAAATTCTCAATCGTCGGATCAAAAAGCAGAGACGAATCGTCGTCGTCGATGACTTTGTCGGTGTAAGTCCCACGACCCACATTACAGAACTCATCAAGAAGCATCTGTGCTGGTTTCAAGAACCTCGATCCTTTCAGAATCGATGCGTAGCCAGTGAACGGCCCGAGAGGACCAGAGCTTCTCGAGGCGACGGTGACGGCTGCGGCGGCAGCTTCAGCGGCAGATCTGCAGAATCCGGAGTTAACGACGCCGGGAACGACTAGATCGTAAGCGAGTCTAGGGTGGGAGGATAAAGATAGAGATAAAGGCTCGGGTTTGAAGACGAGAACGTCTCCGGAAGAAAGTCCAGCGTTAAAGGAATGATCTCCGGCGACGGCGACTGCGGTGGATGAAGAGGAAGATGGGCCACCGAGAAATCCCATGAAATTACTGTAGCTAGGGTTGGACATGTGGTTGCTATTGTTGTTCGAGTGAAATCCACCGGCGGCGAGGAAATCAGAGTCGGCGAGAGGAAATACGCCGCCACCGCCGCCAGAGGAGGAAGGGGGAGGGTGGTGAAAGTGAAAGTGGGAATCGAGAGAAGGAATCCGGAGCTTGTCTCTCCGGCTTTGTTGAAGAACATGGTAAGGCTCGTATGCATCGGCCATGGAAAAGGATGATGTCAAGATGCAGAAGGAGAGAGAGAGAGAGAGGGAGAGTAACAGTGTAAGAGATAATGGTGACGGTGAAACGAGAGGTTAAGAGAGAGAGAGAAAGAGGCTTCTTTTGCTTTCTTTTTGAAGCACGATCAAGTATGTATGTATATCATCATATTTTCATATTATTTTGTTTGAAAACAAAAATATCTAAAATATCTATGGTTTATAGACCTGTAATGTTTATTGCGGAAGAATTTATTGAGCATTACAATTTTGGTCAAGGATCATCTTTTTGGTGTTTGTTACTAGCTAGTTAATGCTCTCATAGGTAATCCATAGAATGATCAAAAAAAGTTTCACGATTCTGTAGAATTTTACTATAGTTATTTACATGATTCCGTGAAATAGTAGTTTCTATTTAGTTGTTTCCTAAAACTAAGTATAAAAAAAGACATACTATATGATAGTCTATATCATATTTTTTTAGTTCAGTTAAAAAATTCCTTTAATTATCTTATACTTTATTTTCATTTATTTTGTACGATTAGACATGATATAACTAATCAGAATGTAAACCTTGAACACGGTTAAAAGATAGTACAAATTATTTGACCGTGGTACCAATTAGTTGCACTCTATTCGTTTTTCGTACTACATCATTTATTCTGTATCACTAGTACCACATTAACTACATTTATTTCACCGCATTATATAATTCTTGAAAATATGTTATTATTATTTTTTTTTAAACGGGTATGCAAGCAAGCGATGTACACTCGTCAACTTTAGGGTTTGGTAATTGTTGCGGAGTTTTATTATGCAAATTGGCTAAGCTTATGTAATTTGGAGATTTGTTTTAAAATGATTTAAAGTTATGAACTGAAAAGTGAAAAGTCCCGGGTTTGGTGGGAGAGGCTATATGGGAAATCGGGAGAAGGTGACCGGCTTTAACCGGTGACAATCGAACAGCTTCTTTGTACAAACTGTTCTGTGTCTCAGTCTTTCACATACTTACTGACATTTCTACTACTTTTTAAGTCTTCTTTTTGTCGTTTTTCTTCTTTTCTTTTGCTGGAATAAATACCTTTTTACTCTTAGAAATTTAATCATACTAATCGCTCTACTGTTGTACGCGTGGATGGTATGACCCGCAAGATTAACGAGAATATTTTTGTGCAGTTCATTTACTACTTTCTGTATAGTTAAGAAGACTAGAGAGCAATCACATTTCTAACAAATTGCTTAAGTAAACTATTTTAACATGTACAGTAAACAAATTAATAAAAACTAGTGCGATCAGCTATGCATTTGCAGTAGACAAAATAAAGGTTTTCTTGTGAGTGAAAATTTGTGTTTGGCTTGATCGCATAAAACCGTATATTATCAGTATTTGAGGACATAATACCAAATATATAAATTATGATGATAATAGTTTTTTTTTGTATTTTTGCTTAACATGATGATAATAGTTATTGGGTATGATTTTGTCGTTCAACGGAATATCAAATAATATATACGTGTGTATAAATTAATATATGTGAATTAAAACCCTCGTGAGTTATATTTTAATAGGTTTGATTGCTAACATTACCAAAAATCTGCGATACAACTTATACTGTTTTAATAGTTACCAATCACAAAACTAGTAAGAAAAGCGTTAACAACAATATTATACTCAGCTTTTTTTACAGCTTTTATTTACAACTCTTTTCTTACAATTTTTAACTATTTTATAAGAATTTATCACTCTACTTACCTTTAAAAAAATTCAGCTTACCGTTAAAAATTATGTATCATTTTTGTTTATCAATCGGATCCAACAACTTCAGCACCGTAGCGAATAACTTTGCAAAAACTATATCGTAAGATGTGCCAGAAAATGATTAAAAACGGAAAAGTAAATTCGACTGTACTGTAATAATCGTGTTTGAAATAATCATTAGAGGATTTTCGTTTGCATGGGAAATAATGCGACGTAAATCATTTGAAAATGTGTTTCGAACATTAAGCAAGTTTTTCTCTGTTACATTTATTTTTATATAAAGTATTTCCTCTTTTGGCTAAGATGGACCACAAAATTGAAAAAGAACCAAAGCACTCCGATAAAGTATTACAGTAAATTAAAGTGCACGTAATTATTAAGTTCTTCTCTTCTTCTTTTTACATTTCATCACGGGTTTACTACCCACATATGAAAGACTACCAAGCAATCGTTCTTTTTCATAATTGTATGGTCAAAAATAAATATCGAAATTTTACATTATACAATTTTTCAATAATCCATCTGTAAACACAACGGGTGTTTTGCGACTCTAATTGTAGTATTTAATAAAAATATATATCCATAATAATTAAATTATCCGCATCCTAGTAATGTATGAAAATTTATAAACCTCTTTTTCATGAAAGTCTATAAAGTTAAAACATAAACGTACAAAATATTAGTGGTTTGGTTGGATGTAAATTGTAATAACATCCCAACCACAAGAACTATTAAAATTTTACTTAAAGATTATCTTTTGGTGGGATATAAATATATATATATATATATTCTTTTGGCGTGACCCACTGGCTCATTTTATCTCACTATGGTAATTGGTAAATGAAGGAGTCGAACTTCAATTGTTGCTTGATTTCGGAATTTTATAGCAATTAATGGTAGCTGAACTGGAACTAAAAAAAAGAAAAAGAAAACAAGATTTGAAAGCAATTGAAGATGATTTGATTCCAGACATAGTTGCGATTTAAGTAGGAGCTCATTAAAACCACAATAACCAAAAATCAAATATATATTGTCATTCTACGGATTTTTAATTAAATCGTTTTTTTCTCGTTTATTTGGTTGAGTCATTCGACTTTTCCGTGTTACACTATTAGATCGTAATCTCGCATACGTATATATATATATATATATATAGAGAGAGAGAGAGAGGGGGAAAAAACTTTTATATAGTATTTGTGAATCTATAGAGACAGTACAAAATTTAGTAGGAGTTAATTAAAGTAACTTACTACAACTGCAAAGTACTCAAGCTCTGATAAATGTCCATTGGGATTCTCAGGTGACGTCGTCATGCTAACGTCGCTTAGAATTTTTATTATTTTATTTTAAAATTAAACATTATTACGTTTGATTTTCTCTGCACAAATCTTTTGCTTAGCGAGAATCCACCGAGTTTGCCGTCAGTTGATGTAACGGCGTTTCTCGTTCTTCACAAAACTCCGTACTTGTTCAGAAAGTAATAATCTACTCATTTCCCATTCACTCGCGAGTATATCCACGCGCTCCAATAAAATTGTAGTTAGTTCTCCCATGAAATTTATTTAGTCATTTAACATTTACAGGAAAAAAACTGTAACCGATAGAAAACATGATTATTTATGTAGAAAAACTACTAATTACAGTATTACACGACCTAAAGAAGAATTAACAACAAATATAAAAAAGGAGAATCATGAAAATAGAAACCAAATTTCATGGTACCAATGCCATATTTTGGCACATTCAAAAATAAATCCAACTCACTTCTTAAAGTAAAAATCACATCAGTCATTCGATGCTTTTTTCTTTTAAATTGAATCGATATAATATAAAAATATATAATTATAGCTCGTAAATCGAATTAGATAGACGCTTTAAATTAGATTAATAAATGGTCATATCATAAATAAAAAAATGACAAATTCACACCACATGTCGACGACTATATTATGTTATGTTCCATCAAATCCAACTTAGTACCTATGTGAAAAGCTAGCTGATTTTATCGTTCTTGTACATTTGTTCCTTATAACTTTAGAACAGAATTAAGATAATCAACTACAGAACTACAAACAATAACATAATGCAAAAATTAAACTAACTAGTTAGAGGATAAATTTCTGTTTATGATGATGCATATTGTTTGACAAAAAAAAAGAAAAAGATGTTTAAAATTTATGAAGTTATTTGCGCATAATAAATTCTATTAAATTTATAGTTAACAAGATTTTTAGAAATACCGTGAATTTATTTATTCTTCTTATAAAAATTAATATATGGAAGTAATTTAATCATGTCAGAATATCTTTTTGATAAGATGGCATTTTTCTTATTTAATCTTATAAAATAAAAGGAGAGGCTAATGTTGTGTTTTTTTCCCCGAGAGGGATTAGAGAATGGGCCCATGGGGGTAGTAGTACAGTACAGACTACAGAGAATCACTGTGATGACGTCACCTGTTAGGTTGCGTGACTCCTGGGCGCTGTATCTCTGTATTACGCTATCTTCTTCCATTCTCTTTTTTTCTCTCACTTCATAAATTCATTATAATTTATTTTGTTGATAGATTGGTGGTAATGCTATCAAAACGTGGATGGTACTAATGTTGTTGACACTATATATAAATAAAAATAACTAAGCTCAAGTGTCAGCAATAGCACCAGTGGTCTAGTGGTAGAATAGTACCCTGCCACGGTACAGACCCGGGTTCGATTCCCGGCTGGTGCAGAAATTATTTTATTTTGCTTCATAACCGAGCTAGGCCCAAAGTATGAAGCCCAAAGTGTTTCATTACATTTTCAGCCATTATTAGCCCAAAAGTATGGAGCCCAATTAAGTTCCGCACAGGCCCCTTTGTCTATGCACTAATGGACTGGACTTCACTTGTCTTTTAGATATAATCTGGCAATTTTTAAAAGGGCCCTTTTTAAATAGGATGTTCCCACTCACTTATTTTAGATGCACCACTAACTCTATTAATATGAATACATTAGTTCCTGTAAAATAAATATTTTGTCATTTTCTTGATGTCATGAATTATACTAATATGTTGATTAGTTTCATGGTAAACGATTTTTTTTCTTTTTTCTTTGAAACGGGCCTTCATGGTAAACGATTCTTCTGAAAGCTTTAAAGCAACTGGTTAATAATGTTTCGTATATTAGGTTAATACAAAAAATGTAAAAAGCGGTTTTAGATGGAGTAAGTCCTCCTCTGTTTTTTTTTTATGGGGTAAAATGCGGTTTTTATTGTTTGTTTTTGGGAATATATTGTTCGTTTTTTAAAGAGCTTGAATCGTTTTCCTTACTTCAAAAAAAAATTAAAAAAAAAAAATAATAATTAATAATTCATATCCTGCAAAGCAACTCCATTTTTCCGACAAGAGTGTCAGATTCTGTGAATAGCTAAAGCTTCAATGTCTCCGAGATGAATTCACGTGCCTGTAAATGAAGTAGGTGACGATACCAATGGCATTTACGTGTTCGTGTATAACGTGGTAGATCAATTATTATTAATATATAGAGATATCACTTATGATACGGTCCACTAGTTTAGCAAAATATTAATATAATTTATATAAACTATAAAATCATAGGCATGGAAGAAGGTAAAGAAGCATAAGTTGCATAACACACACAGAAAAATCTCTTTCCTCTTTGAAGATCAAAGATCTGATTCATGGCGATATCTCACGTCCAGCCTCTGCTTCTCCTCCTCGGATCACTCTTCTTCTTACCTGCATTACGCGCCGTCCATTTCGAATACTGCAACAGTAAGTATCTATGTACAAATAGGCCTAGATTGTGGTTAAGTGCTCATTTCTCTGTTATTTTTGTTATAAACGGATAAATCTTGGACCGGAGCTCATACTCTTCCCAAATCCTAAACAAAATCGGAATTTGTTTCCACTTAATTAAAACGTTTATATAGTAGGTAGACGCAGTAGATGAGCTTTACTTTTCTTGTTACTTTTCTTAGATCAACTTTAATCAAAATGATATTAGGAGTGGATGTTATCGTATATGCATAGTATTATTATCTTAAAAGAAATGTAAGAGCTCGATTTGTTAAAGAGTTATAATCTTTTTGTCTGCTTGTTAATTCTATATGTAAAAACACCTACTCCTATGGTTCGACGCATCAATTCAATATTTATTTTTGGATTTTATTTTTGTAAGAAAGATGTAAAGTATAGATCCAAGTTTTTGACACTAGCTTGACTCATAATAAGTCCCACAACTAATCTCTGCGGCGACTGTTGTAGAAAGTGGATACGATTTCGGTAACGTCACTCGTGTGGAGATATCTCCGAACCCGGTTGGGCCTAATGACTACGAGCTAAGCATTACGGTAGTCGGTTTTGCAAGTATGTACCCTTTTTTTTTTGTCATAATCATCCCAAGTTTCAACTCTCTTTTTTTTTTTTCTCTCTCTAATTTCTAATATAAATTTTTTTGTTTGGATAAAAATATTTGATGTATCCAGGCAAAAGCATCGACTCTGGATCGGTAGAGGTGCACGCTAGATCTGAGAACATTACTGACCTTCTAAGACGTGATGCATTCGCTATTAAAGCTGGCACCAACTTTGTGTTACCTCTTCCCGAAGTTCCTCTTGATATACTCGAGGTAATTAACTTTAAGACATACACTAATTAATGACTGAAATGGCATTGGGGAGAACCCTAGGAACATGCATGTTGTGATTGATTACTCTCTCTAAGACTCCCAGTCTAACCATTTTTGGTTTCACTCTTTTTTCTAAAACCGAAAAAATCATAATCCTCGCATTTTTACAACTCTATTTGGTTGGCCTCTCTGACGGTTTTTTGTTTTTGTTTTTAAACCTGTGAAGGGTGAGTTCAAGTATGTCGTAAGTGTGCTTGATAAAGATGTCGGAGACTCTAAAGAGCCAATAGTAAGAATGTGTGTCGACTTTGATTTACCTATTTCAACTCCCACTTTGGTGGTCTCTGCTTAGTCAAGTTGGTGAGTGGAAAATATGTTTCCAAGTTTTTAGATGCTCTCTCTCTCTCTCTTCTTGCATATTTTCCTTTTTTTTTATGTGTTTGTGCAACAAATAAAAGAATCCTTAACCGTTTATCTGGTGTAATTTTGGTTTGGTTTCTATGAACCGGGACGTCAATAAAGGTTTTCCAAATTGAACCAAAACTGGTTTATTGTGAAATCTACTTTTAGTGTTAATTGCTTACTTATTTGGGCTACAGTCCGATCCGACTTGAAGCAAGTTTTTTTTTTCTTTTTTTAATTGTATCTAAAAAATCGAAAAGATAAATATCAAATTTAAACTCTATTCTTGATTAAGTCAAAGAAACTGAAACCGGACTAAACAAAAATTAAACGTTATATATCAAGTCGATTTTAATATTAGCTTTAGCTTAATTTTGATTACTAATTAAAAAACAAAACATTTAAACCAAAATCAAATCAATATATATATATATATATATATATATATTTATATTTATATTTTGTCAAATGTGATTAAGTATTGACTTGAATCAGAGCCAAATTTGTTATTTTGTATACTATTCTTTAACAAAAAAAAATCAAATCAAGATTTCGACTTCTCTTGAGTAATGGATGGAGTGGGTAAAAACATCCTTCTCTTGGAATCTCGAGAAGAAGATAAGGAGACGTGTCATCATAGTTAGCAGCTTTCCCGACGTATTTTCCGCATTAATCCAAGTTCCAAACAAATATGTTCACATAACAGTTAATAAAATAGTAACAGTTTTTTTATAACATTTTTATGATTGTTATTCAACAAATTTGCACCAAACTAAATACAGTATTTATACATAAATTATAAATTTCGTATTTTATTCGTTTTCCTTAAGAGTTAAATTTTATAATTAGAAAATATTATAGTCGTAATTTAAAATAAAGATTAGATTTTAATAATTAGTTTATAGTAATTATTGTATTCTATGTATTCCATAATTACATAGAATCTGATTGAACAAGCACAGTTGTTTAGCTTCCAATTTAATCTTAAATTCTTAAATTCTAATCTCAATTAGTATAACAACAACATCAGAAAACTGAAGGTGCAATTCCAATTTTAATTTTTTCTTAATTTATCTTCAAATCTAAATTACCTGTCATTTTCAATCTTTTTCTTTTAGCATCCTAGCAGATTTTATTAAACTCTTAACATTAAGATCAACCACCAAATTAGAAACCCGAATTAGATGAAAAGACATTTAGAATTAGAAGTAGAGAAGCCATTGTGCAACTTATCTATCTATCACGATATCTTTCACACCGAATTTTAAACCTTGTGGATATTAAAAGCTCAAACCAAAATGAAGTTGGCCAAAAGAAAATCGTATTTAATCAAACGTCTCATTCATTGCGACGCGATATTAGGGAGGTCAAGTTCAATGTTGCAACCGACAAGATAAAAAGATAAGGTTATACTACTAGTTAATTATATCTTGTTTGTGTGAATGAATGTTTTTGTTTGTTTGTTTGTTTTAACTGTTGATATCCACAGAGAGCGAATGAGAGAAGTGGAAGAGTCAAAGATTAAAAATGAAATCCAAACGAACTTTGACTTATTAAGGGGGTTCGTTAATTTATCTAATTTGGATTCTCTTTTGGGGTTACTCTACTCTACTTGTGGCAATAACGACCGACCTAAGATAGGCCTGGTCCCACTTTCAATGCCACTTGTCAATCCTCTCGGCAGACACCTTGAGTGGGAGTTGGATGTAACAAGTAACCGGATAACCGTAATAGATATGTTCCAACTACCGACTTTCATTTCGTTTGATATTTTAACAAAAATTAAGTCAATTTTGATCAAAAACAAAACAAAACAAAAATTAAGTCTTAGCATTAAGACCTAAACTAGTAAAGCTAATTCAGTCAATTAAAACCTCCAAAAGACATAACTTAGCATAAAGTCACTATACAGTCTATATACTTATTGTTAATTGTATATACAAATCCAAGCAATAAAAGTATGGTTGTAATAGTCTTGTAGATATCAGGTTTGATCGGTAGGTACCTGATTTCTTGTCGATATGGTAACGAATATATTGTTTTGATGGTTATAATCACTTTGAACCCAAAAAAAAAAAAAATGGTTATAATCACAAACATGGAAAAAATAAGTATCGAAAGCGATATCCTTATTTATCTCTTACTCTTATGTATCTCTTACATTTGTTTATTATTTTATTATATTTTTTTCATCAATTGTTTTTTTTTTTGTAACTAAACTCATCAACTGTTTAGATGACTCAACGTCTATTTAGTCAAATCATTCAAAAATCTGACCAACAAAACATTTTTTATTAGTTATAGTAATCAGTTGTCTATTGATCATTTTGGTTGGGAATTATTTAAATTTTGGTGAATAAATATTTTGAATTTTAAAACTACGAAACAAGAATTTGAAGCTGCCTAATTAATTAATTTTCATATTGAAAAATAAAATAATACGGTAAATAATATCCAACAAATTTCTAGTTTGCTCCATCCATCTATAAATTCTCGATACCGACCCACCGATTTGCCTCCCCTCTGTTTTCCCAAATTACTCCTTCGCAATCTTCATCTCCGTATAAACCGATACATACACACACGTATCTCTCCATATATACGTTACATACGTGTATGTGTATAGTATACAAGTTCCTTGGTTTTAGCTGAAAGAGTGGTTTTAGAGCGACAATGGAAGGAAGAAAGAAGAAGGCTTCATGTTCATCTTCTTCTTCCTCGTTAACCTCTGAGCTTTTTGGCTCCAGAGAAAATCCTTCTTCTTCTTCCTCTTCTGGGATTTTCGGATCGATGTTCGCTCCTCCTTCTAAGGTAATTTCATCCTCAAAAAACATCGATTTTTTTGGAAAAAAAACAAAAAAATCCTGGAATTTAATTTTCTGAATATTAATTTCGCGTATCAATTATTCGTATCCTCTGTTTTTGTTTCAATCGCTTTAAGAATTCCAATTTCGCTGGGAATAGAATTGGGATTTTAGGAATTAGGGTTTTCAAAATCGAAATGATGATTAATCTGATTCGATCGTAGCGAAATAGATTGTTTTTTCAAAATTTCGTATTCAGAATTTTTGAATTGTGAGTTTTTGTTTGTTTGTTGCAAATAATGGATTAATTTTTTTTTTAAAGAAAAGATTTTTAGTTATTGACGACCCCACAACCCCAAATTAAGAATAAGAACACTGAAGACGAAGAAGAAGAAGAAAAAATGACATGATTCGTGGCTTGGAGCACAAGTTTCTCCAATCGAATTTGATACTAATCTGACTGCTCGATTTAGAAATTGATGGGTTTGTTTTCTTGTTTCAGGTTCTGGGAAGAGAATCCATGCGAGAACAAGAGACCGTGACTGGTGGCTGGAACGACAAAACCTCAAAGACTGGTAATCTAATCTATAAACATGATCTTTGAGATGTGTACTTCTTGTTGACGACTGAACAAGTATTGCTCTCTGTTTTGTTGATTGGTTCTTGTATCATTTACAGGTGATGTTGATAGAAACAGGGAACAACAGGAGAATCTTGGTTCAGTGTATCAGGATCAGAGAGTGCAACCTTGTCATCTGAGTTCTTCCATCTATTACGGTGGCCCAGATGTTTATTACCAGCCTCAGAATTCGAGCATCAACTCTACGGTAATTCTAAATTCGAACTCTCGAATTACCCCCCCAAAAAAGCTAGAAACTTGATGATATGTAGCTGTTTTACAGGGTTACTCTTGTGACACTTTTGATGAGCTTTAAAGGTTTTTCGGAATCGATTATTGTCTCTAAAGAATCTGGCTGACGAAACTTTCGATGAGCTTTAAGAGTTTTAATACCCGAAGTTATTGCGTTTGTTCATCGATTATTGTCTCAGTCTGGCTGAAAAAGCTAGAAACTTTATATGTAGATGAGTTATTCTTGTTGGACTTTTGATGAGTTTTAAGGGTTTTAGAACCAAAGTTATCGAGCTTGTTCATAGATCATTGTTTCTAAAGAACCTTTTCTGATTATTTTTGGGTATGTTTTGCAGAAGAAGAAGGAAGGAGGCGAAGATGATTCAGGAAGTGCCTCAAGAGGAAATTGGTGGCAAGGTATCCGATTCCCATCTTTTATCATTTTTGTCTCCTTTCGGAGAAATCGTGCTTGCTTCTCTAACCGATGTTGAAACCTTTGCAACTTGCAGGATCTCTGTATTACTAAGTTGAGATCTTGCTTGCTACTTGGCCAATGTTTATACCACAAAAAAAACAAGGTATAGTTACCCGGTTTTCCATTGGAACTGACTGGAAAAAAATCTGATTTTTGGTTTGGTGGTTCGGTTTTGGATTTTGCAGGTACATAGGAACAAAAAGCGGTGGATGAGTCCTCCTTTTTAGTTTTTAGCAACTTCTCATCTTTATTATTACAAAGAGTATGGAAGAAGTTTGAAGGTCGCTGCGGGGAGTTTTTTTGGTTCTTGTCGTGGTTTAGTGATTTTGACCCGACCGGTTCACATTTTAATTTTCCCTTTATTATATAGGTTAATAACCGTTTATGGTTTTGTACAAAACTCTAAAAGATTTCCAGTTTCCACGCATATAAATAAATAAACTCTTTCTTGGTTCTAGTTCTCTATTGTTCCAGACATTAATTTGTCTGTGGTTGTCATCGGTTTGAATTGCTTTGAAGGTCACACTCTTGTCCGGGTTAGATGAGAATCTACTTTTGAGGAGGACAATGTTGAGATTCATTCTGCCTTTTGTCATAAGTGTGTGTGTCCTTGAAAGATTCCATGAAGATTCTTTATACATTTCTCTTGTCATAGTTCTTGATCCTTTAAAAGTTTTATCCTCTTTTAAAAAGTAAATGCTGACCCACTTCATACATATATTTGATGCCATGGGCATTCCGGTTTAATTAGGTTTTGAGAATTTATCACTGAATTAAACCCGATTTGTCCAATTCCATTCGAGGTGGCAAGTGGCAACAATTCATTTCATTAGGTTTATTGGACTTGTGTTGGGTTTGTCCATAGATGGTCTATTACGGTTGATACAAAAAAAATCAGCTTACATGTAAATTAGAGAAATAATTATTTTAACTAATCTCAAATTAATTTTATTCAAATAATCTTGTTTAGTACACACAGAGTTTATTCGATTTGAAAAATATAGATTTATTGAGTTTCAAAACAATAAAACAGACTGTAGGTTGTTTTATACAAACTTCGGTTTAGTTTCGATTTGGTTTATTGTACTTTATGTGGTTTAAGTTTAATCCTATTAAACAATTATTAGACTCCTTTTTCTGTAAATCTCAAAGCCCAATCTTTCCAATTATTATTATACAAATCAAGAAACTACACACAAGAAAAGAAACATTAAAAGATAATTAATAAAAAAAACGGAACCAAAGAGACAGATTCTTCCTAAGAAGGTAATTCAAATACCAGGATCAACGTTTGATACATTCAAAGACTCCTTCATGCATCTCTCAAGAGACAATCTCTCACTCGACGAAGAACGGCTCGATCTTTCGCCTGAATCTTCTTTCAATCTTGGATCGTTCTTTGTTACATAAGCCGTCAAAACCCTTTTAACGCTGCTACTGTGAGGAATCTTGAACCGGGAAGGAGACGGTGGCACCGTGATTGATGATCTAAGCTCCGGTTTTGCAGGCGAGTAGCTCGGAGTTGTGTAGGTCGAAAACGCAATGCTCTTAAGAGCACCATTACCATTGTTGCCTAATGTTGTCGGAATCTGATCCGATGAATGCCGTGTAAGATCATCGACAAAGAGCAAGTCATCGATACGTGCAACGATATTGAACGCCAAGCTCTCTAGAACTCTCGAGTAGCTTTCCAGAATCGATTTCCCTATGTCCTAATACAGGAAAATGGAAAACCGTTCAGCGCGAATTCAAGAAAACATAGAGATTGGGGATTTGATTTCCGTGCTGTCAACATACCTTGTTGAATTGGATTTTGCTCATGTCCAGGGCGGTTTGAGGGAGACCCGGGAACCGCTGTTTTAGGGAAAGCAATAAACTTTCAGCTCGATCCGCCATTAACTCTACCTTCTCTGCATCAACCATTAGTTCTTTCACCATTTCCCACGACGTTTTGGTATTAGTAGCTGGTTTGTAATTAGTTCTTTTGTGCCATAGGTAGATCGATGACTCGACTCGGTTAGCTATCTCTATGGCTTGGTGTTCAGAGGATAAGTCAAGGCAATCAAGAAGATATTCAGGAGAGAATTGATCTGACGAAATGTATCTGTAGATCAAATCACCGAGGCAGGATCTTCCTTTCTGAAACATTACACACACACAAAAAAAAATATGCAACTTTGATTTTCATATTGGAGTATGTTTAGCGGATCACAAGCGGGAATATATGTATTGTCCGTTTTTTACCCGTGGAAGAGATTCGAGGTATGACTCAGGGATTTCCATGTCGTTGAGTGTGATACTGTTGATGGCCATAGCAGCTTTGAGTATCTGATTAGTGCAGTCGCGTTTATGCTGCAACTGTTTTCTTGAGTTCTCTTGTAAACCTCCTGGTGAAACCCGTGGAACCGGTAGCCACCATTTGTCTTCTTGTCTCTGAAAAGACTTCCGAAAAGAAGTTGATCCGTCTGCTGCTGATTCGTGTGCCATAATTCCTTGGTCAACATACCAAAACTCTGTCTCCTCAAAACTATCTAATATCTCCTGAGAAGAGGGAAGAAAAAGAAGAAAAATAAGGTCTTTGCTGCTCAAAATACCTCAAGAGAAACTCGGTTAGATGAAAGAGGTCACGGGTTCTTACGAGAAGCATGTTATCAAGTTTCCTGAGAGCTGGGAGGTTAACATAAAGATCTGATCTTGGTCTGCAAGTCATTATCTACAACAATGGAACAATAACTAAGTCTATAATCCGAAGATTTAAGCGTTTCTTTCCCCAAACCGAGAAATCAAAATAAATAAATAAATAAAAGTAATCTAACATATCCAATTCTGCAATAAGCTATGCGTAATCTCTACCTCAAGTTTGCTTCCATCTGGAAATGTTTGCCAAGTTGGAGTCATCTCTACAATGTGATCACTCACACAGAGAAGCCATTCCATTTCCCTTCTCCACATCTCTTTCTTCTCCGTAGGAAGAGGCTCTAACCTCCATAGTTGCCCGAACAAGGTAGCTTTTTTTTAAAGACAATTCAAGCAAAACACAAAGTGAAGCCTATCAAGATCTGTTCTAAGAGTTACATCCAGCAAGCCATCAGAGTAATGCTACATACCACAAAGATTAGTGATTGCGTTTGAGATGGCTAAAGCTGTGCAGACGCCATTTCCAGAACCTGACATATCTTCTCCAAGTAGCAGCTTCGAAAATCTTTCCTTCATCATCTCAACCTCTACATAGTCAAACCCGAAGAAAAACAGCCTTAAATTCAATTACAGGGGACAAAAAAATTCGAAAGCTACGAACTTTAAGCTTGATAGAAAAACGAAAAACTGAAGATGTCAGTGAGGAATAAAAGCAAACACTTGGTGGGTGCATTTGGACGAAGATGGCGAACCTGAAACTCTTGATTGTTTCGCACAGTCCGAACGATTCTTCTTATCTCCGTCCATATTCTTCACTGACCAACGAGATGAAATCGGAGAAGCGGTGAAATCCTCCGTACTTCTAGGGCTTTGTTCCTCCTCTTGCCTTGTTGTTTCCGAGATCAGAAAATCGGAGCTGCAGCAACTGCTTTCTCTATCTTTCTCTTCCACTTCTCGCATGTTGATTCTCAACTTTTCCGGCGAAGCACCCATTAACTACGCCGGTCTCTTCGACACAGTCTTCGATCTCTTAAGCTTGCTCGAAGACGTGAAATCAAACGCTCGAAGGAGCCTCACTCTCTTTTAATCTCTCTGGATACTCTCGTGCTTGAGTCGCATTACATTTATGAGCCCTTTTTCTTCGATCGGATTATCGGGGGAAAATTTCAGTTTATTTTCTCGGGGGAAAAATTTATTTTCTGAGAGAAGAAAATGCAGAGAGGCTGTGTGTGTGTGTCTGTGACTGACGAGGCTCTCTTGCTCTCTCCTTCTCGATCTCTGCATCTTCAACATAAGTTTTTAAAACACGAACTTTATCTCTGTAAGCAGATGATTATATTATTTTAAATTACGGGTTAATTGTAAACTAATCCAAATCAATGACGACAAGATTTAAATTAAATAGTAAAATATTTAAATGGAAATTAATTAGTTTATTTATTTATTTATGTATTGATTATGGGAATCGTGTAATTGACGGATCCATCTACGATGTCCTCCGGTTTCGTTTTTATAATTTCGGTTATTTCTTTCTCTTATTTTTAGTTTTAGATTGTGATTTGTTAACCACAAAATCATAAAATGACGTATTCAATTATATTCTGCATGTGTATTACGAAGCACGTAATCATATTAAGTTAGGAGTTTGGAACCTTTATTTTTTATCAAATTTTTTTTATATATCAAAGTAATAACATATAGTTCGACATCTCTGATCAGGGGCGGAGGCAGGTAACAACATACGGGGTCACGTGCCCTCATCTATTTTATTTGTTTTTTTATATAATTAGCATAAATTTTTTTAAATATTTTCAATCAAGTATTTTTGTAATGTAAGTGTGCCCCCAATTCAATTTGCGTCTAGATCCGCCATTGTCTCTGATCATGTTATTATTTCGATAACTCGAAAGACAATTTGATACAATAGTTTAAAAAACAATTGCTTTAAAGCACTGGATCGGATTTAAAACAGTTTGAATTTCTAAAAAATTCCAAATTTCAAAATGTTTACTTCGTGAAGCATTTAACCACTCCCAAATAATGAATGCATATATATGCTCCTCTTTTTTTTTTTTTTTTTTGAACTTTTATATGCTCCTCTCTTCAAGCCTTCAAGGTATATATGTCAAAGAAACACATTCAATACGTGAAAGAAAAAAAAAAATTCAAAGAGTGATAAAACCCAATATCAATAATTTTCTTTCTATTTTTATTTACACTTATCAAACTCGACAAATGTTAATTCGAAAGCTTTTAGTTAAAAAAGAAAAAAAAAAAAACTCGATAAATGAATGGTATAGCCGTATAGCCTCCATAGTGACCACAATTCGGTCCATTCCTAAGGATAAAAGTAGAAAGCGATGCTTTGTCTTTGGCTCAAACCTAACCAAAATCTCTAACGGTTTCCTTGTCTTTGCGTGTATGTTACGATCGAGTGGTCACAACCATTTTTTATATAGGTTCAACCTTTATTCATTGCTAGGATAAGATTTTAGCATTTTCTCATAAAATTTTCATCACTTTTTAAAATTTTTCTGACAGTTTCATAACTTGTTTTCCCTCAAGCATAATTTTTAGATTTTGGCAATAAATACTCAATTTTATTTTCTTATCAATCAAATATATATATATATATATATTTTCAGATATATATATATATATATATA
The DNA here is from genome assembly GCA_020283515.1 of Alliaria petiolata. Lineage (NCBI taxonomy): Eukaryota > Viridiplantae > Streptophyta > Magnoliopsida > Brassicales > Brassicaceae > Alliaria > Alliaria petiolata. The sequence goes on from JAHZTW010000001.1 coordinate 262,635,841, forward strand.
TATATATATATATATATATAATCTGCCGCGGTTGAAATGTCTAAAAAATAGGAACTGGAATATATATGGTAGCTTCCAGTAACGTAAATAAATATGCAATTAACCATATGATATTTGAATGCTCCCTGCCTTTCAAGTGTGGGCTCTTTCGGACAATCCGTCCCTTCTGGGTTGCTTTCCGAACTCATCTTTATGTGGAAACATGGATTTCCTATTTTGGAGGATCAAAGAAAGTGAGCTTTCCACTCCTCAAAGGGATATTTTTCCGTTGATCATTTGGTTTATTTGGAAGACAAGGAATGATAAAGTCTTCGATGGGAAAATCGTATCAACTTTGGATACCTTGCAACATGCTACTATAGAAGCAGAAAGTTGGCGAAAAGCAAACGAAAAAGAGATAGACGAGGAGAAAGAGGAAAGGCAAGGCGCAGAGGTCCCCGATGAATCCGAGGAGCTGCTTATGATCTCCCGAATCCCGACTTGTCAGATTGATGCCTCTTGGATCGATTATGAACCGGTTAGTGGACTTGTGTGGTATCTGATAGACACAAGGGGACACACCACCACCGGACAACAAGGATGCAGAAGAAGCCTGTCAGCTCTACATGCGGAGATGGACGGGCTAATTTGGACAATGACATGCTTGAGAGATAGAGAGTTACAAAGAGTCTGTATCGAGACAGATTGCTCCAACTTGATTCAGATGATCGAGGAATCCGTGAACTGGTCAGCGTTTAGATCAGAATTAGATTATTTGTGTTCTCTTAAATTTTTTTTTGTGGAATGTCTTGTACGTTTTATCCCTCGCAGCAAAAATATCCGTGCCGATATCCTTGTTAAAAGGGCGAGAGCACGAGAAACTATATTTTTCCATGTAAGTCACACTCGATTAAGAGAGACGAGATCTATTGATCCTGAATCTATTAACCCAAATTAATTTAATATATAGACGCTTGTTGACAAAAAAAAAATATATGCAGTTGTGCGTCGAGCATTTCAAACAACTTAATGTTTTGTCTCTTTGTTAGTTTGTTCTCTATCAATTGTCGTATTTGTTCGTCGTTGTATCCCGATCAAAGCAACCTCAAAAAATAAGGTCAAACTTGTTCCACCTTTTGTCTAACAAACGCAACACGATGACAAAAGTAAATAAATAATACTTGAACAATAAAAATATCATGATTTTGTGTGTCTATTATCACATCGAAAGTTTGAGCTTTACATAATATTAAAATGTTTTTTTCTTGAAATGGATAATAATATTAAAATGTTGGTAAATAAATTATGAATTATTAGAGTTCAAGAAAGCCTAAAACCATATAAAAGAATATTATTTACTGATTCTATTCTTACAAACATTTCATCATTTTTATTTCTCCTTACGCTATATCATTAGATGTTAACGAGAATGACTTTGGACTTACACTACCCAATATCCATCCTATATCCATAATCAAAAGTTCTTAAAAAAATCACATTTCCTTGAGCTACAAACTAAGTTATCTTTATATTTGTTTTCTTTTTATGTCCACTACACTAAAAAAGTGAAGAGATTTTGAAGATTACAATATCAACGTAAATAACAAATATTAAAAACTTTCAAATAACAAGAACTATTATTTTGGCGCAGAGCGCTTTGATTACGGACCGAAGCAAACCAAGTTTTCATTCTTTTCTTTTGTTGCTCTACTTGATGACCCAAAAAAAAAGGTTTTTATTTCTTGCTTGCGTTTGATGATTACCACCATCCATGGGCCTGAATGCCTGATAATATGTCATTATGGGCTACAATATTCAAACCCATTTGAAAAATTGGGTCAAGCGATTGTCTAACTATCAAGACTTATTAGTTATTTACGTTGTGTTGTTACTCTCTGCAAGTAGCGACGAGTCATGGAGACACTATTTAAATGATGATTTATATCTTACACACTACGAATTACCGATTGTTTGAGTAAAATAACCTTCCCTTGTGAGAAGAATAAACTATATAAAAAATGTTTTTGATAAATTTTCAGGTTTTCAGTGGGAATATCTGTAGTAAATGGGCTTGTAAATAAGGAGATTAGTTTAAAGAAAGACATTGGTATACACAAAAACAGGCCCAATATGTCGGACTAAACATTTCCTCTTTTTAGTTTCCTTAATTTGGTAATAAACATTTCCAATTTATGAATACATTGATTGTGGACCATATAGCACTATGAAGCTTAATCACAAGATTCATTTGGGTTAAACCCATATTCTCTTTTTGGCCGATTTTCTTTGCAGCTTAAAAATATATATAGGATAAACTAATGTTTTAAACGTGTTTAAGCTCTATCACTTTTGAATTATATTGTTGGTATAACTCATGTATTTTTAGTCAAAAGTGACGTAATATTTGGTATATGGATTAAGTTTACATGCTATCATGAAATTAGGAGAAAAGAAAGAAAAAAAAGAGAGGGTAAAGTAGAGTCCTTTTGCTTTATTGAAATACATAGCTGATTAGATCACTGCTCTTTAGTCAAAAAATAGCTTCCTCGTGCAAAAAAATTGATTTGTTATAATAATGTTGGATATGATTTGATGTGATCCCATCAACTTAGGCCTGTTGACTCTGGTGGGATACATGTGCAAAATACAACAGAAAAGTTCACTTATAATGTCATTTGATTAAAGCTAAAACTTTTATTTATATTTTGTATACATGATCGCAAAATTAAAAGTTAATAAGAAACAAACACAATGTGAAAACTTTTTCCAACGGCGACCTCCACAATATTCATAGCCCAATATACACTATTATTGATTGATGTTTGTTGTCATCACATATTATTATTTGCGAAAATGATTGAACCTTGTAAAGCCGTAACGGACAAATAATAAAGATTGAAAAAATCGGGTGAAAAAGACAAGAAAGCTATGCGTCTGACGTCAGCGTACGAATAGACTAATGAGTGGGTCCCGTTATGCTCTTAATTCTGCTTAGGGATGCGATACGAAGGAGAAACAAAACGGAAAGTCTCCTAATGGGCCCCTCTTCCTCAAAATTTACGAACCACACGATGCGTTTTTACCTCCTCGACACCATTATTCTCGACCGTACGATCCCCACTCGAAGCCGTTCTCTCGCTCTCTCTCTTTCTTTCTTTCTTTCTTCGTCTTACTCTAGCGGCGAGATTCTTCTCTCTGCAACTCTCGATTCCTTCCCCTCTCTCACCGTCCCTTGTTTCCCTGATCACAAACTTTCTCGATTTTCGTTAATGGAAGATTGGGCTTTGTGATCTTGATTTCCGTGGCTCTGTGTGTGCGCGTCGATTTTGCTTCCACTTCACGTTGCTCCCTCCCTTTTGCTTCCAGATATTTTGTTTTCGTTCTTCTTCCCGACGATATCAGCACCGAATCGATGTTTTGATCGATGAAATCGTGAAATATTCGTGGATTTATTGATTCTTGTGCTGGTATGTTCCCTCTCTCTCTCTCTCTTTCTTTATGTTTCTTTCCCGGGAAAAATAGGAGATAACCAAGTATCGTTCGTAAGAGAATGAGAGAATACAGAGGTAGAAACTAGAGCAGACTAATATAGGGTTTCCAGAGATTGAATGCTGCTTATTCCACTACTTGAAACAGAGTGTTTGCTTCGAAATCTTTGCTCAGATGCATCAAGAGTTGAATTGAATTAGTCGTACATAATATCCGATAATTAGTATTCATAGCGAATGTTCCTTTTTATCGATGAGTGGTCTCATTGGGTTTTTGTAGATGAAATGGCTACAAGAGCCGAGCTCAGTGGTTTCCTGAAACAGAGCCAAAGAACCTCAGAGATGGGAGATGCGAGACATCTCAACTCCACTGGTCAAACAAGTGGTACAAACAGTGAGATTCCGGTCAGGAAGAAACGTTCGAGCCATAGTCGAAAGGAACGTGTCGATGAGAGTTTGGAACACAATAGTGACGAGCTTGTGAAATACATGTCCAAGTTGCCAGGTTATCTCCAACGTATGGAGAGAGGAGAAGAAAGCGTCCAAAGTAACGTTTTGAATGTTGGAGTCTTGGACTGGGGACGTCTAGAGAAATGGAAGCATGGCCGAGCAAAAGATGATTGTAGTAATGCTTTGTCCCGAGGCGGTGAAAGATTAGGAAAAAGTGAGAGAAAGATTGATGACCAGTTGCCAACTTGTTCAAATCTCGGTAAAGTTAAAGCTTCCCGGGATCTTCAACATTCTGTTCACGGAGTTAGTTGCACTTTGGAACCTGAGTTGGCTTCTAGGGATTCTTTAAACAAGCAGGAAATAGCAACTTGCAGCTATAAGTCCTCTGGTAAGAGCAGAAGATCGCGTTCAGGTTTGTTCTCGGAAATGGGAAACTCCGGGGGATCGCTAGGCGCAAAGGGAAACTTAGTGGTGCGGGATAAGGAGACTCAGAAGAGAGCAGGGGAGATACATGCACAAGAAGCAAGAGAAAGAGTTACAGAAAGTGGAAAGCAATGTGTTGAGAAGTTAGATGAAGAGGAGAAGATCGTTGGAGATTCAAAAGCTGGTCTTACTTTTGAAAAGCAGGAGAATCATCAGGTCAGCAACATTGTTCTCCTGCGGTCAAGAAAACAGTCCCAAATGTCAGTGGATGATGATAACGTGAAAGTAGAAAGGGAGGTTAACCGCTCTCTCGATTTTTCCGACAGAATCAATAGCTCTTTAGGATTGGGATCTGAAATTCCTTGTTCCTGTCCACTCTCTTTCGACTTAGAGAGAGATTCTGAAGATATTATGTTGCCTCTCGGTGTTGATCTTTCTGGTAAAAAGGAACGGTTTGATGGGAGAAGGCATTCAAAGACAGCTTCAAAGATATTTGATCAAGAAATGCCTGAAGATGAATCCGGAAAGAACAGACAACCTTCAACAAGCAAGCGATTTAGCTTTAGCTTCGGACGTCTCAGCAGAAGTTTCACCTTCAAAGAGGATTCAGCTGGCCAACCTTTGAGTTCTTATGATGATACCATAAAATCTGATTCTAAGAGATTTGATGGATCAATTTGTCCATATCAGTCAAGTAACCAGGAGAAGCAGAACATTCACTGTGGGTCTCGAGTTAGCCCTCTAAGAAGGCTTCTTGACCCATTACTGAAATCCAAAGGCTCTGAAAACGTTCTTCCATCAAGAGCAAGATCAAGTTCTTCAAATCCAAAGCCAACCATCGACGTACCGCTTCAAGATGAAAAGAAGCAGGATACATCGAGAACCCGAGCTCTTTTTCAGCTAACGATCAGAAACGGCATCCCTCTATTTCAATTTGTGGTCGATGATAAGAACAACGACAACAGCAGGAGCATTCTCGGGGCAACGATGAAAAACTCGGCTTCATCGTTCAAAGACGACTCTGTTCAGTACTGCACATTCTACTCTGTTAATGAAGTCAAAAAGAAAAAAAGCGGAAGCTGGCTAACGCATGAACACAAAGAGAAACAACGCGGGTTCGTCTACAATGTGATAGGTCAAATGCGGTTAAGCAACTCCATGAGCTCAGATATAACCGAGCAGAAACCCGAAAACATCTCTCCTGTTATCAGAGAATCAGTTCTCTTTGATGAATCAGAGCAAGTAAAAGGGAGGAAAGAGGTTGCAGCTGTAGTGATCAAGAAGGCTGTCGAAGAAAACTTTACCGCCCTCGAGGAAACCAGTGTGATAATTCCAGGCGGCGTTCACAGTTTCCCGGAGAAAGGAGCACCGTCACCGTTGATTAGCCGGTGGAGATCCGGAGGATTATGCGACTGCGGTGGCTGGGATGTTGGATGTAAACTCCATGTCCTCTCCAACAAAACACTCCTCCATGGATTCGACCAAAGCTTCAAACTTATCGACCAGGTAACATAAACATAACTTAACCAAAACACAATTTCTCTTTTAAAAAGTTTTTTGAGATAAAATCACTTGGACGAAACCCAAGACCGAGTTGTTAAGAATGGATTGATAAAAATTGTAAGACTTGGGTCTGTTCTTGAAAAGACTCGGTTTATGTTGCAGGAAGAAAAGACTTCGGGTCCTGCTTTGGCGATGACAGAGCTGAAGACAGGGATCTATAGGGTGGAGTTTGGTTCGTTACTTTCGCATCTACAAGCGTTTTTTGTGTGCGTGACGGTTATAACTTGTGCCTCCGAGGAGGAAACGGTGTCAAAGACCACCGGAAAATCTTCCTCTCCGTTTGAGCCGCCGCTATCTCCTGTTGGTAGAGTCTAAAACCCACAAACTCGGGACAGAGAGAGCGAGAGAGTATCTAATGAATGATGGTCTTTCTTTCTTTTTTCTTTTTTTACATAAATGGATTATTTCTCGTACATATATATATGAGTTTAAGCACTATGTAATCAAATGAAACCACCCAAGTTGAGGCATTGTTCAATTGCATTGGTGAAAACAATAGAAGGAATAAAGCACAAGATGATGAGATCTTTGAAAGTTAAGTAACAAGGATTTCAAAAAAAAAAAAAAAAAAAAAAAGCTAGCTACTTTTCTAGTAAGACAAGTCAACGTTAGTCGTGGGAGGTTGATAGATCATCGGGTCGCGAGTGCATTGTGGAAGATTCGACGGCGGAGGTTGCAAGCTCGTTTCCGGAGTTGGCCCATTTAGCACTATGAAAGCCATTATCATTCCGAAGGGTAAATGTAGGTCCATGTGACAATGGAACATCCATACACCTGAAACAAAAACCAACAAATTATATATTAGACCTATCATCAATTTGGTGGCAAAGGATATGATAAAAAAAAAAAGATGAGAAAGTTTCTCTAGCTAACCAGGATTATTAGCGATGAATCTGAGGACAACCCATCCACCAGCAGGTACACCGACGGTATTGTGCATTTGAGGGTTAACTAGATTTAGCGTTCTTGCATCACGGGTTGGATCATAGTTACCGAACCCGTAACCCAACACGTAGAAATTGAAGCCGTGAAGGTGCATGGGGTGGCTCTCCGTGGTGAATATTTTTGTGTTCTGCACAACGATCTCGACCCTAGAATTAAATCTAAGTGTCTTGACGCTAGTCTTTCTCTCCGGATACTGCATCATGTTTTCATAATCGGTACGGGGAATGAAATTAGCGTAATCAAATCTGAGCGGCGGATGGATAGGAAAATCATCAGTGTAGACTCCACTAATGTTGTAGAAATAAGCCTTTTGCAGAGGAACCGTTTTTGGAAGCACAAAAGTAAGGTTGTTGAGAGACCCGTCCACCTGTCCACTTGCCTTATCTACACCAAACCCCACCGTTACCAACATCGCCTCGTCCACGTGGCGAGGCACTGGGGTCCAGTGGGGTCCACCCACGAGGCTAGTGATGTTAGAGGAGAACCTATGGGCGGTGGCTTGGTCGCCCATCTCAGGCATCAACGGTATGGCCGCCGATGACATTGACGATGACGTGGCACCCTCGTAGACGATTATGCCTCTGGTGGTGGTGTTAGGGGGGAGTGAGGATCCCACGTCAGCACTATTGTAAGCGCTTATGTACATGTAGTACATCCCGATGGCCTGGTCGGCGGTAAAAAGTGCGTCCACGGTTTGTCCCGGCGTTAAAATCATCACATCGCTGACGTAAGGTGTCGTGTAGACTGCATCTACAGCGACAACTGTCACCTTGTGCTTACCTATTTTGAAGAAGAGGTGCTTGTTGAGCGCCGCGTTTATAATCCTTAGCAAATATGTCTTTCCTTGTACTACCTTGAGCTTAAACATTCCTAGTACCAAGCCAATAAAAAACCTTTTTCTTATGTAAGCAACTTTTGTGATGTTTTTGAAAAAAACAAAAAATAATAATGAGTATTAATTACTTACTGTTCTTTGAGCAAGGATATAAGTCTCCAGCGAGGCCATTGATGAGGTAAGCATCGGATAACGGAGCTGGCTGTATTTTGAGAAGTCCAACATCCATGTTCCACCATTGTTCTTGCATAATCAGTTTTTTTTTTTTTTTAACAATTAATTTGATTAATATCATAGTATGAATAACGGATGTTTTACCGAAAAGAGTTAAAAAAACAAAAAAACCCTGGTCATACTTGTAAGTACACTGACTCAAAATTTTATTGCATGTATATTAAAAAAAGATAAATATCAGCATAAAAAAAGCCAATGCTTACCAAAAATGAGAGGAACTTCTTTGTATGGTTTAGGAAAGGGGTAAAGATGGCTGGATCGGGGACGGATGATTAGCGCCCCGTGCAGAGTGGCACGTAAATTCAAGACGTGCGCATGCCATAACAATGTACCTTCTTGTCCAGTTATTTGGAACCGATACGTGAAGTTATTACTTGGTTCAATCGGACACTGAGTTATCATATCCGTGCCATCCATCCATGAGCTCTTCAGTTGAAACACTCCATGCCTGTTTATATATGTGAGACATCAACAACAACAAAAATTAGTGAGCACAATTCATTTATTTGATGATTTATATTATTGAATTCAATCAGTTATATACTTAATTACCAGTGGATAGTTATGTTGTAAGTTGAGTTGTTTATGACATGAACCACAAGAGTGTCGCCTTCTCTAACGTTTATTGTTGGACCGGGAAGACTTCCGTTAACCGTTGGTATCATTTGCTCCTTGCACAATGGCTTCACCAACACGTTTTTGACCTGTTGTCAGACGCCGTTAATATTGTCTCGTCATATACTAATTCTCCATTTATAGCATGGGTAAAAGAATATAAGAGATCCGACTCATCAATTGTTGGTTTGCGTTTGAAAAATGAATCCAAAACCTAAATGTTTTTGTTAATTATTTAGAAACGTAACGTCAAGCGCAAATTGAAGAAAAATTTCTTGGGTTTTTGTAATTTAAAAAAAAAAAATCAAGTAAATGAGAATCGTAAATGCAAATGACAAAATTTTGTAGTGTGTGCGTGTATGCGTAGTGACAAAAAGAACTCTGATAGAATATGTACAATGTTGTTATGTTGATGAGTTTGTTTATTATCAATTTAACTATACAAAGAAGAACTTTTTCAAAAAAAAAAACTATAGAAAGAGAAAGAAAGACTAATCGGTAAATAAATAAAGAGAGTGGTAGAATATATATATATAGCAAAGTACGTGAAAAACATGTTCGACGATTGATGCAGAAGCAATGGATGAAAAGAGAAGAACGACGAAGAAAGCTTGGATTTCTAGATAATGATGAAGACGAGGCATTGTTGATGTAAGAATATCAAAACGCCGTCGTTAGCCTATGTGAAACTTAATTTTGCAATAGGATATTTTGTTGTCATAAAGTTGTGAGAGAGACTCGTATATATGAGAATATTTAGTAAGGAGAGAATTGTGACAAAGGTTTGACAAGGTTTTCGAGTTTGCAACTTCCGACATTATTATAATCCGATTCGCCAGCTCCTGATCTCTAGTACTTCATACGCTAATTAATACTATTTTGGCCCTTAATGGTACCCCATGTTAGTATGAAATATAATGTAATTGATAAAGTTTACACATTCCATGATAATCAAAGCTTAAAAAAATAGTGCACGGTGTCAAAGACCACCGGAAAATCTTCCTCTCCGTTTGCTCCGCCACTATCTCCTGTTGGTAGAGTCTAAAACCACAAACTCAAGAGAGTATCTAATGATCGTTTTTCTTTCTTATAGATTTCAAATGTGTACTGTTCCTGGTCTTGTGTCAAAATACAAAAAATACACAAAACCATAGTACACCTATGTTTAAGTCACCATCAACTACTTACTACACTCTCTCCTTCAAGGTTTGGATTAGTTACGTTCGATATTTTATCAACCTAATTAATGTACCAAAACATCGAACAAAAAAATCAAAACAAATTAACGTAGAAAGAAACACGTAGTCAAACCCAAAAACCTTGTCAAACCCTATGTGAATTTTGTTGTCAATAAGACTTTGTGAGAGAGACTCGTATAAGTATTAGAGTATATATATAGTGGGCATTAATGGCAATCTCAAACATCGTGGCTAGTGACGAGACATTATATTGTAAAATCAATTCATGTTTATGTGTTAATTTTGCAATTGGATCTTTCGTAGTTTTGTTGTCATTATGACTTTGTGAGAGAGACTCGCACGTATAAGTATTAGAGTATACATATAGTGGGCAATGGTAATCTCAAACATCGTGGCAAATGACGGGTATTGTTAAATCAATTCATGTTTATGTGTTATTTGCCGAATTCGCCAGCTCCTAATTTCTGATGTTTTTACAATAATACTAATTCGTCCCTTAATACATGTAATTGGTTAAGTTTTAAGATTACATATTCTTTGATACCCTTGAGATTCTCTTTGTACACTTATAAATACTTTTGTAAACCTTTTCTACTAATCAATAAATACCTTTAGTTTATATGATCTTAGAGTCAAGTTTAACCCAAATAAAAAGATATAAGTATATATGGTTTATTGTTGGTTATAGAGTAAAATTTGGTTTTAGATAGACTTGAAGAACCATAATCTCAAAAAAAGAAGTAGTAAAAAATGATTCACGCAAGTTGAAATGAGACCTAGAATTAGTATACAGGGGAGGGGATGCTTCATCTTATATAAAGAGGGAACATATGCACCTGCTAGTTTGAGCAATTATATATTTTAAAAAAAAAAAAAAAATGCTTTGTTGTTATTTGCAATGATGCCCCCAGTGTTTTGAAACTTAATCCCATTCATCGTTTTCTATGTATATTAATCGTACTATGTAATCGTTTTCTATGTATATTAATGGTACTATGTAATAATGTAAGAGCGTCACGACTCACGACCCGACATGATTTTAGATATTTTTTTCATTCATTGTATACTCAATCATATATTTGTCACAATATATAAAAGTATATTTTCTGCTATTTCGTTAGACTTTATAAAAATATATTTGATCTGCGGATGGATTTGTGTCGCCTATTACAGTTTCTAAAAATCCAATAAAAAATGCAAGAAAATTAAACAAAACATACTGCTGATCGATTAAGATCAACAAGTCCATGGACTCATGAGTTATTTAATATATGAGTCCAAAAATTGATAAGGGTAGTACTAAAACATTGTTTTTATTTTGCAATATTTTCTATTTACTACGAACAACTCCTTTTGGAATTAAACAGCAAAAAGGCTCCAAATCTTCGAAAGAAATTCCAAACCGTGTAGTCCAAAATCATATATGTTCCAAACTATATAATGACTGTGTGCTGTTAATTAAAAACCTGTGTTCCAAACACAAGTCATTCGACTACGTGTGCTGTTAAAAAACTTTGACTAAAAGGAGTTGGAATTTCAGAACGGAGCACGGTGTGGTACGCCCTTCCGTCGGCTTGTTTTTATTTCTCTTCTTCCATGGGAAAATGGTAGCTTACATTACCGTCCTGTATAATTGAAAAAAATACGTACTACTATAATAAACTTCTCGAGCCAACTTGTTGAGATAAAGTTTTTTTAAAAAAAACTAGTTGTTGAGACTTCTTGGTAATATAAATAAAATCAGATAAAGAAATGGCAACGCCGGTACTTGGTAATAGGGCAGATTTTGAGAGAACCGAATTGGAAATAATCAAATATAATAAGATGGCAACGTCTGTTTTACTACATGCCCAGTGGGCGCAAAGAATAAAGAAAGGTATGTATGTACGAATGAAGGAAAAAAGAAAGAAAACCAAATTCCAAGATCGACGAATGCATTGATGGGCAAATTAAGTGAATGAGGTTAAAAGAAATAACTCATCAGATAACAACACCCTCTAAGATTTTGGGTTTGAGCTGGATTTCGAAACCATATAGTATAACCTAAAAGTCCAAGACCTGCAAGTATGTTTTCTTTTACGATGATATGTTTGACATCTTTTTCGCCACTATTAAATAGAAAGAAAACAATATATTATTATTTTTCCACCCGGATTAACAGATGTTATAATGTTTCCACCAAATAGAGGTTATTGTAAATATTCAAAACCGAATTTAATAACAAAAAAAAAAATTAAAAAAAAAAAAAAAAAAAAAAAAATAAAAAAAAAAAATAAAAAAAAAAAATCGGAAACAATAACTACGATTAAGTAGTTAATATAGTAAACGTAAAGAAAGCCAATTTTCCGTACAAATAGTAAACTAATCAAAACAACGACAAAAAAAAAAGCTTTGTACTTTCTAGCTAGTAAGACAAATCAACGTTAGTCGTGGGAGATTCATAGATCGTTGGATCTCGAGTGCATTGTGGAAGATTTGACGGCGGAGGTTGCAAGCTCGTTTCCGGAGTTGGTCCATTTTGAACTATGAAAGCCATTATAATCCCGTACGGTAAATGTGCATCCATGTGACAATGGAACATCCATGCCCCTGCAAAAATATAACATCAACCTTTCAAATTAACCCATCCGTTTATATATAATCGTTAGAGTACGTGAGAACATATCTATAATATATTGTTATTAAATCAAAATGTTTCTAACCAGGATTATTGGCGATGAACCTGAGGACAACCCATCCACCTGGTGGTACGCCTACGGTATTGTGCATCTGAGGGTTAACTATATTTAGCTTTCTTGCATCACGGTTTGGATCATAGTTACCGAATCCATAACCCAACACATAGAAATTAAAGCCGTGAAGGTGCATGGGGTGGCTCTCTGCGCTGAGTATCCCCGTGTTCTGCACAACGATCTCGACCGTGGAATTAAATCTAATTGTCTTGACGCTAGTCTTTCTCTCTGGAAACATCATTTTGTAGTCAGAATCACCACGAACTTCGAAATTTGTATAGTCAAATTTGAGCGGTGGTTGGTCGGGAAAATCATCGGTGTACACTCCACTGATGTTGTAGAAATAAGCTTCTTGGAGAGAAATCGTTGCCGGGATCACGAAAGTACGGTTGTTGAGAGAACCAGCGTACCGTTGACCTAACGGACCAATACACTTGGTTCCCAAAGGGCATGGGTCTAAGCCAAGCCCCATCGTTACGAACATCTTCTCGTCCACGTGGCGAGGCACTGGCGTCCAGTAGGGTCCACCCACGAGGCTAGTGATGTTGGAGGAAAACCTATGAGCGGTGTGTACTGCGTCCATCCCAGAAGGCATCAACGACTTCGCCGGGGATGTTGTCGACGTGGCACCTTCGTAGACGATTAAGCCTCTGATAGGAGTGCTAGGGGGAACCGGTACGAGGGCGTTGGCACTAGTGTAAGGGCTTATGGACATGTAGTACAATCCGGTGGGCTGGTCGGCGGTGAGAAGTGCGTCGACGGTTTGTCCAGGCGTCAAGACCATCACATCGCTGACGTAAGGTGTCGTGTAGACAGCATCTACAGCGACAACTGTCACGTTGTGATTGGCTATTTTGAAGAAGAGGTGGGTGTTGAGCGCCGCGTTTATGATCCTAAGCAAGTATGTTTTCCCTTGTACTACTTTGAGGTTAAACATCCCTATACCGAAGACAAAAGCCAATTAAAAAAAAATCATTTATGTTTTTGTGAGCAAATTTTTAATTAACTTTTGATTTAAGTAAAGTTTATGAGTATTATTACTGTTCTTAGAGCAAGGATATGAATCTCCAGCGAGGCCATTGATGAGGTAAGCATCGGAAATCGGAGCTGGCCGTAAATTGAGAAGTTCAATATCTGTATCCCACCATTGTTCTTGCATTATCATTTTAAAAAAAAATATTAACAACTTGAATAATATCATAACATGTTATATAACAAATGTTTAATCCTCCCAACTTAAATATTTATCAACTACAGAGATTTCGTTTCTTATGGATTGTCGTAAAAAAAAAGAAACAAAATTGGATTATGTTCTTAATTAAACCCCAACCAACCGAGTCATACTTGTAACATTGACACAATGTTTATAACTTTATCCCCAAAAATAACAGTTTAGGAAAAAAAAATATATTCTAGCCATTTAGAAATAAAATTTACTTATACGTATGTGTTTTATTATTCCTTTATTTATTATCTATAAAAATAAAAAAATTCGACCATAGCCCAATCGAGGTAAGTTATTTTCTGACATTGACTTCATTAATAAATATCAGCTTGAATAAACTAAAATGTACTTATATTTTAATGAAACATTTTAAATAAAGAAAACTATAAACACAGAATTTATCAACCTAATAAGACGTGGTGAATCGTCATTTTCCGGAAGAAAAAAATTCCGGTATTGCTTCTTGGTTTCGGCTTAAAAAAAAAAAAGAATGCTTACCAAAAATGAGAGGAACTTCCTTGTAGGGTTTAGGAAAAGGGTAAGGACGGCCGAGTCGGGGACGGATAATGAGAGCCCCGTGAAGAGTGGCTCGCAGATTAACAACATGCGCGTGCCATAACAATGTGCCTTCTTGTCCCGTGATATCGAATCGATACGTGAAGTTATTACTTGGTTGAATCGGACATTGAGTTATCATATTCGCACCATCCATCCATGTGCTCTTCACCTGAAACACTCCGTGCCTATAAAGCAATTTTTTTATTTATTGAACACACAAAAAAATATCATTATTAATTTGATGAAATTACAATATCGAGAGATCAATATGTTAATTAGTTAACTACCAGTGGATGGTTATATTGTAAGTTGAATTGTTGATGACAGTAACCACAAGAGTGTCGCCTTCTCTGACGTTTATCGTTGGACCTGGAAGACTTCCGTTAACAGTCGGTATCATTTGCTCCTTGCACAATGGTTTCACCGACACGTTTTTGACCTGTTGTCAGACGCCGTTATATGGTCCCGTCATATATCAAAGAGTAAAACGTAGTTTAACGACGTGCGTATGCTATAACAATGTTTTTTTTTTTAACAAACAAACCCACAGTCCAAAAATTCCAAATCAATTTAATTGTAAACATAAACACCAAACATTTGATGGAAGAAGAACATTTCGTTTGCGTTTGTAATTTAGGAAAACTTTCTTTGAAAAATAAAATAAAATATTAGAATGCAAACAACTCTTTTCCAAACAGAAAAACGTAAATGCATAAATTATATTTGTAACAACCAATGCCAAATTAAAGTTAAAAACAAAAAAACAACCAATGCCAAACCAATATACGAAACTATTTATATAATACTAAAACTCGGGGGCAGTTAGATTAAATCCACCAAATACGGTAATATTTTTTTTTAATGGAGGAAAAGACAAGAACATGCATGTGTATCAGCTTTTCCTTTTGTAGAAAAAGAGGCTAATATATACAATGAAATAAAAATATAATATATAGTATGTGCAACAAAATAAGTGGTGATTTTTTTTAAATAAAAAAAATCATTAATTTAAAGAGAAAAACAAAAATAGGAGTGGCACAATAGTAAATACGTGGAAAACATGTTCGACGATAGCTGCCGAAGCAATGGAAGAGAAGAGAAAGGCGACGAAGAGGGCTTGGATTGCGAGAGGCATTGTTGATGTAAGGATATGAAAACGTCTTCGTTACCAGAAAGGAATGATAAGTACAATTGTGACTTGTGGCTTTGTGAGAAACGATCGTATAATGCGTATGCGTATTTATAGAAAGGACTACAAGGAGAGACAGAGATGTCGATCTCATAAAATTTTTTATTGACTTTGCACGTTTATTAATACATAATAATATTGAATTATTAATCAGCGAAAAATGGCAGTCTCAAACATGATGTACCCTTTCTTCGTGCATTAGCTGCAGGGGCATAGGCGGGGGTGAGTACTTTTAAATTGATTAAAGCATTACAAACATATTAAAACCAAATTTAGTGTAACTCTCTGAATTGATCTAAAAAATGATGTTTTGAGTTTTTCACATATATTAAGAAAAAAGTTTTTTAAAAGACTTTTCTAATCTTGTTTTATTAGTTATTAGTATTTTGGTTTTCTTTAAAATAATAAATGTTATAAGTGTAAATTAAATAAAAATGAACAATAACTACACCTAGAAAATTAAAAACATCATTCTTTTTGAAACAATTTTTTTTTCAAAACATATTTGTTTAAAGAACAGTGAAAATATCTAATTACGAATAATATTCAGTTCTTCTAATTCCTCTTTGCTTTCCAATTTAATTCAAAAAAATTTGTTTCCCCTTCTTACATGGAATCATTGAAGCTGACATTACCGTACTATATATTACATATTTAGAAAACCTTCTCGAGCCAAGGACATATACACAGATGAACGAACATACACGTTCGGGACTTTGGCATGTGAAACACATCTTTTTTTTGGTGATCTTGTTTTGATTTCTTCTTTATATATATCATGATATATATATATATATATCAAAGGCCAAGGACATATACACAGATGAACGAACATACACGTTCGCGACTTTAGCATGTGAAACACATCTTTTTTTTGGTGATCTTGTTTTGATTTCTTCTTTATATATATATATCAAAGGCCAGATTTCGAGGACCCACTTCTGTCTCATTACGCCGACTAGCGCATATATGTATTCTTTTTATTTTTGTTGACGCTAAGAGAAAAATAGACATATTTTCAACAAATGCAATTTCTTGTAATTTATGATTTCGTTAAAATGACCAAAATTTTAATTAATTAAACATTAGTTTGATTGCATTCGTTGTAATTTCTTTAACAAAACTTACGTACAGGTACGAGAAAAAGTTTGTTTTGCTGTAAATTTTTTAAACAAAAGCTATATATAGCATGATGGATAGAAATTTGATGTTTTAGAAAAAATTAGAACGGTAAAAAGGACATACGACCCCAACCAATCATCCACTAATTAATGTTAATGAATTAAACAAAAAAATCTCAGAATGTCTTACAACCCCAACCAATCATCCTCTAAGAAATTAGAAAAAGCTTTAAAAACATAAATTTTATTTATTTTGCTAACCTTTCATAAGTATGGGCTTAATCAATCTCTTACTGAACGTATTATGAGGCCCTCAATTAGTTTATAATACACGTCATGAAAGCCACTTTTATAGCCCGTACAAAAATACAAATCACATACTAGATTTGACGGGAATCATGCTTTTTTTTCTTTTTTTTTGGTTTATATATATGCTTTTGGCTTCTTCTTGACTTTCATTAGTTTATGACTTTATGCGATTGAAGAAAATCGTTTGTAATTTATTTTCATAGGTTTCATAATACTAATTAAGAATAACGAAGAGATTACTTACTGAGAAAAATTTAAGGAAAACTTAGAGATTCTTATTATATTATTGCTTTTGCTTCATCTGCAGTTATGTGGACACTGTTCGATGAAATAAATACCTGAGATCACCTTTTAATAGTTGTTTGATAATGTTGACGACTGGTCTTGCAAATGATTTAGTCATTTTATTTTGAGAACAACAACAGATCAGTTTATGTTGTAAAAGGTAAAATATTAATTATTATTGTTTCTTTCTTTTATTTCGTCAAATTTTTCTTTTTGCCACGGTTTCTTTGATATTGTTTTACTCACAAGTCAGTCAAAATGTAGTGACACAACCAGGAGAAGAATTTTGGTTGAAGATTATTGGGCCAAATGACAAAATATATTATAATCTGGGCTAACTCATGTCAACTCTAGCCCATTTAGATCCGAAGATTTTTTTACACTTTATTAATCTAATAACTAACCAATTATTTTGTTTTTTTGTCATAATCTAACTAACCCATTTAAGTAACACCTTTTTATTTTAATATATTAAAAGATACAAAACATACATATACAAAAGAACACTAAAAATCCGATGTGGTATTAGTCTTCTTTAATATTTCCCAGACGAGCGTCCCATTAACTAATATAGTAGTATATTAATACTAGGAGATTCAAATGTACATTGCCAGTAATTAACCCTAAAATACAAGAATTGATAACTACGATTTACTCCTAAAATACTGTTTAATAAAAGTATCCCTCGATTTTAATATATAGTTAGGAAAGCATGATTCATGAACAAATGAGACACGTAACCAGCAGATATGTTTCTTTTATGATATTACAATATCCGTTTGACATTTTTTGTAATAGGAAGAAATATTTTGGTAAATGTCTAACCACTATAAATAAATACTGATAATTTGAATTTGTTTCAAGAATACAGAAAAAGGATTTTTTTGGAGGCGGCGGGAGTTTTAGCCGGAGACTTGTGGAGGAACAGTTTTGGGCGGCGGCGATGGGATGCATTTGCTTCAAGTCGTGGCGGCGACAATCTCCACCGTCGATTACATCAATGGTCATCAATGACCTCGAAAACGTCAAAGACGATGACAACGACGGACATTATCCGCTGATATTCCGGGAGTTCAGCTTCGAGCAGCTGAGAATCGCCACCGACGGATTCTCCGCCGGGAACATCGTGTCGGAGCACAACGATTGGGTACCAAACATCGTCTACAAGGGAAAACTCGGCGATGGTCGTCGGATCGCCGTCAAACGGTTTCAGAGACTTTCATGGCCTGATCCTTTCGAATTCATCGTTCGTCTTTTCTTTTCTTTTCTTCACCCATTTTGATCTTTTACTGATTTTTGTTTTGATTGGTCAATTTCTGGATTCTCTCGTCACTCGATTATATGGGTTTTGGCAAGATTTGAAATTTGATATCTATATGGTGGACTTTCAGAATGAAGCACAAGCTGTCGGGAGATTGAGGAGTGAGCATATGGCGAATTTGATCGGATGTTGTTCTGATGACAACGAGAGACTTCTTGTTGCTGAGTATATGCCTAATGGAACTTTAGCAAAGCATCTCTTTCACTGTAACATCTCTTCTTTCTCCCCTTTTTTTTCTCATCAATGATGGGATATGATGTAATGGTTTCTTAAAGAAGAAGAGTGTAATGTGTTTCAGGGGAGAAAAGACCGATGAAATGGGAAACGAGGCTGAAGGTTGCGTTGCATACTGCAAGAGCTCTAGAGTATTGTAAGGACAAGGGAATAGACTTATACCATGATCTTAATCCCTACCGGATATTGTTTGACAAGGTAAAAGCCAAACCTTTTTTTTTGTTTTTGTGTGGTTTTCTTGATCTGAAAAGAAAATGCCAAACCTTTTCTTGATCTCAAAGTGGTTGAATGACAGATGGGGAATCCTAAGCTTTCTTGCTTTGGTCTCATGAAGAACAGCCGCGAAGGGAAGAATCATAGTACCAACTTAGCATTTGCTCCTCCTGAGTATTTGCGCCTAGGTACATGACAACCCACCTTTTGATGTATGTGTCAATTATGAGGAAACAACTGAAAATCTCTCAATAGAAACTTGTTTCCACAATAACTTTTTCAGGTACTTTGATACCGGAGAGCGTCACATTTAGCTTTGGGACCTTGTTATTGGATCTTATGAGCGGCAGGCATATCCCTCCAAACCATGTAACAAAAAGTGGCAAATTACTTTGAATTTCTAACATTTTGGACTGATTTGATTAGCTTTTTACATGTGTTACTGTGTGATGATATCTGGTGCAGGCGCTTGATTTGTTCCAAGGCAAAAACTATTTGGTTCTAATGGATTCAGCTCTGGATGGTCAGTTCTCTGATGAGGACAGGACAGAACTAATGCACATAGCCTCTCGATGTTTGAAGTCTGAGCCCGAAGAGAGGCCCAGTATAAAGTTTCTTATGGCGACTCTGTCTAGACTTCAGAAACGAGCTGAGTTATGGCCTATCAATGTCAAAAGGCTCATGCATGTAAGTGTCACTTTCTCCATATATATATATATTCAAGAATAGTCCTTTTTATGCAGACTTAATTAATGTGACTAAAGAAAATCATATTAATGGACAGTCTCCATCATACAATCTGCCTGAAAAGACTAAACCTGCGACAGAGCCACTAAAGTTGACTCCTTTTGGAGATGCGTGTTTCAGAGCAGATCTATGTACCATACACGAACTACTCGAGAAACTCGGGTATGGAGAAGACGATGGGGTCGCAAACGAGGTATGCTGATGATTTTCGATATCTAACGAAATGATCGTTACTAATCTGAACTTGAGACATTTGAGAGTGGATGTTCTTGATCTCTCATGAATATGTTCAGTTTTCGTTCCAAATGTGGACGGGCGCAATGCAAGAGAATATGGACTACAAGAAGCATGGAGATGTCGCATTTCGTGCTAAAGATTATGATACCGCCATTGAATTCTACACAGAGGTAACCAAAACATGAATCATATAAAACAATAAAACATTGAAGAATCAAGAAGTATAAACGCACCAAAAAGACTTGATTCGTTCTTCATATTCCTCTGCAGTTCTTTAGTGGAGCTCCTACGGTGTCACCAACAGTATTGGCGAGAAGGTGTCTATGTTACCTTATGAGTGAAATGTTCAGCGAGGCTCTAAGCGACGCGATGCAAGCGCAAGTGGCTTCACCGGAATGGCCAATCGCTCTTTACTTGCAAGCGGCTTGTCTCTTCAAGCTCGAGATGGAAGCTGAAGCTAAAGAAGCACTTAGACATGGTTCTGCTCTTGAGGCTTATTAGAGTTTGTGAAAAATACTTATATTAAAAAATTGTGAATACACACGAAAACATGTACCCCTTCAGAATTTGTGTGCAATTTTTTTTTTTTTTTTTTTAATTCCACTCAATTATGATTTAATATTTTTTGTGTTCCAATTGTTTGATATGATTGCACTCGTGCAAAAAGCTAAAACAGGAATCAAATTCCACACAAAGCAAAAGAAACTAGATTTGAGAAAAGAAAAAGAAGAAAAACAGAGGATGTTGTTAATCTTCTTCTTTCTCATTGTTGTGAAGGCAAGTTAAAGTGAAAGAACCATGAGATTACAAATGCAGAGACCATGCATGTTAAAAGGAAGTTAAGGAATCTATTTCCTCTCCAGAATCTCCGGTCATCGGAATCGCTTGTAGCCACCACCGTGGATGAATTTCCAGCCTCCACGTCATCCACATTGGTTTCAACCGCTGTTTGATCAATCTCACTGGCAACTTTAGAGAAGTTTAAAGCTATCGAACGACAAATTTCGCAAGTCCTGAAATTGCACTTGGTAAATTCAACATTGGTTCAAAAAGATCCATGAAGATTGAGATCAAAAGGATTATTATTGGTGGTGTGATTAAATCATTGCTTACTTGTTACCCTTGATCTTGAACCAAGTCTCGGCACATTGCTTATGAACATAACCCAAATCATCCTTACAAGAACATCCAAGAATCATTGGATCTCCACATTCAAGGCGGCTACTCTCTAAACCCAAATGGCAAATCCGGCAATCTTTCTCCGGAGACCCTCCGATTGATCCGGAGAGTTCCGATTCTGATTCTGAGTTGCCGTCGTCCAAGTCAGGAATCTCAAACTCGCCGCAAAAGCTTCGTACAGCTGAGTGAAAATCGTAGTCGTAGTCACAAGAAGAACTGTCTTCTCCGATCTCGCTGACGTCACTTCGACGGTAATGGCGCTCGCCGGAACCATTTTCTAAATCAATGTGAGAGATTTCGAAAGATGACATCTTTTTTATTTGAGAGAGAGAGAGAGAGTGTGTGTGAAGAGGAGACTTTGCTATATTATCATTACAAGACTTCTGTCACAAGTAAACGTGAACTCTTGGATCAAGAGATTAAAAAGCAATAAAATTAAGGAACTATGTTTTTGTTCTGTCTGTGGACCAATGTCATGAAACATTACTTACATATTACAGCTTTATTTTATTGTTTAATAGAGATAAAAAAAAGAAAAACATTATACAGGCTTTAAGCTGATAATACTCGATTGTTCACTAATCCGCACGCTAAGTATCATCGTGTTGTTTGTGATTTGAGGGCATGTGTTTCGTTCGTCTTATTTAGCTACTAAAATCTTTTTCTGACCGTTGATTTGAGTCATCGAAGTATCGAAAGTCAACACCAGTGACGGTGGAGATTACATCACGCGCGTAGGAGGCACGTGATAGAACTAATAACTAAGTGTCGTAGTGCGGCTGAGCTTTGGGACCACCGCCTTTGGCTCTGTCTCTCCCCTCATGCTTCTCTTTCACGCCACCACTCACTTCTTTCATGCTTCTTTTTTCTCTTTTTATTTATTACGAAAACATAGATATTTGATTAATTGTGACAAAAAAAGCCTTTCAAATAAAAAAAAAGTTGAACCGGCGAGAAAAGGAACACAACAAAAAAACTGAACCACAATAAACCAAAAAATTGTGAAACAAACTAGAAAAAAAAACTAATCACACACATATATTATACAATGTTAATTAAATTATTTTTTATTTTTAAGTATTTTTAAGAATTATTTTAACAAAAACGGAATTGAATCCACCTGAAACTATATCGAGCTGAATCCAAACTAGATTTTAAATAGTTTTATTTTGATTCAGTTTTTAATAAAATCGATGGTGCCAAAAAAAAAAAAAACAAATTGAAACCAGACCGTAAAATGGATTATCTTTTCCCCGTGTTACCTTTGACAGAGGTTATAACGCAGCCGTCGTCGTTACCGTTACCGTTACGGACTTGACTGTTAGTTGGTTGGTTTAGCTGGGTCACGTGAAGAGCATGCTCTCTTAATTAGAATTAAGGCCCACAAATAAAAGAATAGAGTCATACTTAGGCCCACATTATTAAACATTGTCAAACGACTCAAATCCATCATCACTTGGTAGTAGTAGAGTACAACGAGAACGAGTTACTGAAGCAGAGAAATTACAACAAACATCAACAACAACAAAAAGCCGTGGGAAATACAAAACAGTACGTAGATCACGAGAAATAAAAACTAAAGAAGATATTTGTTTTAATATTTTCCTAATGATTTTTTAGCCACCGTCTTGTGGTTGTGGAGGAGGAGGAGGGGGAGGCTTAAGAATGTAAGGATTAGTAGGGTTTCCATGCTCAATAGTACCTCCTTTAATCGAAGGTTTCGAAGGAGATGGATCCACCGTAAAACCGTAATCCTCCAAACCTAATTTCATTTCTGCCATTTTCCGATGTGTGATTCGTTAATCCACTAAAAACAAAATGAAAGAGATTCCCTAAAAACAACTGTTTAAGAGAAGAGGAATATTGGTTACCAGCTGAAGAAACAAGTGATACGCAGAGGATCATTACAACCAAAGGGAAGACAAATCCTGATTTCTTCATCTTCTTCAGAGACAACAAAAGAGAGAGAGAGAGATAGAACGAGAGAGAGAGAGTGAGAGGGAGAGAGAGAGTGAGAGGGAGAGAGAGAGGGAGCAACTTTGAAAGAGTGTGTATGTGGATGAAATTGGGAACTGAGGGCATGTGGGTGGTCTCTTCAATGTGGAGTTGTGGGTTAAAATCGAGATATCGTAGTTATTGCTTCCCTCTCACTCTGCATCTCTATTACAGAGAGGGAAGCAATCTCAAAAACAGCTCAAAGCTCATTCATTGGTTACACTTTAATGCTCCTCCACTACTTTTCTTTTACGCCATGTGTCCCGAATTCTCTACCTCCCTCCCTTAGCAGTGTCTTCTCATCGATGTCTTTTGATCACCATTTATAGAAACGAGGATGAGAAAAATGAGAAGAACAGAAAATAAAGGAGAACGCAGAAAGAATTTAATAAAGAAATTAAATAAAGGATGAATGGATACGAGATGGAGAAAGTAGATACAGAGAGGTTGAAGCTATAAAAGGATGCAGAATATCTCAAGTATTATGATGAAATATTGTATAGTTATTATTTAGATATTATAGAGATTTGTAGCTATCTAGTTTAGGAAAGAGCTTTAATATAAATATGTATGTAGTCCTACTAGTTATTCTCATGAGAGTAAATAATACTTCTTCCGATTCCTAAACTCTCATCATATCTAACATGGTATCAGAGCAGGTTTGATCTAGCTATCAAACTTTTTTTTTTTTTTTTCCGGTTACTTTTAAGCCAAGTGCTTCTTTTTATTTTATTTTTTATTAAGCAAAATGCTTCTTAAATTCAAGTTCATCATGAACCTCTAGATCTAAGCTATAAAGCTTCTTGTTATTCAAGTCTATCATAGACCTCTGAACCTAAGCCTAGTGTTTTTCTAATTCAAGCCTAAGTGCCTCTAAATCTAAGCCAAGTGCTTCTACAATTCAAACATAAGTGTCTCTGAATCTATAAGCCAGCTTCTCAATATTTTTTGTTTTATTTTTATTTTTAAATCAAACAAGCGTTTTTACTAATGCAAAAAAAAAAAAAAAAAAAAAACCTTCTTCTTCTGGACACACCTTCGTCCATCTCACCATGTGAGATCCTTGATCTCTCCTGCATCTTCGCTGCTTCTTCCAAACCACTGGCCCAAGCCTAGCCATCTCACTAGGTCACTAACATGAACTCACCACTTCATCCCCGAGGCTCATATTCATCTTTGTCACCATCTGCGTCCCATGAAGCAGCCACTACCACCGTTACCGGATCTTTCGGCAATCTGTTTAGCCACAGTCGAACCTCCGCTTCACTCCACCGTCCGCTATCATCATGTTCTATTCCACCACCTCACCGTTGAACACTACTCCGTCGCATATTCATCTCATGTTCACCGGATCTCCAACTTCAACACTACAATTTTATTGTCAATCTCAAATCGTTTATTCCACCATGTTTCCATCACTGCCTTGAGCTTGAGGGGGCGTATAAAAGGATCCAGAATATTTCTCCCGATTCTTAAACTCTCATCATATCTAACAGAAGCTGTGCTTTTTTTATTTTAATAAATTGTTGGCTATTTATATAATTAATACTCCACTTGTTAGTTAAGAGAATTAATAGTAGTAATTGTCTAATGGAGTTAATTGCAGTAGCATATTTAATGGTAATCGCAGTAAAATACAAAAATGTTGTTATTAAGCAAAATTCTATAGACAACAATGTCTTTTGGCGTTAATTCCCTATAAAAAGAAAAAGAAAAAAAGTCAATGTCATGATGTGAATAGACATTAATGGTTACCCCTCGAAACCTTATCTGTTTTTTTTTGTCTTTCACGTTTCTATTAATTTTATTTTAATTTTTGTGACCTTAAAATGCAGAATATATTGTTTTCTTTTCGGCTTCAAATTTTCGTTTCTGTCAAATTTCAAATTTAACCTGCCGATTTTTTTCTTTTCTAAACCTATGTTTTGTCGTTTTCTATAATATTAATATTCATACCTAAAAACTGAAAAATACAGGTGTACAAACCCTGGAAGCTATGGTATTATATATGTACATGTATATATTAAACCTGTTTTCGTCCCAAAAAAAAAACCTGTTTTCATTTTTTATTCAAAAAAAAAGTGAATGTAGATTGAGTTAATATATACATCGATTGGTATAATTCATTTCATACTCATACATATGGTTTTGGCAAACATTATTTATAACTCATTATACATTGTATACGTGATAAATGTTATGTATATGTAATTAGGACTCTAGCCTAGATAGAGGAATGATCAATAATATCCATCTGTGGTGGGATATTCGTAGTTCGCCGGTGGCTCCGGAGAGCATAGAGGCAAATCAGGCGGTGGAGAAGGCAAGCTAGTCGCCGGTGTCGGCCCATTTCGAACAATGAAAATCGTTATTATACCAAAAGCCAAGTGAGCATCCATATGACAATGAAACATCCATGCACCTGCACATCAAAATGTTGGATATTCAAACAATAAATAAGTTGGATCCGAGACCCAAATATTTCTAATGTGATTCATATAAAATACTCTAATATGGAAAAACATAAACGTAATTATTAAACACAAAAACAAACAAAATGAAGCCTTAAAAATAACACAATGTGAACTTTAATTACCAGGGTTATTAGCTACGAAACGGAGAACGGCCCAACCACCAGTCGGTACGGCTATGGTATTTCGGATCTGCGGGTCAACCAAATTGAGTTTCATAGCGGTTTGGTTCGGGTCATAATTACCAAACCCTTGTGCCAGCACGTGGAAATTGAAACCGTGAAGGTGCATGGGGTGATTTTCGGTTGTGAGCAACGCCGAGTTTTGGAGGACAATCTCCACCGTCGAATTGAATTCAAAGATCTTCACACTAGTCTTTCTCTCCGGGAACAACATGGAGTAACCTGAGCCGGTTTTGATATTCGTGTAATCGAATTTGGTTGTATATCGAAAGAGGGGTTGGGTCTTTTTTTATATATTTTAACCCTCTGTCCCACCATTGTTCTGTGTATATATTCAATTTATCAAATCACACCGATAGATGAGAGGTTTGTTAATTATAGTAACGAGTCTTTTAACATATATATATATATATATATATATATATATATATGTGTGTCTCACCCAATATTATTGGAACTTCTTTGTAGGGTTTAGGAAAAGGGTAAGAACGACCAACTCGGGGGCGGATCACAAGTGCACCATGGACGAAAGCTCTTACCTCTTAGGTTAATGTCGTGCCATTGCAAAGTACCTTCTTGTCCCGAGATATCAAATTTATACTTAAAATTTCCTCCGGGCTTAATCGGACATTGCGTTACCATATCAGTTCCGTCCATCCACGCGCTCCCCCGCTGAAACACTCCATGCCTACATATAGACCATGATAATAAACATAATTTTGTGTCTACGTGTGTTAAATTGTAAATCAACCACAAAAATTACAACTATTACGTGCAAAAAATTGGTTATATATGTCAGCAAAATTTCATATAAAATAATCGAAATGAGTATTACCAATGGATGCATGGTGATATTATAAGGTAACTTGTTAAAGACATGGACTACCTTCTCTAACGGTTAACGTTGGTCCGGGGAGACTTCCGTTAACCGTTGGTATCACTATCTCTTTGCACAACGGATTCACCGTATTTGGACCTACCGTTAAGTCTCCGTCAATTATTATATTACATTTTTAACAGAGAACCAAAGTGAATAGAGACTTGAGAGAGATTAATAATTACATGAAAAACGCGTTCTACGACGGAAGCAGAAGAGTTGTGAGTGATGGCGGCGGCTATGAGGAGAAGAACCGTCTTGAGAAAACCGTTCACGATGGCCATGATTGAAACGATGACGTGTGATCAAAGCTAAGAGAGAAATTTGTTTTTTTTTTAAAGAATTGTAATGCAAGACTATACAAACAAATTATTCCACAACATATAATAAGAAACAGAACATGTTTTGATTTTTGAAAAGAACATTTCTGTCGTTTACTTGAATTACCATTCGTCACAAACTCTACTGGCCTTTATCCTTTTTACTTTTGTTTTTGTCTTTTCACTAAAATTCCGACATATTTTTAAAATGAACCGTTGGACAAACTATGTCTATTTGAATCAGAACAATCTGACTGACCATCACAAAGGGGAAGCCAAATTCTGGTTCGTTGATAAAGTGAAAATGGACATATATATATATATATACTTATGCCTTCCATCCGGATCAATGTAGGCAAAATTGTAGTATATATTTTTGCTATATGAAAGGCAAAAAAACAGCTAAACTCAGAGTGTATATAAAACACTAAGCATTAAAACTAATTTATAAGCTTGGTTTTTTCCTAGTAATTAAGGAAACCAGTCCTGGTTCGGTTGATGGTTGGTTGGGCTGATCAATATGGTTTTGACTTTGGTAAGTCGTACGCGCATTATTATACACGTGAGTTTCGCCTCCTTGAGTTCATCTAAGAAATCTAGCGCGTAGTTCCTAGTTATAACGGTAACTTTTTCTGTATTCTTAAATACTTAACTCAAAATCTTAATTAAATATGGTTTAGAGATGAATAAAACGATCTCATCAATATTTTAGGGGTGTAAGTAAAAACCAAACTAATTTGAAAATATTTTTAGGGGTGGAAGTAAAAAGAACCCGGATCAATCTGAAAATATCCATCTAATTTGAACCAGCTAAGTATAACTTGCATTATATAAAAATCTACGTACTGAACTATTTGAACCGAAACTGAACAAAATTATTAGCAGATTGACTAATGAAACAAAATTATCAGTGGAGATTTTAATGTAATACTCCCTCTGTTCCTAAAAAAAAATTGTTTTGGAATCATATTAAAAAAACATATTAAAATTTGATTATAAATGCATCATTTTTTTGTAATTAACAATTTTTTAAAAATTTAAATCAATAGTAATTTAAATAAATTCAATTAATTCTCTTGAAATTTACAATTTTTCATCATTGAATAAAAAAAATACATAAAAAAACTTAAAACAACTGTTTTTGTGAAACAAAAATAAAATCTATAAATTCTTTATATAATATATAATAGTCGTTCAAAAAATAAAAAAAGGAAATAATAAATACTTCTTCATATAGGCTTTATAAACTACCTGATGTCCTCAATTTGGGTATGCAATGGCCTTAAAAAGGCCCCAATTTCAAAAATTGTAAGCAGCCCATATCATCTTTGATGAACAAAACCGAACTAAAATCCAAAAGATCTAGAATTAAAATTTAAAAGTTCAAACCATAACGTATTTTATTATTTTTTAATTTAAACTATTTCTATATTTCTTATGATTTTGAACTAATAAGAAATAGTCTGAACTAATAAGAAAAGTCGAATTAGTTTGAATCATTTTTTTGTCAATGCGGCGGAACAAATAAAATCAAGTTAAAAGTGTTGTTAACTTGATCATCTTTTTCGATAACTAAAAGTATAGATTTGATTATTTGTGGAGACATGTAACACAAGAGTCAGACAGAACGTCAATGGTCCATGGTTTTAAGTATTAAATTGGATGCACAAAGTGTCAGTCAGTACTTTTGTCAGACTTTGAAGTAAATGCTGGCCAATTTATTTTTCTATTTATCTTCGGTATTGAGAGAGAGTATCTCGTTTTTTATTCTTTTTTCTTACTATTTAGTTATTATTTTTGTCAAAAGGAATTTATTACATCTTTTAATTATTTTGGACTATTCATTTGTTCCAAACAAAGCATTAATTATGTCTCAACAATATGCGCGGGTTTGCTTCGCCTCACCCCACACGCTTTGTAATAAGAAATCGTTAAAACTTAAAAGGTTGAACAAAACACGAAAAGTTGAAACTACAGTAATTAGTCAAATATTTCATGCAAACAAATAACAGAGGACTATATAAATAGTAGTAAATCAGTCTACTGTCTACGGCTCTCTTCAAAATTGTTTATGAACTCTCGAAAGTTAAATGTACTGATAGCATCGTAGATTTTTAAGCAGATATGATTCTATAGTCGTATCTTAGATAAATAACAGAAGATATATGACTTTCAAAAAGTTCAATGAAAAAAAAGATATATAAAGTTTCAAACTCCAAAGTTTAACTTCCATTTTTTTTTAAAAAAGTTTAACTTCCATGTGATTCCTGAAAAATAAATATTAAAACCAAACAAAATTAAAACCTTGTGGTTCTCGCTACACACGTATCATTCACAGCCTTCCATTTCATTACGATATTAATTACAGTGATCATGAAACATTGATTTACTTCGTCCACTCGCATTATTGTGTTTATTAATTATTAGACTGCATGTGACGATATATGAATATCGCTTAACATTATAGTTAACATTAAAATATCCCTCGAATAAATTTAGTTGGATAATCTAGAATTGTTTCCTGACTCCTGAGAAAAGAATGGGAAAAAAACTCACAATTTTCTCTGTGTACTAATAATAATAACTAATATTATCAAAAACTAATAGATAACACGAGAGACAAGAAGCGGCCACAGGAGGAGAAGGTTCTTAGAGTTGAAGACTTGAAGTCACTCCACTTTTCTTTTCGACATAGAAGAGAAGGTTCCACTAATAGTAGTTTATTAGCTGAAGATTCATCATATTATAAGAGTCTGAGATTCAAATTTTTGTTTACAATGATTATATATTTCGCTTTAAATGGAGAAAATATGAAAATCTTCTATTAATACGGATATTAGTAAAGATTTCGTTTTTGAAAATTTTTTGATTATCAAACGTAAACAAAGAAAATCGAGTGACGAAAATCCGTTGTTAGAGGGCGCAGGTACTTGTAAAGTGTGTGGTGTGCCTAATGTGAGCATTTTTAAACTCAACGGACAAAGCCACGACCACGAGCAAATTGTTATGGGCGTTCTATTTTATTTTTCTTCCTAATTTGAACGTTTTCTTACCATTTTGAAATAAAGAAACTCGGTAACATAATCAATGGTGGTTGTCCACTAATTAACCCATTCATTAGAGAGATGAGATCCTTTTAGATTCCATCTTTTTGTTTGCCAACAATTCTACCTTTATTATTTCAAACCCCACATTTTCTATTTCCTTTTTGTTTGTGGACAATAAATATGATTTCTTTCCCACTATCTAATAAAACGCCATGACCTCTAATCTAATTGTAATTTCCACACACAAATCATTTGGATATTCTGAAGAAATCTTCTTAACACGATGTGAAATCATTCCATCCATTCTACTAATTTTCAATAACACCCTATTTTCTCCACTGAAAAATCATTCGTTAAGCATTACATTTTTTTTTTTTCTTTTTGTCGATTTATATGGTTCGGCAATTTGTTAAGTTCTGCGTTACCGATCAATTAAAATTATTAGAGTGTCGTTAAATAAAATTATAAAATACTACTAGAATAGAAGGAGTGGGCCTAAATGTCACAATCTAG
The DNA here is from genome assembly GCA_020283515.1 of Alliaria petiolata. Taxonomy (NCBI): domain Eukaryota; kingdom Viridiplantae; phylum Streptophyta; class Magnoliopsida; order Brassicales; family Brassicaceae; genus Alliaria; species Alliaria petiolata. The sequence goes on from JAHZTW010000001.1 coordinate 262,666,327, forward strand.
AACATGGGGGCTACGGAAGAGAGGATATAAAAGTAGTGGGTATAAGAACAGAGAGATAGCATTAATTGAATTTTCCATTACTCAGCAACCACTGAGAGAGAGCGAATCAAAGAGGTTCCTCCCAGAAGATGACTTAAAAATTCTATATTTAATTTCCATCTGCTTTTCCTTTCTTCACCAAAATCCACACACACACACTACTAAACTTGTTTTTTTTTTAATAACCTAAATTTAACCCCTCTTGAAAACTGGAATTCATTCACGAATCCTAGAAATTCCATTCAGAAGAAGAAGCAAAAAAGAAAAGAAAAAAAGCTCATTTCCAGTTTCCTCAAGCTCCATCCCGATTTCAGCTATGGCGGTTTTCAAATTCTTAGCTTTTCTGTTCGTATTATGCTTCGAAACCATGGCTACTGCAGATGGAAATTCCTCGTTTTCGTTTAATGGGTTTGCGAAATCTCCGGGCTTTGATAAGAATCTTGTTCTGTTTGGAGATTCGAAGCTCGTTACTGGCGTTCCATCGATTCAATTGACTGACTCAGTGAGTCGGAGCGAAGGGCGAGTCATTTACAAGAAACCAATCAAACTTTTCCAAGGTAAAGAGAGAAACTACTCCGGATCGTTCTCGACTAGTTTCTCGTTCTCGATGTCCAACAAGATTGGTAGCGTCCTGGCTTTTGTAATGGTTCCAAATGGTTTGGATATTAGGTTGTTTGGTAGAAAGGATATTAGGTTGTTTGGCTCTGGTCTAGGGTTCTTATCGCAATACGAGATTGTTGCTGTGGAGTTTGGTGTCTCCAGGAGAGGGAATCGTGTAGGGATCTTAGTTGGTAGACCTGAATCTGCCAAAATTAGAAACTTATCGTCTTTTGGTGGCCATTTCAACGGAGAGAAGAAATTGAATTGTTGGGTTGATTACGAGGGGAGCTCAAGGAGAATAGAGGTTCGTTTATCTACTGCCTTCTTAAAGCCGGTCGATCCATTCGTCTCTTACTCGGCAGACTTGGCTAAGCTATGGGAAGATGGGAAATTCATGATGGGTTTAAGCTCTGCAAATAGAAACTCTTCCAAGCCACAGTATCTACATTCTTGGAGCTTTAAACTGAGACACCCTTCGATGAGGATTCACTCGCAACCGCTTGATCCGAACGCAGTTTCCAAGTCTGTGAAGGAGGAGGAGAAGACGGTGGAAGTTAAGGGGAAAGGCAAATGCATATGGAGGATGCTTGGTGCGTTGGTTTTGGGAGCAGTTTGTGGAACTTTAGGAGCAATGTTAGCGTTATACTTTTGGACAATATGCGGTAATAGGCGGTCAATGGCGGTTGTTCCTGAGGAATGTGCTAATGAAAACCCGGATATGGTTGTGGTAAAAGCAGATGTTGTTGATGAAGAAGTCAAGAAGTAGTTTGGTCTTTTTAGAATGTTGTATTTTGTCTTTGTGTTTGTAATGTAAATTCTTGTGTTCTTCTTCTTCTTCTTCTGTTTGTTTTTTTGTTAGTTGCAGGTTTGGTGAGATGAGTTTTCACATGTAGAATCTTACAATATGTATTAAATTAAGATCTTGAAATCTTGATCAATTCAATGCTATTGTCTTTTATTCTTTTCATTTGAGGACAAGAGAAAGACGTGAGTGTATTGAAGTAAAGAGTTTGTCCAAAAAAAGAAAGCAATGGGTTTCTCGTGAATTCAACAAAATGCATTTATAATCAGTTGCCACTTTCAGACATCTCTCTATGTGTCATCTCTACGTCTTGACTGCGAAGAAAGTGAGAGGAGAGTAACAATGGAATGTGTACTGTCTCCAGTGGTCCCCTTTCTCAATTTAGGGGGGATTTAAAGCCAACGAGAGAGGAAGAAAGAAAAGCATTAAGCTTTTAATTTTCCTTGTTAAAAGATAAAACATCTGTTTATAGTTACGATCGGTAGCATATACATTAATCTGGTTTATTTTGTATTCTTGGTATTTTTCAAATAATTTTCTCGAAAATTTTGAAAATGATAATCTTCTTTTGCGAAAACTAATGTTTTGTTTGTTACATACTAATACAATTTAAATGTTTTTTTTACAGTAGTATATCACATTAGCAAATTTGTCAAAAATAAAATAAAAATCACATTAGCAGATTATTTATAATGATTAATTCAACCGGTTTAAAAAAGAAAAGGGCCACGTGTCAAAAGATGAATGGCGAGGACATATAATTAACATTGTTCCCCAAGGGGGTTCAGAACCAAAACGCAGTAGTTTCATCTGTTGGGTCTGAAATTAAATCAGAAAGCGACAATGGAATGGGCCGCAAGTAATGGAAGCCCAAGCAAACCCAGACGCCTCAAGCTCGACGATCTCTGATTCATAACAATAAAGCAAAGACAGAGGAGACAACAATGAAGCTTGCTCAGAGTCGTACGAAGAGTACAGTCAGTATTCAAAATCGTTTAGCATTAGGGTTTTACAAGGGAAGTCCTTTATCTTTGTATAAATAGGATCTTATGTAAAAGAGAAACCTTTAAGCCACTGAAATACAATTGAATGATATCAAGCTTCAATCTTTATTTCTAGTCTTTCTCTATTCACCTAGAGTTCTGAATTCTGCTTTCTGGTAACAAATCGTGACTTCGTCTGTGCTTTCTGCTCATCTGGTTTCTATCTCCACCCATTTCTCTCTAGCTCTCTCCAAACAGGTTAATTTTCTCTCACTGTCTTTTGATGTTTTCTAGATTTTCTCGGCCTCTTCTTGTCTACTTCTAGACTTGTAATACTTGTTCAACCACTGAATTTCTAGATCTAGTACTAGATTTTGTCCGCCTCTTCTTGTCAGATCTGTAATACTTTTTCACCTAGCACGATTGAACAAGTATTACGTTTGGTGTGTGTTTCGGGATTTGTTGAAATCTATTTGGTTAGTAATAAAACCCGAGATGAAGAATTCATAAATTGTTTGTTTCTAGGGTTTTTGGATTCTCTAGTGAGATTGTTTAGCTAAAAGATGTTTAATGGCCCTCTCTTGATTCTTTTTTGCAATGCTAGTGGAACTTTCCAGATTGTGTTTCCTGGATATCTGTTCATTGCTCTGTTTCAAACTTTTACAGGAACAATGAGGAAAGCTGCTGCCTCGAGTTCCTCCAGAACTCCAGCTCCTACTCCAGTCACTGTCATATGGGATTTCGCGCATGCATGGATCCCTAACGGCTACGACATCAAGGCCCTGAGGAGGAACATCCAAGTTGCTCTTCGGAAAAGAAATCCAGGTTTCTTTATCGACAAGCTGATTGCCATGGGACCGGGCCACGGAGATAGATACCAAGCGATTCTCACGTGTCCAGATGATATCAGTTTCAAACCGATCCCAAGAGAAGATTTCCCGGGTGAACATACAAACACTGATTTCTATGTGGTTAAGGAAATGCACATGACTACCTTGGAGTCTGTGGAGAGCGAGAAACACCTCTTGGTAATTGACGGAGTAGACATGAATCTCTGGTATGCCATGGATGCATTGCATGATGGAGGCAGTCATGTAATGATAGCTCGACTTGAAAATTCGACTGGACAACTCCATAGGAGTGCAAAAGCAATCTGGCTTTGGACGTCCCAAGATCCTAACAAAGCTGTTATGGTAACCGGAGGTGCACCCATCCGTAGTAGAGGTATAATAAATTTACATATTTTGCATAATTGCTTTGTGACATCTATCTTACATTTAACTCTTTATTACCCGTGTGATACAGGATGACCGTGAGCCGGCAACATAAGAGGAACAGCTTTGTGACATCTATCTATCTTATCTATACCTGGAGGATGATCTCTGGGAGCTTGCTTAGAAGATAAATCAGCCAGTCTTAGTTTAGTTATCATGCCTCGTTTTCTTCTTATCGTGTTGACAATCTATTTGGTGAATTGTGTGTGTGCCATGTGTTTTTCTCTCTCTACTTTGATGTCTCTGAAATGTGTGTTTGTCACAAATATTTCTATTAAGTATTTGTTAGTGTGTTTGCCATTTGATTATTTTTACTTGTTAGACCACTCGAATTCAATCTCAAGGTTTCTGGGGCCACTTTTGCTTTCTGATAACAAACTGTATTCACCTGCAACTGCTCACAAATGAACTCTGCAGAGGCGATAAAGCCACCGATTCAGATATTAAAAAACCCCATAGGCCGCAAAAATTGAAACTATCTTGAATATGAGTTTAAGTCTGATGATATCACCTAAAAACATACAGCGATACAGTTGGTTTCTCAGGGAAACTGAAGAAGGGTTGATTAGTCTTTTCTTACCTTGGTTTGTCCAGGAGGAGTGTTACCGAGTGTGATCTTACCAAACACGCTCGGGTTACCAACAGATTGCTTCATGTTGTTACCGCGTTTGATGGTGTACCTGGCAAACACCGCAAGAGGAACTCGGCTTCCTCTTGGAACCGTGGTGGACCTGATTGGATTAGGTACTGAAGCAAGGGGATTGCATCTGCAGCTGCAACTGATTGGGCCCCGGAAACTTCAGCAGGACAGGCTGACCAAGCTTGTCTGAGAAGAAACAACGCATCCAAGGCAGCTTCTTGAGTTGCCTCTGAGCCTGTCTTGAGGGATGTAACTAGATGAGGTATATACTTAGTGTTGCAGGCTCGATGGCTCTTAGACGTGGGAAGTTGTTAAACAAAAGAGTTTAAAGCTTTAGATACTCGTCATTCACTGGTCCATAAGACATAAGTCCGCCGCTGGAAATCAAATGGAAGTTCAATTTAAGTTTGAGATTTTTTTTTTTTTTCAGTCCGGTTGATCTGGGGATTGACATCTTTATTTCTATGAGTAAATGATTCATATTTCACATCTGAGTCCACAAATTTTGCCTGTATTTCTCTAATTTCCTACTATCATTAGAAAATATCTTTTCAATAAACCTAATTACATAAAATAAAAACCCAAAAATCATGTGATTCCCTCGTGTATACCAACTTGAACCCCTCTCTATCTCTGATTATCTTAGAGACTGTGCTCGTAAACTTGGTCTTTCAAACCGGTTCAGACCTGTTTGTTCATCAGACGTGTCACACAAGCAACCTGGAAGAGGGTTTGCATAAAAATTCTCCTCCAACTTTGGACCTGCCTTTCCTGGCCGTCTAAGATACGGAGCTCCTAATCTTTTCCGATGTATTCTCTTAACCTCCGACGAGAAATCTTCCCAGGACAAGTGTTCTGCATCGAGCCGATCAATGAATTTCACGAATCTTATCCTGAAAATCACCGGAAACATGTCAGTCTTAAGCGGTAATCGGTAACGGAAAAAGGGTTTCATCACGCAAGAAGAAACAAAACCGTACCTATCGGGATTAATCGTTTTTCTAAAACCTTCGAATCTCCGGTGACCCTGAACCGCTTTCGCCATGTTTCCATCATAAGTATAAGCGAAAACATCGCTTTCGAGTGCTAAATTGTAATCAAGAGCAGCTAATCTGTTCTGGTAAGGTTTAATAGTCGAAAGCTCTTCCTCGGTGGCCAATGTAGAGTGGAAGAAAACGTTTGGGAACTCTTCGTGGAACGCATTCATACTGTTCTGACCGTAGATCTCTCCGGCAACAATGTAGATTTTCGTGGTCGAAGGAAAACCCATTGCCTTAAGGAACACGGCAGCTTCACGCGGCGTCATAGGGCAGTTACCTTCAAGACGCCGTTCTGTACCATTGATCACTTTTTCTTTCCAATGCGGAATGCTATATCTCATCTTCTCAAGATCAATCGATTCCTCGACGGTTAAACTGTGGTTGCATCCGGTAAACGCCAACATATCTTTCTCGTACCTGGAAGAATTTTTTAGATTAATCGATGATTCTCAACAACATTCATTAAAAAGAGAGTAACATTAAGAGCTTGTACCGCAAGTGAAGAGCAAGGTAGGGTTCGTTGTTTTCTCTAAGTCTTGAAGAGAGAACTTTGCTTAGATTCTCTATCTCTTCAGAGTAACGAAGAGCTTCATAGTTTGCGCGACATCTAAGCCGTTGGATCGAAGGAGGCGGGCTATTGTTCGCTAGCCGAGAATCAGTGTGATTGAATACAATCACCTTATGTTTCTTCAGTAACTTCGAGATTGAGTTTCTGTAATAACTCGCCTGCAGGCAGAACCAATTCGCTAAAATCCCAAAAAGAGAAAACAGAGATGTTTTTTTGCAAAAAACAAAAATTTGATTAGAGAGTTACCTTAGACCAGGACACAGGATTCTTTTCAAGAGGCTTAATCGAAGCAAATTCTTGCGGTAAATACTCGACAATATCGACATCTTGTGCTAGTTCTTTGATGAAATGTTTCCAGTCAAAAATGTCCTTAAACGTGCTGGAGAAAATAACAAAAGAATAAAGAATGAATACAGAGCTGAGTATTATGATCAATTATGATGATGTTGAATTTGATGATGGTTACCTTGGATCGCTCCAGAAAGATGAATGGTCAAGAAATGGAAGAACAAGAGTAGCGTTCATGATTTTGGCGATTGCGACCATATCGCATATCTGTAAAGAGACAAATGAAGTGAGGAATTGAGGAAACCTTAGCAAGAAAACTTGAAGAAAAAGAAGAAGAGACTTACACCAGTTCTCATTTGATTCAACCCACCGTTGGAGTGAACAAGAAGGTAACCATTGGTTTTCTTGATTGGTCCTAAACCATAAATCGAATCCAAAACCGGTTATTACGTCTGCAATTTCTTGGTTTCTTCAACCGGTTAAATCTGAAAGTGAGGAAACTTACTTTGGTTCTTGGGACGAGCTACGCATTTCTGATAGTTCCCAGTGTCTGGTTGATTCCAAATCTCTGGGATCTGTAAAAACAAAAAAAATGCAACAAAGCAAAAACTAGTTCACATAATGAAGCAACAACGTTACACTACTGACTAAGCCCAACGGGCCAACGTACTAATAAATGTTTTTTTTGGAGCTGTTGTGTTGTGATTAGTTAGAGAGTAACTCTATATATTGGATTAGTTATTAATTGAAGTCAACCGCTAGAAAATTCGAAGGGAGGATAGTACCCACGATGACTTTCGTATTTGGAAAAAAAAATCAATTAAATATTCCTTAACGAACTTTTCGGAATTTCCTTGACGAAAACTAATCCTCTAATAAGAAAATACGAAATTAATAAATACTAGTATTTCTTTATTTGGGATTAGATATTTATATTAATTAGATTCAGCTCGGAATTTTGGTCGACATGAATGAACAGAACAGAATCGTAAACATGTTTTGATTTTTCCACGGGAAAAAGAAAGATTTGGACACAAAAAGAAGAACGCGGAAACAGATAATTTTTTTCTGAAAATCTTAAGACTTTTTTTAATATAACACAACAACAAAAAAACAAAATTAAAACTTTTGACTCTGTTTCGTGGAAGAATGTTGATTTTTGAGCTTACCGGTTTTCTCTGTGGAACGAGGACTTGAACGGAATTGGAAGAAGATTCTTCTTCTTCGATGATCCTCTCAATGTTACTTCTTGGATGAATCGAAACGACGAACTCGTGTTTCTCCACGTGTCGCCGCCGTCCGAAGCCGCCGGAGAGAGCCACGACGAGGAAGAAAGTGACGACGAGGATCGCCAACAAGGACAGAATCAAACGGCCAAGATTGGTGGCGGATCTCATGTTCCGAGCGATTCCAGCCGTCCATTGAGATTTGTTCTCCACCATGAGCATCCACAGGAGCCTGATTTTCCGGAGAGAGAGAAACCCGACGAGGTAGTTGTGGTTTTGGTGGTGGGACCCACTCGAACAGCACAACGATAACCCTCCGCCGCCGAGGCTGCAGCTCGTGGCTTCTTCCTCGTCGTCGGGGACGTAAACGACCGCGTTTCCTCCTCCGGTGCTGACGTGGCACTGATCTTCCTGAGGATCAGCCACGCGCCGTCTTGTTGTTGGCGCTGCCGGTAATTGGCTGCTGCTCGACGGATTCACCGGAACACCGACTGACATGTGGCCGGAAAACAGGGGATTTAAGAAACTTTCCGGGAAGATTTTAAAATGAATGGAAATTTTGGGGAAACAAAGGAAAAAAATCGATCGGAGGAGAGAAATGGAGTCAATGATTCTCCATCCAAAAGTAATTCTTCTTCTTTCTTTTTATATATCTCTGCGCGATCTCAGGCGGAGCAGACAAACCATCTCTCTCTCTAATTCTATTTCCTCTCTCTTTCCTTCTCCGATATATATATATATATGTGTAATAATTATATGGGAGCTAACATATATATATATGTATATGTGTAATAATTATATGGGAGCTAATATATATATATATATATATATATAATTGTATGTATTTGTGCTTTGTATAGGAAAAAAAGTTAAAAAGTTTTATGTTGTCGAAAGTAAAAGTCGTTTTGTTTTGTTTCTACTCTTCTTTTTTCTTTTTGAGTTTTCTTTATTTCACATGTAAAATGTTCGTTATTAATCATTAGTGAACTACTACGAAATTTGCTTCTAAGAGATAATCAGAATTTACATATCGATATATTATGTAATTATATACTTTTTTATAACTTACGAAATATATAAGTCTCGAGAGTATTACTGATTTCCAATAATCAGGATTTATAGATCGATTTTTTATATTTTGAATTGTTGATAAATGATAACGTCTCGAGATGTAGTTGATAATTACTTCTTAATTTTTAAATTTTAAAAAATGTCATCTATTTTGTATCGGTTAATATTTATTGCATTTGCCTAACTAGTAACTACTAGACACGTGGAATTTATAAGCAATAATTTGCATATTAGTTATTTGTTAGTTTTAAATTCGGCGTTTCGTATATGCTAATTTATATATCGTGATATTATCGAAATAGATATGCATAAGCATAAAGTCAATTGTTTGCACGTCGTCGAAAAATAATCATAGTTCATTTGATCAAATTTATCTCTTAAATTGAATGTTTAACCTTTTCCAACTAACAAACAGTTTTCATTTAAACTGAAATCAGCATATTGATAAATATCTAGTTCAATAGATAATGATTATTGTGATAACGTATATAGTATAATGACTATATTAATATTAATTATAACGAAATTTATATGCAACAGATCACTCTTGTGATATTTTCTTGCACTTTTATGGCAGCTAAACTAATTTTCTTATACATATTTAAAGGTGATTATTTTAGCGCAAAGTATTATATCTGAAAGTAAACTTGATGACAAATTTAGTTGTTTTTGGACTAGTTGAGTGAACCGTATTCTATCAACCTAATGCTTTTATATGTATAAGAGAAAATTGTGAAAGTTGTCGTAATCGTATATAGCAAAGCTACGTTTTGTAAAAAAAGATTAAAGTACTAAAGTATTCAGTCATTCCAAATTAAGTATGGATTTTAATGCGTCATATTGAATACTTTTTTTTTGTCAACTTTCTTTTTCCTAGATTTAAGTTCTAATTTATGTAGAGACTGACCAATTGCATTAATAATTATACATTAACATAGCAAGCGTGTTTATCACCCAGCCATTTTTCCTTATTTCTTAATGTTAAAATCCTAAAAAGGCAATTTATATCAATTCAAAAGCTAATAAAAAATTGTTGACAAAAAAAAAAAAAAGCTAATAAAATTTGTTACTTTATTCAACAATTAGTTAACTGGTCACATTGTTCATCACACATTTATCTTGTCATTTTTAAAAACGAAGTAGAAATATGAAATTACTACACGCTAGAGATTACGTGTAGTAATTTAATAGTCAGGCTTTCAAAATCATATACAAATCATAAGTTTCCATTGTGAAGTTAACATTCATAATTCGTTTCTCATGGAAAAAGGTAGACAACTTAATGTTAATTGTATAAAATATATCCTAAAATAAAACCTTGTTCTTTTACAGCTAAACAAAACCAAATTAAATCGATCGAAATGGTACAAAAATGCAGAAGATATGGTACGAAAGGTGCTTTCAGAACATAAATTACAGAAATGAAGAGTATGGTAAATTACATGTGAAACAATATAACAAATAACAACGATGGCCTGTCCCTTTATGTAAAATTACGGTTTTGAGTATTAAAAAATGAAAAGGCCTTTAAGATAAATTCGAACGTTCCTCGACTGCCCAAATTTATTTGTCTTTTTCATTTGTCTAATGATACCCATACCGAAGAATAAAATTCGATCCCAGCCGTCCGTTCCAAACGAGCCTGATTTTCCGGAGAGAGAAACCCGACGAGGTAATTGTGGTTTTGGTGGTGGGACCCACTCGAACAGCACAACGATAGCCCTCAGAATTTCCATATCGATATATTTTATAATTATATACTTTTTTTTTTTATAACTAACGAATTATATAACTACACATACACAGTGACTAACATTAAATCTCTTACCTAGTTTTCATTTTTTTTTTGTATCTATTAATTTGGGAGTATACGGATATAGATTTTTTTGACATAGCTCATTTTGTCCCCATATTGTATATGTATGATGATCATGAATCATATAGTACCTGAAAGTTAGAAAGTCTAATATCCTCTACTCAAAATCTTAATCTCTTTTCAAAAAAACAATTCGTTTTAATCTGTTCTAAAAGTTAAAGTGAATAGACGGATAATAGGTATAATTATGCGGGTATATCCCTAATTTCCTATCCTAGATGATGGATAAAGATATACTATGATTTTTATTTTTCTTTCATCGGATAAAGAATTATATATCCGATATCTTTTTTTATTTTTTTATCATTTGTATTAATAACAGAACTGAGAAGGATTACAAATTTACAAGCAACAAAAATGCTATAGTCAACAAACAACGAAAAGACCGAAGCGCCAACACGGCGTGTCAAACCAACTAAACCAACATATACATCCCAAAAACATATATACACGATATCTCATATACATTAATTTGACTGTTCTAAAAAGCTTCAATGAATATGATTTTTATTCATTCTAATATGCGATATCTCAAAAATATTTTAAATAATTTTCCAGTTAAAATGGAATATATATATTTTGGGCTATTTAATGCAGAGAGAGAGTGTTTTCGGCTCTGCTGCTGCAGGGGACGAGACAAAAGAGACAAGACAAAATAGTTCGTATTTTCTAACCAAAAACATTCTCTCTCCATCCCATTTTCATTTTCTGTTCTCTTCTGTTTTCTCAGAGCTCTCTCTCTATCTGCATAATTTGAAAATGTATGAAGAAAACTTTGTGGGTTTTGGAGATTTTCCGGGAGATTTTAACATGAGACGAACTGATCCGGATAATGGTCATTTTGTTTCTTCCGGTGGGTTTTTACAGAGTCTCGACACGAACCCGTTTCTGAAGAATCAGTGTTACAACAAGAGCGATATGGTGACTCCGAGAAGCTCCACCTCCCCGCAAAATCACAGAGATTTTCTCTTTCACCAGAGCCGTTCTCAAAAGAATTTTAAATATATTATTTTCCAGTTAAAATGGAATATATATATTTTTGGGGCTATTTAATATACATTGGCTTAGCGACAAAAAAAAAATAAAAAAAATACATTTGGCTTAATATGCAAGATATATTGATTGATACGTAGAATATGTTTGGTTGATATACAACTCACGTCTGATGGAATGGAAATTTTAGCCGCAGCGCATTTTAGTCTTCTTGTTCCCCAAGTCAAAAAAATACATTGGCTTAATATGTTTGTTTGATATACAACTCACGGTACGGACTGCTCTCTGGTCTTCTTGTTCCCCACCGTCATCACCGACTAGTCATTTTAGCAGCAGCGCATTTTCTATACTATTTTTATAACTGAGGTCCGAATGTAACATATGAATTTTGACTGAATATACAATTTTACTGAATTTTTTGTGTGCTTTTTGATAGAATCGGTTTGAATAACTACGAACTCAAATGGTAACCGAGGAATCTGTCTGAATAACTGAAAATATCTATAACCTAAATAATCTAAATGGTTACTAAATAAATAAAGTTTACTTATCATGTAATAAATTTCAATTTCAATTTTATAAAGCTATAAGTATTTTATTTTTAAAATAACAAATAATTTATTTAAAATTAACAATTATTTTCGTGGTCTTAAAATTTTTTTAACTATAAACTAGATATGAGAATTTTATCCGAACCAAACTAACCGAACCGAGATTTTCGGTTTTCGATTCTAGTTCGGTTCGTTACATAGAACCGATCAACCATATTTAAAAACCGGTTCGGTTATCGGTTCAGTTATGGAGAACCGAACGATTATCCTTTTTTTTACTGAAATTATACCCAACCATACCAAAATATACCAAATTATATTGAACCGAAGAACCGAACGACCCGAAACTATCCAGATTTACCCGAATTTATAAAAAAATTAAACAAGTTTAGTTAGTTTTGGATTTGAAATTTAAGAACCGAATTACACGAGAACCAAACCGAACCGAACCGTATTATGTTTCGCTTAGTTTTGGCCAAATTTTCAAAACCCGAACTACCCGAAGAACCAAACCGAATATATCCGAACTATCCGAAGTCACATGCCTAATACGAACCGATAACATACTTCACGTTAGTTTTTGTAGGTGATCTTACCTAGAGAAATAAAAATATCTTAAATACGAATCTTAAAATTAATATATTTAGATCTAGATCCGATTTTTATGATTTGAGATTAAACAATTCGGATCCAGATCCGACTCTTCTCATATATCTAAAATTTTGAATCAGATTTTCATCGAATCTCGAATTTTTTATTTTATTTTATTAGCTTTTCAGATAATTCTTCACTCAATAAAATTATTGGAACATTTTTGATTTTACTATTCCAAAGAAAAAAATAATTATGTAGATGGTAAAAAAATAATTATGTATTTTTGTCTAAAAAATATAAAAATATGATACACATAAAATTTAAAAAATATATATTTTTTAAAAAAATGTATTAACACAGCAACATTCTTCTGTTTATTTTCAGAATTAGTAAACTACAGTTAAATGACAACACAATTCATAGAATAAGTATTTTTTTTGGGCGAAAATCTAGATGAATGACGAAATAACTAAATAAAAATCACAATTCCACAGAATCTTTGAATAATTATGTACATGAATCAGAATCAAAATACAGAAGATCGTTGAACAAATAACATGATTAAACACTCAGAAGATCAAACAAACAGAGGTTGCTTGGTACGAAATTAATCCAATTTGCTTGTCCTATTAAAAAAAACCTTCACTAGACAAAAACCCAGAAAAGAAAAAAAATCTTGCCACAGAAAAAAAAAAAAAGTAAAAAATTCCTTTTGAGGAATTTCTCCTATATGTTTCAATTGGTAACACAAATCAAAAATTAAGCAACATTTTTCTGAATTCTTCAATTCAGCATGTACCATTTAGTGCCTAAATTTTAATATTGAAACCAAATTTTCACCTTTTTGTTATATAGCTCGTGTTGAAAAACAATTTAAATATACAACAATTATGTTTCCGTTTCCTATGGTATATTATACATGATTCGACTAAAATATACTAAAATTTGAGAACCAAAAAAAAAAGAAGAAGATCAAACGGAGAAAGGACTAAATACGTATTACAAGAAATTGGGTTCTAATGTGAAAATGTTATGAATTGCGGGGATCATTTTGTATAAAAACTTTCAGTTTTCGTCTGTTAGAAAAAGCGTGCTGTGGCTCTGCTGCATATTAATGGCGAGACAAGACAAAAGAGACAATCTTTTCTCTCAGCCGGAAACAACATTGTTCTCTCCATCCCATTTTCATTTTCTGTTCTCTTCTGTTCTCTCAGAGCTCTCTCTCTCTCTCTCTATCTGCATATTTTGAATATGTATGAAGAAAATTTTGGAGATTTTCCGGGAGATTTTGTTTCTTCCGGTGGATTTTTACAGAGTCTCGAGACGAACCCGTTTCTGAAGCTTCAGTGTTACAACAAGAGTCCGAGAAGCTCCAGTTCTTCTCCTTGTCTCAGAGCCGTCTCTTTTGGGAACCTAGCCACCATGGACGCTTCTAGACAACTCGAGGGAAATAGGGTTTCTCGAGCTCGAGTTGCATTGGAATCTGATAGTGTGAGATTTCAAAGGTAGTAATACTCAGCAAAGTCGCAAACTTTGTTCCTCTGTTGCTTAATTTTCTAAACTTTTGTCATTCCTTTCTCATTCCTCAGGAAAGCTCTGAACTTGTTGTCAGACCGCGATATTGCTAAAGAACAGAGTCCAGCCTCCATGGTTAACATCTACAGATCTGTGAACTTAATGGCCAAAGATCAAGTGTTAACCTCAGAACAACTGGAGCTCATCAAAACCTGTCTCAACAATTACGAGTAAGCTTTCGATTTTCCTTCCTCGTAACTCTCTAGTCAGGGGAACACAAAGGCTCAAACTTTCCGTCAGTTACCACATTATGAGATGAATCGTTTGGCTAGCTTAAATGAGCCTTATTAATGATGTTTGTGGTAGATGGTTTTGTTGATTTGAATCTTCTATTTTTTTGTGAGTCTTTGTTATAATTTCATATGTTAAGCACTTCATCTTTTTCCCTTTGTAGTCGAAAAGAAGGTTCCGATGGACCCGTTGTAGTCAGCGTTGGCAAAAAGGAAATACCGTTCGATTCAAAATTTTCTGCCCTGGATCTGAATAACAAACAGATATCAATCGGTGATGTTGTGAAGACTTCCAAAGGCTCATCTGAGGTGTGATTTTAAAATCTAACCTTGTTTGTTTCTGTTGCATATTTCTCTTACCTAATTAGGTGAATGAAACTGTGTAAGAGCTTGTTATTTCTGATGCATCATAAATTACAAATTCAGGGTAAACAAGGAGTTGTAAGGCAAATATACAGAGACATCATATTTCTTTATGCTGAGAGTGAGGAAGAAAATGGTGGATATTTCTGCTGCAAAACACAATCATGTGAGAAAATTAAACTCTTTACTTACGAACCCAGTGAGAAGGTAAGATAGCCCAGTCCCTGCAGCTTTCTTTTGAATACAGTTGACAGATGTTCGTTTTCTGATGACATTCTGTTTTCTTAGAATGGTGGATTTGATGCTTCGGCTTTTGGAGATTCGGCATCCTCCCCAGAAAAAGAATGGCAGCCCAAGGAAAAATACATTAATTGTATGTATCATGTATGGCGGGTTATTATAATCTAGCTTCTACTAATCCTCTTAGGCTTCTCACGAATGATTATCAAACGCAGCCAACCAAGGAGACAGAGGTAGCATGTATTCTATAGGCCAAAAGCTGAGGATACGTGTGGGTCCATTGAAGGGGTATCTCTGCCGTGTAATAGCTTTACGCTATTCTGATGTTACAGTCAAGCTTGATTCCCAGCATAAAATTCTCACAGGTTTGTTTTTTTTCACGCGTTTACACCTTTGATTTTATATCTTCTGCCGTGGCTTCTGAATATTTTCAATGATGCACGTCAGTTAAAACTGAGCATCTTGCCGAGGTTCGCGACAGAAATACCATGCTAACGAGAAGGTAAGTTCCTATGAATCTCCTAGAATACTCTGCTCGGACTCTTTTCTTCCTTCATGTTTCTGTATCATTCATTGTCCTTTGTGTCAAATGCCAACTTCTCTTACACGCTGTCTGTTGCTATAAAGTGAGAATGCTGGGACTGGTTCCTTTCAACATATTGACATGCTTGGAACTGAAGGCAGCGATGGAGGTTGGTGTTTCTTGTGGACGTTCAAATTTACTTTTAATTTGACTGCAAGGAGATATAGCATACTGGCTTTTAGCTTAAATAAATAATAATATGAACATTCTCAGGATATTGTAATCCGTCCCGTCCTTATTTTATGTGAGTCGACATCTTATTTCCTTGTAACTTTTCATCTTTCTCGTTCGGTAGATTGGGCAAAAGGAGCAGGCACAGGAGAGGGTGGTAACTGGAATATAGGAGCCGCTTCTACTGATTGGTAACTCTATTTTCCTAATTCTGTAGCTAAAAGTAAATATGGTCTCCTTGGTTTCGATAGGTTTTTCCTAGTTCGTTCAGATTTAATTGCTGGGATTTAGAAAAATTATGGTATAAGCTTTCTATAACTGATCTTTGCCTCGCATCCTTCAGTGGTTTGTTTTTTTTTAATATTTTATTGCTGGAATTCATCCCTTGAATGTGTCATGCTTTGACTATGCCTTGACAAGTGTGTTAATACTAATATGAATTTCTTACTGAGATGATTTGTTGCCTAAATTGCTCCAAAATTTTGATGTCATGTCATCGTCACAGCAGCGCATGGGGCAGTAAGCCTACATTTGATGCACCTGCCTCTGCTGGTGATCAGTCTGGTGGTTGGAATTCCTGGGTTAAAACACCTGCTCCTGAAGCTAGCACTGTTGGTGATTGGGGAGGTGCAGGTGCTTCAAAACCCCAAGCTTCTTCTTGGGGGAAACAAGGATCTTCTACTTCCAACGTTGAAGATTTAGGTTCTTGGGGTAAGCACAGAGGAAGCTCTGATGGTAATAAACAAGACGAGGACTCAAGATGGGGTAAACTAGTTGAAGATTCTGAATCGAGTCAGAAGAAAGAAGAATCTTCTTGGGGTAAGAAATGGGGATCTGATTCTGGTTTGGGAAAAGGAGATGGAGAATCAAGTTGGGGCAACAATGATGGAAACTCTAGCGCAAGTAACAAAGAGGGAGTTTCCTGGGGACACCAGGATAAAGGCTCAGCCACCAGCGACAGCAATCCCTTCGATTTGCTTGAGGATGCTGTTGATGGCGATGACAAAGGCTACAAGGTTCTGAAAGAAGAAGGTTCTAGCCTGGGCAAGCAACATGGCGGTAGCTATCGCTCAGGCCCCCGTAATCCAGGTGGTGGATCTAGCCTGAGCAAGCAACAAGCCAGCGGTGGCCATGGCTCAGTCTCAGCCTCCGGTAAACAGTCCAGCTACATCAATCCCTTCAATTCCCTTGAGGATGATGTTGATGATGATCACGTCCCTGATGATGATGGGCATGGTGATGCTGATGGATCTAGCCGTCCGGTTCATAAAATTCCCGTCGATGTCTTTTTAGACCTAGAGACGGTATACTTTGAAGAGGGTCGTGATGCAAAGCAGTTTGTCTCTAATATCAGAGAGATGCTAGCGAGAAGGAAAACCAGCAGAGTCGAATATTATTTGAGGGAAATCGTCATATATCCAATTTTGGGGAAAAACTTAGATACGATTAGTTTTATTACGACGAGTACATCGGTAACAGTAGGAACAGTGGTTACGGTCAAACATGCCTATTTGACCAGAGAGATGAGATGTCCCAAGCACCAGCATCAGCACCAGCAGCAGCAGCAACAGCAACGTCGTGATAACCCTGGGTCGATACCAGAAAAGTCTAATCTTGCCCAGATGGAGTTTGTCTCAGACATCTACATGGCTGCAATGAATCGCCAAAAAAAAGCAAGGAGTACAGGGGTTATGATATTCACTAATGACGATGCTATTTCGTCAATTCCAATTGATTTGCGCAGGTTAGGTTTCAAAATTTTTACTGAATGGCCTAAGGGCATGAGTGGAGTGCCAATGAGCAGAAGAAAAAAAAGAAAAGCCGTCGTTGATGGTTTATCTTTTTTAAGTTTATTTGGAAACTCTGAAGTCTTTTAATATTCTATGCTTTAACGTTTAAGTTGGTTTGTAAGAGGATGCTTAATGTAAGAAATTTGAAGTCTAGTTTTTATTTATAAAATCTTGTATTTGAATAGCCGTCGTTGATGGTTTATCTTTTTTAAGTTTATTTGGAAACTCTGAAGTCTTTTAATATTATATGCTTTAACGTTTAAGTTGGTTTGTAAGAGGATGCTTAATGTATGAAATTTGAAGTCTAGTATTTATTTATAAAATCTTGTATTTGAATCTGAGAAGAGGCCATCGAGTATACCCTCACCGCTTACAAAGCCGCTCAGGTATTCTTTCTTTTGTCTCCGATCTGAAATTTATAGGTTTCTAGGATTTGACTTGATTTTGTAGGATCTATTGATTTAGCCAAGAGAGAGTGAAGACCGTGCTTGCAATCTCGCTAGCCAGGTGATGAAAACTTTCTGATCTAATGTTGTGGTTTGAGTCGTTTCATGATTATGTTGTTGGTACCATATGTGTGATTAACGAGATGAAATTGGGATTGAATAGGCATTTGATGAATTGGATACTCTACAATATTGTCAATGCCAACAACAAATATGCAAGGCCTTCTAATGGTGAAACACTTGGAGCTTTAAACCAGGTTGTACCTCCAAGGCTATATCTTCAAATCCTAGTCTTTATTTCACGCATTAGGCTACCAGTCATGTTTATGGACCTTGCATTTACTTAACAGAATCATATTATCAGTTCCGTTTTGCTTACTAGCTGTTGAGCTGTGTATCACTTTTAGAGGCATGTTTGTGCAGGTTGCATAGGAAGCCAGGTCACGTTATGAAATTCTTACTTGGCCAAATGGAGACAAAGGCATCGCTCAACAAACAGCAGCAGCTAGAAAAGAAGGGTTTAGTCTCTTCTCAGGATTTCCAAGCTGTGTTCCGGAGATACATTGGTAAGTTCCATAACTGATTTCCATTGTTCATATTTTTTTTTGGCAGAGTGGGTCTTGTCTGATATGTATACATTGTGTCTTAGATGCGTTCGTAATCTGCAGCTGCTGCAAAAGTCCTGATACAGCTCTCGCGGAGGACAATGGTCTTCTCACTCTCAAATGTGAGATGGTAAGTAGAATACTAATCTCTGCAAGTATCTAATTGCTGCGTTCAGATCAGGGGATATATATATTGTTCTTGTTTGGTTCTATTCTCTTGCAGTTCATTGCAGCGTAACACATGTTGTGTTTTTCCGTAGGCTGATTGGATTGGCCAGAAGAACCAAATAGATGCTGGTAGGTCTGCTTTTCTTTCCATTTCATCCTCTCTTGTTTCTTGCATTTGTCTTGATAAAAGGGTTAGAGTGCCTTATTTTGTGAACAGCCAAGGTTGCTGGTGTTAAGCATATTGTCTTGGTTGGGTCCATGGGTGGAACAGATCCGGATCGTCCTTTGAACAAACTGGGAAATGGAAACATTCTGGTCGGTTATATTTCTCTGATTTTTCTTTCTTTCTTTCTCTCTTTATTTCCAAAGTGAGTTTGGTTTCTTACACGATGAGCAGCTTCGGGCTCCTATGGGTTCAGGTTTGGAAGAGAAAAGCTGAACAGTACCTTGCTGATTCTGGAACTCCTTACACAGTAATCAGGTTCTTTCTAGTGCTTCTATTTTAAACTTCAAGACTCTTAATTATTACCACGTCAAAACGCACCTCAAGTTCTGTAGCTTAAGAAAACTTTCACTTACTTTGTGTCCTGGTAACTCTGATTAAGCTTTTCATCCCGTGTATCAGCGAAAGCTGTTCTCAGTCTTCTTGTGCCTGTTCTTACTTGATTATCTCTGGTCTTGTTCCCACTCAAAACAAGCTACGGAGAGGTTCTGGAGGATAAGCTCGTAAACCAGGAACTAGAGGCGGGATTGCTTCTGGAGTTTAAGAAGGACCCAGCAGAAAGGGTATTGTTGGCAGTTGCTCATCGACCTGATGGCAAGAAGAACTGGATGGTCTTTGATCAGGTTTGGTCTTTAAAATAGATTTACTCGGTACAATGGCTCTAGCGCCGGTGCACTAGTTGCAGATTGTTAAGACTTATAGAAACTTTAATGGTGGGTGCAGAATGGTGTTACTTGTTCCATCAAACCGCAGCAAATTACGTACATCGTCCCGGGTGTTTATAATTTTGACCATACACAACTTACTGATTTTCTCCAGAGGGCTCGGGATAACTTGGTACGGTAATGACTTTGTAAAAGGTTTAGGATGAGGTTGTCATGTTACCTATAAACGAGCTTCTGGTTATTATTTCGATGCAGGATCCCCAACTGGTTGAGTTTGCTTGGATGGAGTTACTTGAGAAGAACAAACCTGTGACTCCAGAAGAGTTAGCAGAGGTACCAAATATTTGAGTTACTGCAGCTGTCGAGCCCGCGGTTTGACAATGCTTTTAAACTTGCAGATGATTTATGGTCGCTCAGATCCTCTCGAAAGCTATTGTGCTCATTTTTTGCTATCAAAAGACGAGATTTACTTTTCGGTCTTGGAGTCGAAAGGTTCTCGATCTATCTATAGCCCCTGCCGTACCGAACAGGTATTTCTTGTGCATTTTTTTTGTTCCCCTGTATTCGTAGGTTTATCTATGTCTAGAACTAGAAGGGTGTTCTACTTAGCTTTCTGTTCTTGGTAGTGTAAGACTTCTAATCCTTAGATATTAGGATTTCATTTATCTATCAAGTAATGCTGAGCTTCATTTGTTCCATGAATTTTTGTAGTCAAGTCTATGTGGATGAAATTTGTAAACAATACTTGGAGGCTGAGATTTAACCTTGGCTTGTTGGGTGATGCTGTTTTCAGGCTTGATGATATGTGATTAATGCAAAGAGATATTGATTGTCAAGTTTGGACTCGTATATTTGTTGACGCAATTTTTACCTGAAGACCTTCTATTCTCTGATAATCTCACTTTAACTTTTTTTTTTTTTTGTAGGTGGAAGAGCTTTTACGCAGTCAACGTATGAAGGAGGCAGAAGAGAGAGAGTTTCAGGAGTTTATTCAATTGTTGAGGTCTGCCAAGAAGGCGCCTAATCACGCCAGATCTTCATGGTCAGCTGATGACAAAGTCCGAGATAATATTGGCTCACTTGAAGCTTATGCTATTGATGCATGGGCAAGCACTGACCAGCGGAAATTGGCTGGAATGGTGAGTCAACCACATTTCTTCTTTGGTAGCATCTCTTAAACTGTTACTTTATATGTGTGAAGCTACATCTCCCAAATAATTTTATTGTTTGGTTGTTGATGCAAACTGTCAAAACATTTTGTAATCAAATGTATTTTTTGTGGTTGCTTCGTGACAGATCTTAATAATTTCAAACGAGTAGAATAGAAAACCAATCAATAAATCTGAACATCTCCGGCCCAATCAGATTAACAACCTAATAGCCGGTCCAGCCCATTTACTTCTTAGGGTTCCCCCAAAAAAGGAATGCACAGATCCGACGGTTGAAAACATGCCACAGTTCTAACACGCTTTATTTTTTCTTTGAGATCCAACGGTTAAAAACATGCCAGGCACAGCTGATAGATCTCTCAGCCGCAGCTATAAAACCCACCGAGGCTCTCTCTCATCCGTAGAGACACACATTCAAAGCCAGCCGATCTAACCCTAATCTAGCGAGAAAGTCTCCCATGGACGAAGTAGATTTCTACATACCGGATGAAGATTTCTCCCGTAAGATCTCTCTCCATCTCTTACTGTTTGTTAGATTTCATCTTTTATTTCGTAATTTGTTTATGCCTTTGTCTCTTTTTGTCAAGACGAGACTACATTCGTCTTCTGGAACTTGGACGACTACCCAGTCCCTGATATTGCCGATCTTGCTTCTCTTCGTCGTAAGATCGTATCAGCTGTTTATCGAATCCACTTACCTGGGACTAAGATAATCAAGGTGTATGCACGTGACCCACCCAAGCACGTCATAGATGCCTTCCATAAGGCGGCCGGATTCTCTTACTTCCGAGAAAGTGACCTCATAGACGGCGGCTACTTCCCAAAATGTAGCGAAGAATACTCCAGAACCATGGACTCACCAGAATGTAAATTCCTATACTTAATCCCTCATAACACTCTTTGTCGTTTATATGATTACATGATATGACTGTAATCGATATCTCTGTTGATCTTCAGATCGCGACGCTTCGGCTGGTTTCAAAATGCCTCTGGATATGATTTGTTGCGTAGGAACGTGTGCTCGACCAAATTTAGTGGTAATCGGAAAACAAAACCCAGAAAGCGAGTGGCAAAGGGTTCTTCAGTGTTTGCACTCGAGACTTCTCCGCCCTGTTTACCTAGTAGACCTGCCTGATTGCACCGGATTTGATTCTCCACAACGAGCAGATCGATTGTTAGGTGGAGGAAAGCGTAGAAGCAAAGTGGAGGAACATATCAAGGAAGCATCCAAATTCCAAGATTTCTTCAGTAAGACCTCTCTCCATCTCTCTCTCTTATTATTAATCCCTCCTATTTGCATCTTTATTTAGTAATTCCGTTTATGCCTCAAACCGCGCAGAGCGTATCACACCACCCGCCAAAACAGCCGTCTTCTGGGACGCCGAGGATTGCCCAAACCCTCTTTTTGTTTCCAATCCTGATAAGGTCTATCGGAAAATCGAGAAAGCTCTTCGTGAAAGGGGTCATGTTGGTGAGATATCAATCTGGGCTTATGTTGATGAGAAGAACGGGTCTTGGACGGATGAGTGTCTGTGGAACAAGACGTGGGATTCCAGAATCTACTTTCTTCCCGGAGGTGAGAATTCACACTCTTTTCTGTCTTATATGTATGTATATGTCATCTATCTAGTCTCAGTTCCTCCATTGATATAAATACTATTTTCCAGGAGATAAAAAGTCGAGACGTAATAGAATGTTAAATGACATTCTTTTATGGATAATGGACTCTCATCTGTACCGGATTCACACGGCAAAGTTGATGGTATTCTCAAATCAATTCAGAGATAACACCTACTTCTTCAATAGGCTTGAACTTTTGTGCCAAGCCAATGGCGAGGTTTTCTTAGTAACTCCGACTCAAGACATACCACCAGATAGCCCTGAATGGCCAGGATTGCTAATAGATAATGCAGACGTTTTTGGATCCGAAACGCCTGAACAGGATGTGGCCGAAAAAGCACAAGTCTTCTGGAACTTGGACGACTACCCAATCCCTGATGGTGCCCGTCTTCTTTCTATTTGTGGTATGATCGAAGACGTTCTTGATCAAATGGGCTTTCATGGGGGTACGGATTTCTGGTTGTATGGTGGCCATGTGAAAAGTAAAGAGTTGCGGGAGGCCGAAATCACGCACTACTTACCAAAAAGTGAGTTCCTCTTATACTCGTAACACTCTTGTCGTTTCTACTTATCATTATATATGTATGTAATCGACATCTCTCTCTCTCTTGCTTCAGGTGCTTTCAAAATGCCCCAAGATATGATTCTTGGCGCAGCCCAGAAAGCCCAGAATGCCCAGAAAGGGAGTCGCATGCAATCAAGAAATCAAACAAACTTTTTGCTAATCGCAAAACAAAGCCAAAAAAGGAGGGAGTTGCAGAGGGTTCTTAAGTGTTTGAAATCGAGAAATTACACTGCTCTCGTAGTAAAGCCGCGTGATGACACCGCACAAGAAAGGCTTTTTCGTTCTGTAGAATCAGTATATGATTGTACACAAGCTCTAGGTGGAGGAAAGCCTATAACCAAACATCCACGACGTCTTTATGGTGATGCTAGCCCCCAATTGTCTCGAACCTTGTGCGAAGATCTCTCCAAGATCCAAGATTTCTCCAGTAAGACCTCTCATTGTTTGTTTGTTTAGATTTCATCTGATGGATCCTGTCATAGTAAAACAATGGTTAATGGATTATTAATGTATCATTATATTTCGTAATTCTGTTTATGCCTTCAGAGCGTATCACACCCGTCAAAAAAGGTCTTCAGTTAGGCGTCTTCTGGGACGTCGTGGATTGCCCATTCCCTCCTCATTGTTCCAATCCTGATGAGATCTATCGCAGAATCGTAGAAGCTCTTCGTGAAAAGCGCAGAATTGGAGGTGAGGTATCAATATGGGCTTATGTTGATGAGAAGAACGGGTCTTGGAGTGGTGAGTGCCTGCGTAAGAAGACGTGGGATTCCAGTATCTACTTTCTTCCCGGAGGTGACTTCTTTTATTTAACATTCTTTTCTTCTTATATGTATTTAATAATCTCTATAACTCGGTCCCTCCATTGATATACTATGTATTTTGCAGGGGATAATGCCTCGAGACATCTTAGAATGTTGAATGACATTCTTTTATGGAAAATGGACTTTCCTTGTGTGTACTATCCCGATGTGGTCGTAGTCTCAGATCAAGTCGGAGAAGAGTACACGCGTGTGACTCGAGATTCGGATTCGAGAGGTGAAGGTGTTGTCATAGTAACTCCGACTCCGGACAACAACAAACCTGAAAGCCCTGAATGGCCACGTTTGCTTATAAAGGAAGGACAGGTTTTTCATTATAAAAGCCCAATCTCAAGCCCAAGCTCAAGCCCAAGCTCAAGCCCAAGCTCGGAACCCGAGGCATAAAGGGGATGCGGCCGAAGAAAACACATGAGGGGTCGGCTTCTGTTCGTGGCCGTGGATGTGCCCGTTTTGTGAACTAGCCAGCTTACATGATTCTGTGAACTAGCCAGCTTCTGTTCGTGGCCGTGGATGTGCCCGTTTTGCTTGCGGTTATGCTTCACAAGATCTACGGATGAAATGGTTGCATTGCAGCGTATTTGTATTAACAAAAAAACTCTGTTTTATTTTAATTTGTATTTTCCTTATTTTAAACCGCAAACTGTTGTGTTATTAATTATATTACTTCTCTTTTATTAATGTTTTGACTTTCGTGAGCCAAAAAACTTAAAAGAACCATGTAAAAGGTTCTTATAAAAGTGTTTTAATAAAAAAATAATAAAATAATAAAAAAGGAAAATTAACTCAATATCTATTTAAAAGACAAAAACTTACAAAGTAACCAAAAAACCTTCAGTTTCTCTCTCTATCTCTTTCTCAATTGGTTAGCTTGTTAATTTTTGTTTTTCTTCCAGTTATTCAACAAATTGACATTAATAAAAACTAAGAGACAAGAGTAAGAAGGGGTTTTTATTCTAAACTTGAAAACGAGTCATCTTCTAATTGGTTTAAAAAAATTTCATTATTTAAAAATTAATTTTTTTTAAAACATATTCTCAAAATATCTAAAAAAAATAGATGCTCTTAGAGCATCTGCATTGATGAGAGACTTAATAATAATAATTTTAATTATATTATTTAGTTTTAAATTAAAAATAAAAAATAAACCAAATGATATGAAAATAACACTTGAGATGAGTTTCTCAGGGCATGTGCATTGGAGACTTTAAAAGTGGGTGTTTAAAAATTATTTTTTTGATTAAATTTAAATAAGTTTAATGTTTTAAGACATTTTAGTTATGGAGAGATGTTTAAAGCTCAAAAATAAATCCTATATTAGACACTATTTATCAGTTTTGGATCTTTAGTGTTAAGATTTATTATTTTAATAATGTTATTAGATCTCTTAAAGTCTCCAGTGCACATGCCCTCATTGGTCTCTGATAGTCTCTCAACACTCCATTCTCTTACTATGTGTTACATGAATTTTAGTTGAATGGCATAAAACTCACGACCGGAAAACACAAGAATTGGAAGAAAGTACAGACTTCACTTTTGCATTTTAACTTGTATATACTTTTTCCCGAAACTATTGTTGATTCTCCTAGCTTCTTTAAATAATTGTCTTCTCATTCTTAGTCCTAATATGTTACTCAAAAAGCAATTAGTCGGTCTTGGTACAAAAATAGAAAAAATAGGTATTGATGGAAAAATTTAGAAAGCCAATGTTTAATTCCTTTTATATGGTCCACTCTCACAAAGAGTTTTCTAAAGTCTCTACCATGTTCCCTTACTCCTAGCCAAGTGCTGTCTCAGAAATAATAATATGGGATCTAAAGCGTCCAATTCCAATGAATCGGCTTTTGCAGGTAGTTCTTCCTTTGTAGGCTATTAGCCAATCTCACCAGACTATCAGAATCAGCAGATTTCAAGTGTTGTCACATTTGCTTTTTTTTTTAACAAATACAAGTTTTAGGGTGATGTTGGATGTGGCACCAGGTTGGTTGGTTAATAACAAATATAAGTTTCGGTTTATCTTCTTTACACGTGGCGTAAGATACATTTTCCAGTTTCGACCAGCATCGCATATCAGCCGTTAATTGCCTTACTTTATACGGCCGTATTTTACCATACAGCGTATATACGGCCTACATGAAAAAAATTATTATTGTATTATTTTTGGTCAAGATACGAAAATTGTTATTTTGTCATCGTCATTACAATCACTATCGTCATTATATATATATATACTCCCAAATAATTCAAAGCCTGATCTCTTTAGCCATCAGCTAGACACATTCAAGACCTTGATGATTGCAAATGAAGAATATGAAGTTGACATTAGCAGCTTATATCGCTGAGATTATCGTCGCTAGCTACCGTCTAAGCACACATAGAGAGACCGCTTAAACGTCTACCTAAACAGATTAGTTGGTTAATTAAACGGTCAAATTTGCAACACTAAAAGTAATTTCTACCCATTTTTATAATATTGATCATAATTTCAACGACATCATCTTATATATATTACCATACCATATGTCTCAAGGCCATATCGAAGGAGCTTTTAGATAGGTCTCTCCCAAACCCAAAACCATCGGAACCCGAACCCGACTTCCCACCTTCCCGGCCGCCGTTTTCTGTCAGTCGCGGTGGACCAAGCTTTCTCACGTTCACAACTCTCTCGACCATTTGATTCCCAGGACTGATTAAACCACCATCATTGTTGCTAGTCTTTGCTCGTCGTCCACGTAGCAGAGGACTAGGTGCGTTTGCGTTTCCAATCGGAGTACGGTTTCTAGAAGGAGAAAGGCCAAAATCTTCCAGAAAAAAACATAAGCAGTGACAAAAAAAAAAGGAACATGTCAGGTCTACATATATAGATGCACTGT
Source organism: Alliaria petiolata (assembly GCA_020283515.1). NCBI lineage: Eukaryota > Viridiplantae > Streptophyta > Magnoliopsida > Brassicales > Brassicaceae > Alliaria > Alliaria petiolata. The sequence goes on from JAHZTW010000001.1 coordinate 262,692,976, forward strand.
TAATTTCGTGAATGTAAGTCGAAAAACCAAATTCTCCAGGTAGTTTGGATTTTCTAAGAGCATATAACTCGTGGAAATGGCATGAATGTCAAGAAACTAATTGTTTTGATTTTTATCCTCGCAGAGACGAATGGCACAAAGAAGAAATTGGAAAAAGAAACAGAGTTTGAGAGAAAGTGGAAATATTAAAGTGGAAATCATCTTCGTCGGAAACGTACAAAAGACATTTTTTAATGCAAATATCTCAAATTGATATGATGTAATTCATTCTGACATATGTGTCGTTAAAATGTAATATCACAAAGAGATATTTGTTTTTTTCAGAAAAAAAAATGACAATTTTCTTGCCCTTTTCTTTTTTTATCTATATACTTCCTTTCTTTGTTAACAGATATACATCATGTATACATCGTTATATTATTTGTATCTCTCTTTTCTTTCTTTCAGTATCATTAAAACCAGCTAGCTAGGGTTCGAATGGTTGGATCCAGGGTCGGCCCTGGGCTAAAGTCCATAAAGCGTGGGCTTTAGGCGCCAAAATTTGTTGTCATTTAATGGGCATCAAAATTTTGTAATTTCTTATAATATGGGGCATAATTTTTGTAATGGGCTTTAGGCATACACATTGTACGGGCCGGCCCTGGTTGGATCGAACGGTATCAGTGTAGCCTACTGTTAATAGCATTAATTACTATATAAGGAACAGAAAACATATTTTTGTAGGAAATCAAAAGAAGAACCTGGAAAAAGACAAGAATATAATAACATAAACCCCGTTTTGTTTACAATTAATAAGAGAATTATCACAAAAAGAACAGCTCATTAAGAAAAAACTAGCCCAAATTTACGTAAACATCATAATATTATGTTATTTGAAAAAACAAAATCCAGTGGAAAAAAGAAAAGACTGATGAGACCCAAATATACTTACACTTACCCTTCTATATTATAGTAGGACTGAGAGAGCTGATTGAAACGATACCTAAGTAGGAGATATCAAGAATCTAACATTGTGATAGTGAGAGAGCAACAAGTTATTAATTGGTGCATGTTACTTCACTTGCTGGACCATTTCTTTTATTTGCAAGCTTACGAAAGTATTTGTATTGTATCATAAATTATATAAGCCAAAAGAAGAAAACAGAGAGAAATGGGAAAACACTAAATAAGAACGACTTAATACGGTGTCGTATAGCTGGACTGGGTAAAGTCATAAAGATCACTGTCGTGAAGTGGGTGTAATCGAGACGGCAGAAAAGAGAAGCACGTGAAGCACGTGAAAAGGGCCTGTTTTACCTTGTGAGAAGTAGGGGATGGCCCATTGGGCCTTTTACATATGGTTCTATTTTTCCAATTTTATATTTATTTATACGTGCAAAATAAAATAAATATCACGTTAATGTGGTTTTGTCCTTTCCTTTTTTTTTTTTTGTCTGTACGTATAATCTAGAGAGTTTTTGGTGAATAACCATGAAAAAAAAATTAATATATAAACTAACCATTTTATCTATCTTACTCTTTCTATCTCTTTGTTACTTTATAAATTATTTTTATTATGTTATTAACCAAATCATCCCTATAATCTAACCAATATTTATTTTTTTTAAAAACTTGGTTCTTAGTCTTCTTTCTTTTTTTGGTCAAACAGTTTGGTTCTTACATCGTAGTCTTGGGTTGGTATTCTCTTTGACGATTAGTTGTTGGTAATATTGTAACAAATTTAATAGAAAAATAGAATAAAAAAATTATAACAATTGTGCAAATATATATACTTGCTCCATTGATAATGAAATTGATAGCCATAAAAAAAATACACTCGCTTAGGTTTACAATTTAAAATATCGAAATCTACAAGTAATTCTATCAACCTAACATTTAACAAAAACAAAAAAAACTATCAACCCAACCAAATGTAGGCTTATAAGCTATTATGTCTGCTACTTAAGTCCATATTTTGGACAAATTTATAAATACAGTAAAACCTCTATAAATTAATAATGTTGAGACTTCGAGATTTTATTATCTTATAGAAGTATTAATTTATAGAGATATTTTTGATTAAAACTTTTAACGTTCATCAAGAAACAATATAAAATTCTTTTCAAAATTATAAAATTCATTTAGAAAATATCATATCAAAGAATTTAAAGATAAATCAACAATGTTTATAAACTTAAAACAATAATTTAATCATATTTTACCTATATTACATTAGTTATATATAAAAATATATATGTTTAGATGTATAATTATTAATTTAGCTTATTATTGGGATCATATATTTTCATAAGAGTTTCAAATTTTTTATTATCTTATTATCTTATCGAATTTTGCTAATTTTTACACTGATCCTACACAAGACCAACCAAAATTAATAATTTATAGTGATTATTTATTTATCAAATATTAATTTATAGAGGTTCTGCTGTATTACTTCATTGGAGTTACGCCATATAAATTATGAAAAGCATAGTTGCTTTTGAGGGATTTTTTTAATTTATAAAAAGGACAATTCTAGACATATCGATCGCAGCCTCTCAGAGCGACGCACAGTCTTCTGCTGTTTTTTTCTTCTACGAACCTGTTTGTTTGCCTGTCGCAGCGGCTGCGGCCAAAAGCTGCGGCCAGACGCAGTAATTGTTGTTCGTTTGGTAGCCGCGCGGCTGGTCGCAGCGTCCAATCGCAACACTGGATTTCTTTTGCGATCAAAAAATTCAGCCGCAGCGTTTGGCCGTAAGTCTTGCGGCAATCAAACGAACATAAATTGGGCGCATGCCGCAGTAGGCAAACAAACAGGCCCTACGTTTCCAAATATACTGATGTTTTATATGGTTTTATTTAATATAGTGTTGTGTACGCATGTCTCAATCTATTCCATGACTCAATTGTATTTAATTTTTAATTTAATTCATTTTCATATATTCATTATAAAACACATTTATTTTCAAATATATTATATTTCGATAACTTTAATTATAATTGTCAAACACATTTAAATAATTTTAAACTTGCCAAAAGTAATTAATTCAAAATTAATATTAAATCTCACAATTAAATTTTTTAACAAAAAATGAATATATAATTCGATATAAATAAATAAAATGATTTTTTTTTTAAAAGCCTATGAACATGGTAAAACAATTTTGTAAAATATTTGTTTTAAAATAAATTAAAATATAACTTAACACGTCCTAACAGCTTTATGCGTGCCTTATGTCCTGGCCAGAGGAGTAAATGTTTTTTTGATAAATTCGAATCTGTAGACCGCCGAGTTCACAACTAGCGGATATCCGAGCACTGGGAACACTCCTCTGGCCAGGACATAAGGCACGCATACTGCTGTTGGGAGTTTCATCAATCATCACGATCGAATATACAATCTCTCTAAGTACCCATAACCTTTGAAGCCTCGAGAAGCCATCTTCTCTTACTCTCTCAAACTTTGCTCTCCAGCTATCACCCACTATTGGAAGCATGTGATCCAACATTACCTGTCCATTGTCGTCGTTGTTTTAGTGACAACATATCTTTCGATGCCGTAAAAATTGCTAACGGGAAAACATACTTACCAGTTTAGTCCAGATGTTCAAAAAGATGAGCCCAAGAGCCCAGTCTTGATACAGGAGGAAGACGGGGCTTTCATCTACTGGGACTCTCATTGGGACAATCACCAAAAGCTCAAACAAAAGTCCGATTAGTAACGGAATGATGAAAACCTGTTCAATCACCATTTTAAAAACATAGAATCCAGAGTCAAAAGTGTTTGGAGTATCTCAAAATCTAAAGAATAAAAAAACATCACAACCACTTACCCATATGGCTAATAGCACAGAGCTCTTGAAGACAATCCCACACCATTTCCATATTTGGCTAAGCAAGAATAAAGTCCTTTTCGAGTTGCATGCTCAATAGCATACCTGGCCCCAGATATGGAAGTCCAAAAGGCACATGTGCCAATGAAGAAAGCGTACAGGTCTATAGATTCAGGAGACTATGTTAGTAATGTGTGTAACCGTTTGAAAGATCGAGGCGGAAGGTCAAAACTAACAGACATTACCATTGCATTTGATGCCATGAGTTATTGGAAGAAGTGGTATGGCACTAAATAGAGCACGCCCAAGCGAAACTGGCACAACTATCAATGTTGAATTGAAGAGAAGAAGAGCCACCCATGTAACAAGTAGAAGGAGGATTATCCGGAGCACAAAGTTGTACCTGCTAAAATTTTTGTTCATTTCAGGGTAAGGCTTAATGGAAATCAACTCTATATACCATGCAAACATTCCAGTTAATTACTTCAAGCATGCACAAATTCTCAGCATCAAAATATAAGCTTATTTCTTAAGTAAGAACTTACTCAGAATCAGATTGTTCTTCATCATCTTCATATTCCTCACCCGTGTTGACATTCCCAGCTGCTGGAAGAGCAGCCATGGCCCTGTAAGGTTCCGTTGTCCTGACCAATGTTTTCCTCTGGACGTGGCAAGAGGAAGTCTGTCAAACCAAGCGCCCAACCGACGCCGGTGGTGAACCAGCAGCGTACAAGGGACTTAATTGTGGTCTGGAGTCCGAAATGCTCGATAATAAATGGTATGCATATTTGAAACAGAAGCATGCCGGCTGGAATCTCAGTGAATGGATCGGATACACTGCTAAGATACAAAAGTTAGGAAAGACTTACTCAAACACAATCTCCGAAAACAAGACGTTGGCCAAAATTTCGTACGATATGTCGAGCGGGAAGATTGAAGGGTGACTGGTAAAAATACCAGTATGGCAATCAAACTCCCAAATTCTGCAGATTTAAATAAAAGCTCCCGAGCAAGCATGCGTACTGAACCCCCAATAAAATTTTTGGAATGTATAATCCTGATCTGCAGGATCTAGAAGGAAATACAAAACTCGAGGGCGAAGAACCTGCAGTTGGCACAAAAGTGGAAAACAATATTAGAAAGTAGCAGAGAAAAAACCAGTTTCTAGAATAAAAAGTATGAGCAAGAACCACGGTACCTCTCGAAGAAGGTTCTCGGATATGAATATTTGCCACAAGTACATGATTCCAACAACCCAATGAACAAGTGAGCTTGCCAGTGGATAAACTGATAAAAACTGTATTCTGTGGGACATTGTTTTACCAAACATCCTAATCGTGCAAACATCTAGCCACCACCCACACATCAGGGGGAAGACCCCAAGCCCGAAGACCAGAGAAAAGGTAGCTCTGATTCCACGCCTCATTGCTGCTAAGAACTGCCTAAGGCGAGATGGTACAGTTTCTACTAAAGAAGCCATACCATAAAAGCTCCCAATGGTGAGTGGCTCACCCTTGACATATCGATTCAGCCCAATAATCCCAAGGTAAAGAAACACCTAGAAAGACTATAAACATGTACCCAAGAGTCAAAGTTGTAACATCAGATAGCTTTGATGATCCAGCAACAGAACCTTTCAAAAGATCAGCTGCAACAGATAAGAGTATTGTTTGCTCCATTCAATTCACTTCCATTGACTTTCATCATTTCTGTGAGCTGACCTAGCAGTCCATTTTCTTGGCCCTCGTTGGTCAAATTTGAGACAGAAGTCAACGCACTCTTCAGAGTTATATTTTCCAATGATAGTCCAGTATCTATAAAATGCATTGATGCGGTCAGGGCAGGGCCTCTAGCAGCAGCAAAAAGCCACGACGCATGATACAATATAACCCGTCCCAATGTGAAGGGCACAAAGATCACAACACCAAGGAATATCATATTGCTTGCTAGAACCTGCAAAATTATGCACATCATCAAGATTTTAATGAGAGGCCAAAATGAACGACAAGTGAAAATAGAATTAAAAAAAAAATCAGGAAGAGCAGAAACTTCAACTTACAGTAAAGGCATTCTCAACCAAATGAAACACCGGACCCTGCATTCCAACCAGCTCATCAAATGGAACGTCTTGTGCACCATCAGCGTCGTCCAAACCATCAAACATTTGTTCAACCTGAGCCTCGAGACGGGCTGCTTGTATGTCCAACCTTGCCAGAAAATTTTCAGGGTTCCTTCTAACGATCTGACCAACAGCACCACCCTGATCTCCAGCATCTTCGCCATTCCCCTCTCCAGCAAGATTCTTATTAGCCTGTCCAGCAGGTCTTCTTGCAGCACGAGCACCATTTTTCTCCCCTTCATCTTCACTCTCTTCTTGTCCTCCCACCTCTCGCAAATGCCTAAAGTAATCCCTCAATGAAGTCGCTCCAAGGAAAATGAAGACAATACTGGCCGATAGTAAGAACCCATGCAAACAATCGGTGAGAATTACTGTGGTGGAGATGTGGCTTAAGAACAACCTCTGAGCTTCACCGAAACTCCGCACGAATGCCAATCGCCATATCCAAAATGTAATGAAAGGAATAGTGAGAAGCCAGACAGAAAGCACAAAACTCAATCGCAGAAAGAACTGCAAAACATGGCAAGCTTTCATCGCAATGCCAACTACAAACTCCTGGAAAGGGAGCCTTGTGGGAGCATTTTCAGCATACACTGGGGAGAACGAGAAAGGATGCTTGCAAACCTGGTAGATCAAATTAGCAATAAGCTTCAATCACTATATCGAAACTGAATTGTAGAGTTTAGGCTATTGAAGCTCACTGCTGAGGGAAAAATACATAAAATGATCTATCATCAAAACTGTGAAAAGAGATTATACACTAAGGTTACCAAAAACTAAATAAAAGCAAAGCCTTTACAAATCATTCGATGCCAAGCTCAAAACAACAGAACTCACACCAACTCACCAATGTATCTCCGGAACACAGCTTGGAAATCCTGAGAAGAGACTAAACCCTTCATTTCTAGCTGCTGCTGTTTGTTGAGCGATCCCTTTGTCTCCATTTGGCCAAGTAAGAATTTCATAACGTGACCTGGCTTCCTATGCATCCTGCACAAACTTCCTTGGCTCTCTCGTACTTGCCGGTTTTACACAGCCCATTAATCACTGTATTGTAAGTATAAACACCAGGAGAAAACCCTTTGCTAGGCATAGCATTCATCAACTCAAACGCCTCTTCCATGAGACCTTTACTAGAGTAGGCGCTAATCAACGTGTTGTATGTTACGATATCCGGATAAACTCCCTTCTCTTGCACATGAGACAAAAAGGTTCCGACTTTATCCATTTTACCATCTTTGCACAATGCATTAACCATGATGTTGAGTGTGTAAACATTCATACCGACGCCACTCCGAGAAATGTCCTGATAAACTCCCCAGGACAATTCCACCCACCCGATCCTCACCAAGCTCCCGATGAGAGCGTTACAGGCATCGATGGAAACCATGTAACCTCTGCCTCGCAGCAATGTGAAAGCCTCATGCGCTTCTCTGAGTTTTGTAGCCTGCACATAAGTCCTAATCAACAAATAGAAAACCGAATCATTCAAACCACAGTTAATATACGTCGAGACCAAGGAATTCACAATCTCTGCACTTGAAACGCCGCTTCTCCTAATCATCCTGAGAAGACAACCCTGTGCATCCGACAATCTCCCACTCCTCACAAGAATATGGGTCATTGCGATCAAAGACAAAGACGTATGCTTGAAATTTGGAACCTAATTGATACACGAACTTTTGACCTAGACTTAAATCGTTGCGGCAACGGTAAAAAACCTCAACGACGGCTAAAGGGTTTAACCGGATCAGGTGATTTCGCAAGGAACCCGTGTTCCGATTTTCTCCACCAAAAAAGAATCCGATTCCGAGAACGAAGGTTCCGATTCGGAGCTGGTGATGACAATGTTGCCAAGGTTTTGAGCTGATTAAATCGAGTGCGAGTGTATTTCACGCGGGAGATTCTGGAAAGTATTAACCGGTGCGCAACCATTTTTGCCGGACGACAGAGGTCAGAGAGACGGATTCGATCGAAAAAAATGGGAAAAATTGAAAAACTCAGTTCACTTTGGTTCTTCGAGCAACCGAAACATTCTGAATTTCTTCAGAATTCAGATAGCTCCGAGCCCGAGAGAAGATCACAGGTAAAACGACGCCGTTGTTTTGACTCTCCAGCTGAGATTTTGTTTTGAATTGCACTGACGCTCCAAATAAATGTTTTTAGAAAAAGATAGTTTTTTTTTGGGTATAAATGTTAAGATTTAATAAATGATAGTTTTTTAAAAATAAATGATAGTTTTCACTTTTCAAAAGCATAAATAATTTTAGAAAGGGTTTAGAAATAATAACATGAAAAACAGAAATAATACTCCATCTATTTCATTCTATTTAAGATTTTCAAAATAAAAACACGTAAATTAAGATATTATTTTTGTAAACAAAATCAATTAATAATTAATTAAAGACAATTCAATCAATCATAAAAAATATTATAATTTTCAATATATCAAATAACATTAAAAATTATATGTAAATTTGTAAACATCTTATAAAATGAAGAAAAATAAACATTTTATATTATGACATAATATAAGATTATCGCGTAAAATTAGTATGATACGATTATGACGTAAGGTTGATATAGGGTTAATTAGGACATAGTGTTAGAGAGGGCAGAATTAAGACGAAAGGTTAGGGTTTAGGGTGTAGGGTTACGGTAGAATTAAGGCATAAAGATATGAAGTAGGGTTAGGGCGTATGGTTAGGAAATAGGGTTAGGACATAGAGTTGGGAAATATGATTAGGACGTAGAATTAGGGCATAGGTAGGACTAGGTCGTAGGGTTGGGACATATGATTAGAGTTTAGGGTTAGGGCATAGGGTTATGGCATAGAGTTAGATCGTAGGGTTAGCGTTAGCATTTATGGCGTAGGGTTAGGGTTCAGACATAGGGTTAGGACGTAGGATTAAGGCGTATGGTTAGGGTTTAGGGTTTTGGGTTTTGATTTAGGGTGTAGGATTAGAGTGTAGGGTTAGGGTTTAGAGCAAAGGGTTAGGGCCATAAAATTAGGGTGTATGACAAAGAGTTAGGTCGTAGGGTTAGGGTTAGGACATACGGTTAGTACATAGGGTTAGGATTTAAGGTTAGGGCATTGGATTTGGGGGTTAAGGTGTATGGTTAAGACATAGAGTTAGGACATAGAGTTAGATCATAAGGTCAGCGTTAGCATTTAGGGCATAGGGTTATGACGTAAGATTAAGGCGTAGAGTTAGGGTTTAGGTCGTGGGGTTACTGTGTAGGGTTAAGATTTAGGGTTAGGGCGTAGGGTTAAAGTTTAAGGTATAGGGTTAGGCCATAAAATTAAGGTGTAGGGCATAGGGTTAGGTCGTAGAGTTAAGGTTAGCATAGGTTTAGGGTTAGGATTTAGGGTTAGGACATATGATTTAAGGCGTAGGATTAAGGTTTTAAACGTAGAGTTAGGTCATAGGGTTAGGGTTAGAGCGCAATGTTAGGTTTAAGGCATAGGGTTAGGGTATAAGATTAAAGTGTATGGTAGGGTTAGAGTTTAGGGCATAGGATTAGTACATATGATTAGGGCGTAGGGTTAGGGCGTTGGGTTATGACATAGGGTTAAGGCGTAGGGTTCGAGCATAGCCTTAGGGCATAGGGTTAGGTAGTAGGGTTAGCGTTTAGGCCGTAGGGTTAAGGCATATGATTATGGCTAAGGGTTAGGACGTAGAATTAGGGTCTAGGCTTATGGTTTAGGGGTAGGGTTTAAGGTGTAGGGTTAGGACGTAGAATAAGGGCATAGGATTAGGGCGTATGGTTATGTAATAGGATTAGCGTTTAGGCCGTAGGGTTAAGGCATATGATTATGGCTTAGGGTTAGGACGTAGGATTAGAGTCTAGGCTTATGGTTTATGTGTAGAATTTATGGCGTAGGGTTAGGACGTAGAATAAGAACATAGGATTAGGGCGTATGGTTAGATTGTAGGGTTAGTGTTAGCGTTTAGGACGTAAAATTTAAATACTTTTAGTATTTTAACATTAAATTGTCGCACAGCGAGATGAGTTATGTTTTTCCAAAAAAATTATTTTCCAAATTAATTTTATCTCCTCTATTGAAAGCATTCGGAATGATTTTTTTTTGTCAGCTATTAGATTATATTAATAGTTTAAACTTACACACATATAAAATAAAAAATAAACATGGAAAAAGAAAAGCCGAGGAGTTCAAAAAATTCCTGGAAAAAATGACATCTTGGATGATTCTCATGACCTCGGATACATTATTTATTTTATTTTTTTGGTACATTATTTATTTATTTATTTGCTAGCTATCATTATTCTTAATTATGTTTACATTTATTTATTACGTATATGCATGTTTTGTGTCTTTTCTTACAACTTTTATTTGGTAATTTAATAATTGAGTATCTATTAATTTGAATTAATCAGGAACAGCAAAAAGAAAAATAGGATTTATAATAGATATCAGTCCATTAAAATTTAATCGAAAACCCAGAAAATGATTTTGAAAGAACTAAAAACAGATTGGCAAACAAACAAAAAAGCAAAGATGTCAGTATCAATGCCAACTAGCTGCTTTCGATATAAATGCAAGTAATATTTCGGGGAAATTTAATTTAATTTTTTTTTGTGCAACTAGTTCGGGGAAAATAAGAGTTAGAATTAGTCATAATTAGAAAAGCAATTATAAGCTAAATCATGATAATCAATGTGACATTTTTTTACATGTAATTCCAAATTCTAGTAAAGTGATTAATTAAGGGGGATTTCATACAAAAATCTAACTTTAAATATATCATAAAACAAATTTTGTATGTTAGAAAAGCTGAATTGCAAACAACTGTTGTTTCCTCCTAACTTTCAATTGTCTTTTTGAAATTACCAATTATATGGCCACTAGGTACTACCCATATTTTTCTTATTTTTCTAAGAAAACATAAATAAATTATGACAAAAATATATTCAGACGGATTCGCACTTTTTTTTATTCAAACCCTTGATTTTATAAATCTTTAACTTGATTACATCTCAGTGAAGAAGAAATGATCCAACATAAACATGCTGAATCCAAAGGTACAATAACAACCACAAAACTAAAACATGAAAGAGATAACAAGATAAATTCAAAACTATAACATTGAGTTGATTCTTTTTTAGGAATAGATAGGGAGGCATGGTTGCGAAGTTCCGAACACAGGTTTCGAAGACTTGAATCTTTGCCTGAAATAGGTCTGGCCATTTTAACCGGACCCGAAAAAAAATTGGTATCTTTGTAATTATGGATGTAATTAGTTTGGGATTCCTTAAAGGTTAAAAAGGATTTGTTTCATTCAGCCTTATTCACGCTTATGCAGTTGGTAGAGACATGGAGGAAGCACTTTCTTGTATTCGTAAAATGAAGGAAGAAGGGGGAATGATGCAAGTAGTAGAAATTAAAGCTGTGTTCAGTTTCAATAGGTTGTGAAGCATATGCAACAGGTGTAGCATCATGCATTAAAACCTCTGATCCCTTAATACATCATAAAAGGGGGAGACAAATTCTTTTGTGATTGGTTAAGTAATAAATTGCGTCTATTTACATACCTCCTTCCCTTCATGATAATCATTAGCACACAATTCTTCAAACCATCCCAATCTAATCCATGATGGAAGTAAAAGGAATATATTATAAAAAGAATTTCTACAACTTCGTGTTACAACTGAAGATATCCATACCATTTCATAACTTTCTTAACAAAACAAAAATTTTCCTTTTTTTTTAGACATAAGGAATATAAGATAACAAAATTTGGTTACGTTTCATAACAAAACAAAATTTACACTTAAGGGATTAGAACAAATGACGTGTTGCTGCTGTCGACATCTTAGGCCAGAACCATGCATGTTTTGCCTGTCTCGGTAAACAAAAAAAATGTCATTTTAAATTTAAAAAGTGAATTTCAAAAATTAATTCTATATGGAATGATTAAAAGAAAATTTTACGTCTCGCATTTTTTATACATAATTAACTCAGGTTTTGATAATTGAAAATATGAAAAATTAATTCTGGACTGGACTTGCAAAACCTGAACCCAAGTCGAGGCGATTCGAATTTTGTAGTCTCGATAAAACACGGTAGATATTACAAATAAAATGGGCCATCTATTTACAATTTAATTGACCCAATTCTTCAAGCCCATAATATTTTAACGTGGGGCTACCTAAAAATGGAAAATGGAAATGATAAGTAAATCACATCCACATGAATACATGATATAAGAGTGCGTACTTGCTGATAGAATCCACCACGCAAAAAAAAAAAAAAAAAAAAAAACACATGCACATGGTATACAGTCCGTAAGCCGAACTCGAAGCACTGACACACTACGAGACACCGACTGTTTTTCTTTTTATAACCGGTAAGTGGCGAGGCACCGAACATTGTTCTTTATAAAGCCCAAAACATTCGGTTCTAATTTTAGTCATAATTTGAAAAAGACTTAGACATAAGCATAATTTGAGATAAAACAAGTATTGTCATATAGATTTTGTCTTCTTTCATGCTATATTATGTTTGTCTTTTGAAATAGTACAAAAGGCTATATCACTCGTCTATATAAGCTTTTTAATTATGTTTTCCCCATTTTATTCAAATCATAGTTATAATTGGCCTTATCGCAAATTAAAAAAAAGAGCCCGAAATTATTATAGTTTTTCTTGGAGGCTTTTGATTCCTTTGAAGCAATAATGACTCTTTTGTCTCTCATATGCCAGCAGCAATAATATATGTTAGCAATAGTCCCATCAACATCAACATGGAATCTTTTGTGAGATTTCAAAAATATTATAGAATAATTTAAGACTTGAGAACGTTTACATGTTGTTATTTTTAGTTTACGTAATTAGTAATAGTAATAGCTTTCTATTTTTAATTATTCCTGCGTTTTATAGAATTTTTGTAAATTTACAATGGTTAATTAATTGAAATATATAGGTTCGCTTTATTTACGGAGTCGTTAGAAAACTCCTCCATAGAGTTTAGACGAATCTGAAAAAAGAAATGAAAAATTGGGTATAGAAGTACACTGTACATGAACTTGTGCAGTTATAAAAGTGTTATGCATGTGCTGCTGAAAAAAACGCAGATTCCTTACATTGCTTTTCTTCCAACAATCAAAGCAACGTATTTTAGGTTATTAACTAGCCAGTCCACAACCACTCGTTCTACCTACCAATGAAGAAGATATAGTTTTTTTTTTTGTTCGAAAGAAGAAGATATAGTTAAGAAGTTAAATAGAAGAGATGAAAAGAAAGACATAGTAAAAGAATAGGCAAAACAAGTTTCGGGAAACAAAAAAAATAATGTCATTTTAAAAAGCGAACTTCAAAAACTAATTCTATGTGGAATGATTAAAACAAAATTTTAAGTTAATTTGTCCCTTCGGAGAAATCTGATAAAAACAAAAAATGCATGTATATGCAAACCAACGGACACGGGGATTCAGATTTTTTTTAATGATAAATAAAAAGATTATTTTCTCAAGACCACCTTTTAATAATTACTTATACATAGCAATAGAAAAAGAAGAAGGTCCATATCCTTAGATTTTTTTTTTTTTTAAAATTTAATCAAATTTCTTATGAAGGATAATATTATCACAAGCCCTTTTAGTCATAATTTGAAAAAGACTTAGACATAAGCATAATTTGAGATAAAACAAGTATTGTCATATAGATTTTGTCTTCTTTCATGAATCAGAAGACTTCATCAATAATTTTAGTTGATCTTAGTAGTAGAAATAAAATAGTACAAAAGGCTATATCACTCGTCTATATAAGCTTTTTAATTATGTTTTCCCCATTTTATTCAAATCATAGTTATAATTGGCCTTATCGCAAATAAAAAAAAGAGCCCGAAATTAAACTGCATCTATCATATTAGATTAAAGAAACAATTCCAGTTAAAAAAATGCATAAATTTCGACCAATACAATAATTCGTCTTGAACTATTATCATTTGTTAAAACAAAATTTTCAAGACAGAGGGGGGAGTCTTGGGTACAATTATACACCTGTACAAACGCCATATCTAGCATAAACCCATATACAAATTTGAAGTTTCTCATAGATTTATGATTATAATATAATCTCCTGTAGTTATTTATTTCTGTGAAACAATCATATGGTATATAAAATTATTGCAAATTTTGATAATATAGCACGTAATAAGAAAGAAGAATGGCGTGGTCATCTTCTCAATTTGACTCATACGTTAGAACTTAGCGAACACACGGTTTTAATTAAAAGTAGTTAGGAGGAAACAAATATTATGCTGGATTAAAATGATATATTTAACTAAAAAATCGCAAATAAACGATCGAAAAGAGCCAGAAATAAAGTGTTCCCTATTTAAACCTATCCCTCCCCTACAAGGTAAAACTACTAAAATCCTTCCTGTTTCCTTCGTCGGTTCCGTTGTTTTTGGTTTTTTCTCCAAATTGCGTTTGTTCTCCTTCAACGCCTTCTCTGCTTCTCGTATCCTTCAACGCCTACACCTCTCTCTCTAAGGTACAACTACTAAAATTAATTTCTGGGTTTTGAAAACCCCTAATCTGCTGGATCTGCAATTCAATTTCGCTTTGATTAAGTTTTAATTTCTGGGTTTTGAGCTTCAAATCTTCAATTCTAATTTACGGGTTTAGGACCATCTTTCTCTTTCGAGGATTTATTGTATCATTCTCTTCTTCTATATCATCTACTTTATCAATATTGAAAACACTGTTTTTAGTTGCCATAGCTAATTTCCTTAAATTTCAGGGTTTCAGCTATGGCTAGTTCTTCCAGTTCATCACTGATCGCCAAGAAGTTCGGCAAGATCCGCGTTACCTGTTACTGGGATTTCCAGAACGCCTGGATCCCCGGTTATAACCTCAGGAATCTGCGCAGTAAAATCCAAAAGTCACTAGAGTATGTGGACAATCGTTTTGTGGTGGAAGAGGAAGATCTTATTGCAGTAGGACCAAAAAATGCGATTGCTGAACAGATTCGCCAAGCCGGTATCAGAGTGATACCGCTCGCAAATATCGCGATACAGTGTGACGTAGCGAGATGTACACGTTATGTGCACAATAACCAAGACGCTACCCAAGGTAAAAAAAATATTCTTAATGTAATTTTAAATTTTTATAAGCTTACGGATAATTAATTATCTTTTCCAGTGAAACTTCGGAGAAAAACGGACGCTGCGGACTTCGAACTGGTGAAGATGATGCATTTCAATGCAATTGGAGATGGCAAAAATGTGAAGCACATCTTGCTAATTGCAGGGGACGGCGATTATAACTATTGCATGCAGTGCTTGTCGCAAGAATCAGATGTTTTTCTGATGCTAGCAGAGAGTGACCCCCCTAATCAAGATCTCCACACATTTGCCAAACATACATGGCGTTGGATCAAAATGATAGAAGGATGTCCACCACTCAAGAAACCGAACCGGCGTTGAGGTTGATCTCAATCTCATCTCTATATCATCTTTATCTTTTTTAAGTTTATCTGGAAACTCTGAACTCTTTGAATCTTCTATTGTAATAATTCAAGAGGATGCGTAATTCCCTCTATAACTTTTAATTTGGATTGTAATAATTCAAGAGGATGCTTAATTCCCTCTATAACGTTTAAGTTTGTATTGTAAGAGGATGCTTAATTCCCTCTAATTGTATGGAATTTGAAGTCTAGTTTTTATTTTATAAAATCTGGTATCTGAATCTGAATCTCTTCCATCCGAGTATACCCTCACCGCTAACAAAGCCGCTCAGGTATTCTTTCTTTTGTCTCCGATCTGAAATTTATAGGTTTCTAGGATTTGACTTGATTTTGTAGGATCTATTGATTTAGCCAAGAGAGAGTGAAGACCGTGCTTGCAATCTCGCTAGCCAGGTGATGAAAACTTTCTGATCTAATGTTGTGGTTTGAGTCGTTTCATGATTATGTTGTTGGTACCATATGTGTGATTAACGAGATGAAATTGGGATTGAATAGGCATTTGATGAATTGGATACTCTACAATATTGTCAATGCCAACAACAAATATGCAAGGCCTTCTAATGGTGAAACACTTGGAGCTTTAAACCAGGTTGTACCTCCAAGGCTATATCTTCAAATCCTAGTCTTTATTTCACGCATTAGGCTACCAGTCATGTTTATGGACCTTGCATTTACTTAACAGAATCATATTATCAGTTCCGTTTTGCTTACTAGCTGTTGAGCTGTGTATCACTTTTAGAGGCATGTTTGTGCAGGTTGCATAGGAAGCCAGGTCACGTTATGAAATTCTTACTTGGCCAAATGGAGACAAAGGCATCGCTCAACAAACAGCAGCAGCTAGAAAAGAAGGGTTTAGTCTCTTCTCAGGATTTCCAAGCTGTGTTCCGGAGATACATTGGTAAGTTCCATAACTGATTTCCATTGTTCATATTTTTTTTTGGCAGCGTGGGTCTTGTCTGATATGTATACATTGTGTCTTAGATGCGTTCGTAATCTGCAGCTGCTGCAAAAGTCCTGATACAGCTCTCGCGGAGGACAATGGTCTTCTCACTCTCAAATGTGAGATGGTAAGTAGAATACTAATCTCTGCAAGTATCTAATTACTGCGTTCAGATCAGGGGATAAATATATTGATCTTGTTTGGTTCTATTCTCTTGCAGTTCATTGCAGCGTAACACATGTTGTGTTTTTCCGTAGGCTGATTGGATTGGCCAGAAGAACCAAATAGATGCTGGTAGGTTTGCTTTTTTTTTTTCCCATTTCATCCTCTCTTGTTTCTTGTGTGGTTTCTTGCATTTGTCTTGATAAAAGGGGTTAAAGTGCCTTAATTTTGTGAACAGCCAAGGTTGCTGGCGTTAAGCATATTGTCTTGGTTGGGTCCATGGGTGGAACAGATCCGGATCATCCTTTGAACAAACTGGGAAATGGAAACATTCTGGTCGGTTATATTTCTCTGATTTTTCTTTCTTTCTTTCTTTATTTCTTTCCAAAGTGAGTTTGGTTTCTTACACGATGAGCAACTTCGGGCTCCTATGGGTTCAGGTTTGGAAGAGAAAAGCTGAACAGTACCTTGCTGATTCTGGAACTCCTTACACGATAATCAGGTTCTTTCTAGTGAAAGTTGTTCTCGGTCTTCTTGTGCCTGTTCTTACTTGATTATCTCTGGTCTTGTTCCCCACTCAAACTTTTTTCTGTTGATGAACTTAGGGCTGGAGGACTTTTAGATAAGGAAGGCGGTGCACGAGAGCTGTTAGTTGGCAAAGATGATGAGCTTCTTCTTCAAACTGACACTAAAACCGTCCCGAGGGCTGATGTTGCAGAAGTCTGCATTCAGGTTTGTTCACCAATTTTTTGTTTTTTAAAAATTATTCTCAAATCATCACATTCTTTCCTTGGATTCTTCAATCATTTGTCTTCTCCGATCTTTCTTCTATTTTACAAACACAGGCATTGCTGTTCGAGGAAGCTAAGTTTAAAGCTTTCGATCTCGGCTCAAAACCAGAGGGAACCAGTGCTCCGACTAAAGACTTTAAGGCTCTCTTCTCTCAAGTCACCTCTCGTTTTTAAATCTTTATCTTTGTTGCGAATGAATAATAATTTGGGATGTAATGTATCAAAACCTCTCTAAAATAAAATCTCCGGGTTCAATGTGAGAAGAGTTTACCTTCTTTTGATTTCAAAGAAAATCGTTTGGGCCAGAAATATTAAAATTTTAAATATGGGGAAGATTTGTGAATTAGTAAAACGTACGGGGCCAAAACTTAGGAGTTTCTTGTGTCTATCACCCGCTTCATTTGCCTTTCTATCGCCACATGAACCAGTGAGAGCGATTTGTTCACTTCCGATATCGCTCGGAGTTTTCTTCTTCGGTTACTTCTTCCGTTCTTCCGATATCGTTCGGTGGCTTCTTCAACTGAAGCTACGATGATGACGGTGAGGGCAATCAACGGTTGCTCCATCATTCGCACAGTGACTACCGGCGGCGGTCCTCCCGTCTCCCTATTTCGCCACCGTATTCAGCGCCTCAGAGCGTCTCATCTCCGGGAATTCTCGAAATTAGGGTTAGATTTTCCGCTACTCCGGTCGAACAGGCGGTTTTTCGGACAGATTAGCGGTGTCGATGATGCTCCGAGCTGCTCGTCTTGCATTCATAGCCTGGTCGAAAGTGTTTCCGAAGAGCTCGAATCCATTAGCAGGCGCAAAGGAAGCCGAATCAGAGTTCGCGCCAGTGTGAAGTACGTTTCACTATCCCTTCTTCTATATCTACTGATTATTAGCAAACACAATGTTGAAGATTGAAAGAGAATTAGGTGAACCTGTAGGGTGAAATTAACAAGCTACGGAGAGGTTCTTGAGGATAAGCTCGTAAACCAGGAACTAGAGGCGGGATTGCTTCTGGAGTTTAAGAAGGACCCAGCAGAAAGGGTATTGTTGGCAGTTGCTCATCGACCTGATGGCAAGAAGAACTGGATGGTCTTTGATCAGGTTTGGTCTTTAAAATAGATTTACTCGGTACAATGGCTCTAGCGCCGGTGCACTAGTTGCAGATTGTTAAGACTTATAGAAACTTTAATGGTGGGTGCAGAATGGTGTTACTTGTTCCATCAAACCGCAGCAAATTACGTACATCGTCCCGGGTGTTTATAATTTTGACCATACACAACTTACTGATTTTCTCCAGAGGGCTCGGGATAACTTGGTACGGTAATGACTTTGTAAAAGGTTTAGGATGAGGTTGTCATGTTACCTATAAACGAGCTTCTGGTTATTATTTCGATGCAGGATCCCCAACTGGTTGAGTTTGCTTGGATGGAGTTACTTGAGAAGAACAAACCTGTGACTCCAGAAGAGTTAGCAGAGGTACCAAATATTTGAGTTACTGCAGCTGTCGAGCCCGCGGTTTGACAATGCTTTTAAACTTGCAGATGATTTATGGTCGCTCAGATCCTCTCGAAAGCTATTGTGCTCATTTTTTGCTATCAAAAGACGAGATTTACTTTTCGGTCTTGGAGTCGAAAGGTTCTCGATCTATCTATAGCCCCTGCCGTACCGAACAGGTATTTCTTGTGCATTTTTTTTGTTCCCCTGTATTCGTAGGTTTATCTATGTCTAGAACTAGAAGGGTGTTCTACTTAGCTTTCTGTTCTTGGTAGTGTAAGACTTCTAATCCTTAGATATTAGGATTTCATTTATCTATCAAGTAATGCTGAGCTTCATTTGTTCCATGAATTTTTGTAGTCAAGTCTATGTGGATGAAATTTGTAAACAATACTTGGAGGCTGAGATTTAACCTTGGCTTGTTGGGTGATGCTGTTTTCAGGCTTGATGATATGTGATTAATGCAAAGAGATATTGATTGTCAAGTTTGGACTCGTATATTTGTTGACGCAATTTTTACCTGAAGACCTTCTATTCTCTGATAATCTCACTTTAACTTTTTTTTTTTTTTGTAGGTGGAAGAGCTTTTACGCAGTCAACGTATGAAGGAGGCAGAAGAGAGAGAGTTTCAGGAGTTTATTCAATTGTTGAGGTCTGCCAAGAAGGCGCCTAATCACGCCAGATCTTCATGGTCAGCTGATGACAAAGTCCGAGATAATATTGGCTCACTTGAAGCTTATGCTATTGATGCATGGGCAAGCACTGACCAGCGGAAATTGGCTGGAATGGTGAGTCAACCACATTTCTTCTTTGGTAGCATCTCTTAAACTGTTACTTTATATGTGTGAAGCTACATCTCCCAAATAATTTTATTGTTTGGTTGTTGATGCAAACTGTCAAAACATTTTGTAATCAAATGTATTTTTTGTGGTTGCTTCGTGACAGATCTTAATAATTTCAAACGAGTAGAATAGAAAACCAATCAATAAATCTGAACATCTCCGGCCCAATCAGATTAACAACCTAATAGCCGGTCCAGCCCATTTACTTCTTAGGGTTCCCCCAAAAAAGGAATGCACAGATCCGACGGTTGAAAACATGCCACAGTTCTAACACGCTTTATTTTTTCTTTGAGATCCAACGGTTAAAAACATGCCAGGCACAGCTGATAGATCTCTCAGCCGCAGCTATAAAACCCACCGAGGCTCTCTCTCATCCGTAGAGACACACATTCAAAGCCAGCCGATCTAACCCTAATCTAGCGAGAAAGTCTCCCATGGACGAAGTAGATTTCTACATACCGGATGAAGATTTCTCCCGTAAGATCTCTCTCCATCTCTTACTGTTTGTTAGATTTCATCTTTTATTTCGTAATTTGTTTATGCCTTTGTCTCTTTTTGTCAAGACGAGACTACATTCGTCTTCTGGAACTTGGACGACTACCCAGTCCCTGATATTGCCGATCTTGCTTCTCTTCGTCGTAAGATCGTATCAGCTGTTTATCGAATCCACTTACCTGGGACTAAGATAATCAAGGTGTATGCACGTGACCCACCCAAGCACGTCATAGATGCCTTCCATAAGGCGGCCGGATTCTCTTACTTCCGAGAAAGTGACCTCATAGACGGCGGCTACTTCCCAAAATGTAGCGAAGAATACTCCAGAACCATGGACTCACCAGAATGTAAATTCCTATACTTAATCCCTCATAACACTCTTTGTCGTTTATATGATTACATGATATGACTGTAATCGATATCTCTGTTGATCTTCAGATCGCGACGCTTCGGCTGGTTTCAAAATGCCTCTGGATATGATTTGTTGCGTAGGAACGTGTGCTCGACCAAATTTAGTGGTAATCGGAAAACAAAACCCAGAAAGCGAGTGGCAAAGGGTTCTTCAGTGTTTGCACTCGAGACTTCTCCGCCCTGTTTACCTAGTAGACCTGCCTGATTGCACCGGATTTGATTCTCCACAACGAGCAGATCGATTGTTAGGTGGAGGAAAGCGTAGAAGCAAAGTGGAGGAACATATCAAGGAAGCATCCAAATTCCAAGATTTCTTCAGTAAGACCTCTCTCCATCTCTCTCTCTTATTATTAATCCCTCCTATTTGCATCTTTATTTAGTAATTCCGTTTATGCCTCAAACCGCGCAGAGCGTATCACACCACCCGCCAAAACAGCCGTCTTCTGGGACGCCGAGGATTGCCCAAACCCTCTTTTTGTTTCCAATCCTGATGAGGTCTATCGGAAAATCGAGAAAGCTCTTCGTGAAAGGGGTCATGTTGGTGAGATATCAATCTGGGCTTATGTTGATGAGAAGAACGGGTCTTGGACGGATGATTGTCTGTGGAACAAGACGTGGGATTCCAGAATCTACTTTCTTCCCGGAGGTAAAATTCACATTCTTTTCTGTCTTATATGTATGTATGTAATCTATCTAGTCTCAGTTCCTCCATTGATATATACTATTTTCCAGGGGCCTCGAGAAGAAATAGAATGTTAAATGACATTCTTTTATGGACAATGGACTCTTCTCTGTTCCGGCCTCATGTGATGGTATTCTCAAATCAATTCAGAAATGGCACCTACTTCTTCAATAGGCTTGAAATTTTGAGCCATGGCTATTACGGGGTTTCCTTAGTCACTCCGACTCAAGACATCAACATACCAGATAGCCCTGAATGGCCAGGATTGCTAGTAGATAAAGCACACGTTTTTGGTTCCGAAACCGAAAGGCATAAAGAGGATGTGGCCGAAAAAACACAAGTCTTCTGGAACTTGGAGGACTACCCAATCCCTGATGGTGCCCATCCTATTTCTGTTTGTTGTTATATCGAACAAGCTCTTGAGCGAATGGACTTTCATGGGGGTACGGATTTCTGGTTGTATGGTGGCCATTTGAACAGTGATGAGTTGCGGGAGGCCAGAATCACGCACTACTTACCAGAAAGTGAGTTCCTTTTATACTCGTAACACTCTTGTCGTTTCTACTTATCATTATATGTATGTAATCGACATCTCTCTTTGTAGCTTCAGGTGCTTTCAAAATGCCTCTGGATATGATTGTTGGCGCAGCCCAGAGAGCAAAGAAAGGGAGTAGCAGACCTCTTAGCCAATCAAGAAATCAAACAAACTTTTTGCTAATCGCAAAACAAAGCCCAGAAAGGAGGGAGTTGCACAGGGTTCTTCAGGGTTTGAAATCGAGAAATTACACTGCTCTCGTAGTAGAGCCGCCTGATGACACCGCACAAGAAAGGCTTTTTCGTTCTGTAAAATCAGTATATGATTGTACACAAGTTCTAGGTGGAGGAAAGCCTATAACCAAACATCCACCAAGTTTTTATTGTGATGCTAGCCCCCAATTGTCTCGGACCTTGTGCGAAGATGTCTCCAAGATCCAAGATTTCTCCGGTAAGACCTCTCATTTTTTGTTTGTTTAGATTTCATCTTATGGATCCGTCATAGTAAAACAATGGTTAATGGATTATTAATGTATCATTATATTTCGTAATTCTGTTTATGCCTTCAGAGCGTATCACACCCGTCAAAGAAGGTGTTCAGTTAGGCGTCTTCTGGGACGTCGTGGATTGCCCATTCCCTCCTCATTGTTCCAATCCTGATGAGATCTATCGCAGAATCGTAGAAGCTCTTCGTGAAAAGCGCAGAATTGGAGGTGAGGTATCAATATGGGCTTATGTTGATGAGAAGAACGGGTCTTGGAGTGGTGAGTGCCTGCGTAAGAAGACGTGGGATTCCAGTATCTACTTTCTTCCCGGAGGTGACTTCTTTTATTTAACATTCTTTTCTTCTTATATGTATTTAATAATCTCTATAACTCGGTCCCTCCATTGATATACTATGTATTTTGCAGGGGATAATGCCTCGAGACATCTTAGAATGTTGAATGACATTCTTTTATGGAAAATGGACTTTCCTGTGTACTATCCTTATGTGATCGTAGTCTCAGATCAAGTCAGAGAGTACACTCGTGCCACTCGAAATTGGAATTCGAGTGTTGACTTTGTCATAGTAACTCCGACTCGGGACAACAACAAACCAGAAAGCCCTGAATGGCCACTATTGCTAATAGAGGAAGCATACGTTTTTCATTGTAAAAGCTCAAGCTCAGGCGCAGGCTTTGAACCTTGTCCCAAAAGGCATAAAGGGGATGCGGCCGAAGAAAACACCTGAGGGGTTGTGGCACTGATTATGTGAACTAGCCACAGCTTCTGTTCGTAGCCGTGGATGTGTCCGCTTTGCTTGCGGTTATGCGTCACAAGATCTACGGATAATATAAATAAAACTCTGTTTTATTTTAATTTGTATTTCCTTATTTTAAACTGCAAACTGTGGTGTGAATTTTATTACTTCTCTTTTACTAATGGTTTGACTTTCTTGAGCCAAAGAACTTGCTATCTCTTACATGAATTTTAGTCGAGTGGTAAACTCACGACAGGAAAACACAAGAATTGGAAGAAAGTACAGACTTCACTTTTGCATTTTGACGTGTATATACTTTTTCCCGAAACTATTGTTGATTCTCCCAGCTTCTTTAAATCATTGTTTTCTCATTCTTAGTCCTAATTTGTTACTCAAAAAGCAATTAGTCGGTCTTGGTACAAAAATAGAAAAAAGAGGTATTGATGGAAAAGTTTGGGAAACCAATGCTTAATTCCGTTTATATGGTCCACTCTCACAAAGAGTTTTTTTTAAAGTATCTACCATGCTCCCTTACTCCTAGCCAAGTAAGTGCTGTCTCAGAAATAATAATATGGGATCTAAAGCGTCCAGTTCCAATGAATCGGCTTTTGCAGGTAGTTCTTCCTTTGTAGGCTATTAGCCAATCTCACCAGACTATCAGAATCAGCAGATTTCAAGTGTTGTCACATTTGCTTTTTTTTTT